>JAQAHW010000073.1:600000-1187500 GCA_027580185.1 Tuta absoluta
CAAACAAAACCTTGCTCATGCTCAACATTTGGAAGTAAAGAAAATTTCACGTGAAATCAAGTCAAGTGAAAAAGAACTAGCGAAAAAGAGTCCTACAGTCGTAGTCGCTACTTTTGATTTTCAAAAAGGCTTGACTTGCCCCTACGGAGAAATAAGTGTTTTCTACTATAAAAGAAAATAAAACCTGTATAATTTCACAGGCTTTGAGTTAGCTTCAAAGACCGGTACCTGTTATATGTGGCACGAGGGCACAGCCAAACGCGGTTCAAATGTGGTGACCAGTTGCCTCTTTGATTTTGTGAATGAAAATGCAAAAAAAGGTGTGATTGACTTTAGAATTTTGTCAGATAGCTGTACTGGCCAGAATAGGAACCGCATTGTCTTCTTCATGTATTTAAATGTGGCTAAGAAACTAAACGTGAAAATAAGTCACAAATTCTTAGAAAAAGGTCATACCCAGAACGAAGGTGACTCAGTTCATGCGCTAATCGAGAAAACTGTCAAAGGAAAAACTATATATTCTCCGGATGAGTGGTACGCTTTTATCAGATGGTGCAAAGTCAATGAACCTATGTACATAGTTAAAGAGATGAAACAGACATATATTTTTGATTTTAAGGCGCAACTTTTAAGGAGCTCATAGCGTACTTCTATAGGACTTAAACAGAGGTTTATGTTCTTTTACTTACTGTACGGGGGTAATAAGTTGCCTCTATAGGGGCTACCAGGTCAAAGGACAGTTCTTTCTGCCACTCATAGAGAAGGTTGCCCCTAGGGTTGTTGGCTACGCAGTTCTACGACATGTGCTTGGCATTCAAGTCACTTGCGTCACTTGCTATGATAGCTGAGTCACCGAGATTAAATAACAACTCAAGCTCACTTTTAAGAAGTGGCTTTGTCTGGTCTCTGTTGCTCGGAGACAGATATACCGACACTAACAAAACGGGCTGGTGCCCCGTCATACTTATTCGGCATGCGGAAGCCTCAATATAGTAGAGGGGCGGGGTCTCCATGGGTGAGCAGTGAAGCGCTCGCCTGTATTAAATAAGGGTGTGTCTAATTCCAAGCTAAACTCCCGCAGTGGAAGCGATTTACACAGGTAAATTTCTAGTAAAATACCAGGAGTTCAACTGAAGGCAGACAATGGCCGCGTTACGCAGCGCTAAATAGCATACGCTGCACAATATAGCAGCGCATACTATGAATTAAACGTGAACCTAAATCTATTTAACTTAATTAACTAAGTTGAGTGAAATTGGCAAATGATGTGTTCTGACCTTTACATAACTCAATTCTGTAGTAAATACCGTCTGCCGATCTGGCGTTACGTCACACGTATAAGCACTAGATTATAAGTAAGTACCTCCAAATTATATCACCCCACGAATTCCGCAATTCGTACTAAGGAGTCACAATGATAATGGTACAACAAATATGACTAAAGGGAACACACCATTAACATGAAGAAACATTTTTATACTAAAACAACTAGGTTTAACACTTACAGTCAACGTGCCGGCGCAAATGCATAAAATACCCAACGGAGAAAGGAAGTTCAGGGAATGGATCAAATAGGGATTCCGTTGGTACTTACAGGGCTGGGTGGAAAAGATATCGACACCCAGCATTCCACTACAGCCTTGGCGCGTTATTCACTTCAAACCACTCACAGCTTCTGTTCGTATTCCACTTTGTTATTAGTCATTACGCGTGACCCAACACGAACTAGGGCCGTACAAAACGCGAGCCGATATGGCCACTTGATGCCTATTCAACGCGACGCTCACGTGGAAGACGTCGAGACATCCAACAATCACTAAGCCTGGTATTCTAGTATAACCCAGGAGAACCGCAATAATACGATGCATCAACACGCGCGATCTCAAATTGAATCGTCCATTACACGCGGCATCACAAAACGCGTGGCGGGAAATCCGTACAAAACACAATACGTTCTCGTCCGAACGGTTTTGAGTGACTGGTAGTGCGGTGCAGAAATCACCGCTTGGCGCCTACCAGGCGGCCCGCGCGCACGCCGCCACCCTCGCCCCGCGAGCGAGAAAGGGACAACATATGCCCAGAGCGATGCGTGCGAAATCGCGGCGCATTCATAGACCGTCATTAATACCTAACTTACCCCAGCATAGCAACGCTAAATTAAACATTCACCCGCCCTAGGCCGAATCCCTTAGGCCTATTCACTACTGGGGAGACGAGATAGCGTTGCTATTGCTCGCTTAAGAACTGAATCCCCTACCTGAACTGTCGCGACTCGAGGAGTGCCATCACTACCTGGGAACAAGTTGAGAATGCGCCCTCTGCGCCATCGCAGTGGCGGCAGGTTGGCATCCTTAACCAGAACGAGATCTCCGATGCGAGGGGGTTCAGTTCTGTCCGTCCACTTAAGGCGTTGCTGCAGAATGTGCAAATACTCAAGCGACCATCGCTTCCAAAAATTCTGAGACATTTGCTGCAGCAACTCATAACGCGTCAAACGATTGCTACTGACCTCTGTGTAGGGGTACTCTGGCAAGGCGTTAAGTGGTCGGCCAATTAAGAAATGCCCTGGTGTCAGGGCCTCCAGATCATTCGGATCTGAGCTAAGCGGACACAAAGGACGTGAATTGAGAACGGCCTCAATTTTACAAAACACGGTCGCTAGCTCCTCAAAGGTTAATATCGTTAAACCTATAACGCGCATCAAATGCGTCTTAGCGGACTTTACAACCGCTTCAAATATACCACCCCAGTGGGGGCATCCTGGTGGATCGAACACCCAGTTAATGCCCTGACGGGAGAGGCTCGTGCCGATAGCTTCCTCGTTTTCCGATAAAAACGTTATAATTTCTTTCATACATCGATCAGCGCCCTTAAAGTTGGTACCACAGTCCGACCTGATCAGCGCTGGTCGCCCTCTTCGCGACACAAATCTATCTAAAGCTGCTAAGAAAGCCTCCGTAGTGAGGTCGGCCACGAGTTCCAAGTGGACGGCCTTGGTTGCTAGGCACACAAACACGCACAAATACGCCTTGATTGACTTCGCGTTGCGAAGGCGTGATGCCTTTACCATAAAAGGCCCCGCAAAGTCCGTTCCCACACCCGCAAACGTCCAGGCTTCCGTCACCCGGTCCGGTGGGAGGTCTCCCATCTGAGGTTGCATTGTGGCTGCCTTCAACCGATAGCAAGGCAAGCACCGAAACACAATGCTCCGTACCGTACGTCGTCCAGACAAGATCCAAAACTCGCGCTGCAGAATAGCCAAAAGTGCATTGCAGCCCGCATGCGAGTTTTTCTGGTGACGATCCCTAACTATAAGTTCTACCAAAGGTCCCTTCTTTGGGAGTAACAGCGGATGCCGTGCTGAAAAGGGCAGGTTAGCGTTCCGAAGTCTACCTCCAACCCGGAGCATTCCATGCTCGTCCACGAACGGGTTGAGGCGCACAAGACCTCCCTTCAGCTTTCCACGGCCATCCCTGAGCAGCCTGACCTCTTCCTCAAAATGTTCCGCCTGGACGACCCTAACCAATAAACTTAGAGCCGCATTCCGCTCCGCAGGCGAGAGGACAGGTGCCAAGTTCCGTTCTGCTTGAGGTTTTCTACAGTTGTTCACGAACCGTTTGATCCAACCTGTCACCCCTAGAAGTTTGTCGAGGGAGCTGTATCGTTCCAGCAAGAAAGCCGCACTAGGCTTAGGTACGATCTGCCCTACGTTCACTCGCAAACCTCGATCAGGTGGCCCAAGCGGCGACCCGCACTCATTGTATGGCCATCTCTCAGGTGACTCAGTCAGCCACTGAGGTCCCCACCACAGTGAGTGACCTACCAAATCAGGGGCCCTACATCCCCGTGAGGCGCAGTCCGCTGGGTTCTGTTCTCCCGGTACGTGTCTCCATACCAACGGAGTTTCCGATCCTTTAATCTGTGACACCCGATTTGCCACGAAAACCTCAAGAGTATGTACCGACGTCTGTAACCAGCACAGAACTATCCTACTGTCGGTCCATGCGTACACCGTTTCATCCAAATTGATGGTACCGCGTAGATTACTAGCGACATGATGTAGCAAGCGCGTGAGAAGCGCTGCTCCCGCCAATTCCAACTTTGGAATGGTCCATCTTGTCCTAACCGGAGCCACCTTACTCTTGGCCATAACTAGACGCACGTCTACAGTTCCCGTTGAACTGACTGTCCGCAAATAGACAGCTGCCGCGTACCCTCGCTCCGAGGCATCACAAAACCCATGTAGGGTAGCCTTACATCCCACCGATGGGAGCAATTTGCGAGGTATGGCGATGCGTACGATCCCTGGTAAGGTGGTCACAAACTTGGTCCAATCATTCAACAGCTCTCCGGAGAGCTGGTCGTCCCAACCCAAGTTTGCTATCCACAACCTTTGCAAGAAGCACTTCGCCATGAACGTCACCGGTGCGATCCACCCGTTAGGATCGAAAGTTCTGGCGATCGTCGATAATACCGAACGCTTCGTCCAAGTCTTCTGCAAAAGGTCTGGCTCGATCTGATACGTAAAGACATCATGCGTTGGCCTATATTGCACCCCTAGGATGCTCAACGTATTTGGATTGTCCGGGTTCTCGAAAAGGTGCGGGTCCTGCTGGAACTCACCTGGCAACCCGGCCAGGAGCTCTGGACAGCTGGACAGCCATTTCCGCAACTCATAACCTCCTGATTCCATGATCGCGATCAGCTCGTCTCGTAGTAGCAGTGCTTGTTGCACGCTATCTGCACCCGTGCAGATGTCATCCACGTAGACGTCGCGATCCAGTACTGCTGCGGCCCGAGGGAATCTTACCCTTTCCTGTGCGGCCAACTCTCGCAGCGTGCGTACTGCCAAAAACGGACTTGGCTTCAGACCATACGTTACCGTGTTAAGCTCATAAGTGACCATCGGCTCGTCAGGGCTCTCACGCCACAAAATCAGCTGGTACCGACGGTCATCTGGGTGTATAATTGTTAGGCGAAACATCATTTTGACGTCTGCGACGAACGCTACTTGGTGCAACCGAAAATCTGTGAGGATGTCCACAATGTCCCGGTTCAACTTGGGACCCGCGTGCAGACACTGGTTCACAGACACACCATTCGATGTAGGAGCAGAACCGTCAAACACTACCCGTATCTTCGCCTCCGGTGACTTCTAAACAGCCAGGTGTGGTATATAGTAATGCTCGACACACCTCCAATCTATGCTGGACACCGACATGTGGCCTAACTCTAGGTACTCCCTCATGAATTCGATATACTTCTGCCGAAGTGCTTCATCTCGCTTCATCTTTCTCTCCATAGCCAGTAGTCTCCGTTCCGCGCTCTGTCGCGAACTACCTAAGGAGGGGCGGTTTGGGAGAAATGGCAGCCTGGTAACAAACCTACCTGACGAACTTCGTGCAGTGTTGTACTGATAGAACAGCTCGCACTCGTCATCCTCTGGCTTCCGTCTATCCGCTGTGGGTGGCTCCTCAGACTCCCAAACCCTCTGCAGCACCTCCGACAACACACTACCATAGAGAACCGTATCGCCCTCTGGTAGGTCCTGAGGTCTCCAAACTGGGCCAAAAATAACATACCCCCCTGTGGTATCAACGGCCACTAAACCAGTTTGCTGAAGTACCCGTTTTCTGCCACACCAGAATCTCCCGAGGACGTCTGACCCGAGGAGAACGTCCACCGTACCAGGAGTATCAAATTCAGGATCAGCTAACTCTAAGCCTGTGGTTAACCCTCGTACCGTTGACGGTAACCGAACCTGAGGAAGTTTCCCTACCACTTCATCCAGCACCACTGCTGAGGCATGATAGCTGACCCCTGTACCTGTATTACCTAATGTGAACTCGAAGTTTACCTGACCCCGAACGTCAGGCACATCTACACCTCCAATACCTACAGCCCCATCCGTTGTGGGCCTTATATTTAAGCGTAGCCTACTCACCAGCTTACTAGACACAATACAACCCTGAGCCCCTGTATCTAACAAGGCTCTTACCTGTATGCTGCGGCCACCGTATCCCCATACCCAAATCATTGCCGTAGGCAACAATACCGTAATTGGCCGGGGGGCCGAAGCTGGCGTGTAGGCGGCGATTACCTAGCAGGAATCTAAGCGCGGAGTGTCCGCGTCCTGCGGGGGGGTCCCCTCTCTCCGTACACCTTCGAGTGGGTCCCACTCCTGCTGATAGGGACCTCTGGTCCTGTACGCTATGGCTGGCAGCCTATAGTAACCCTGCGGCAGGCGCGCGCACCGTGGATGCGCCTGTAGCCGCGGGTGCTCAGCCAAGGGGAGAGGCATGCGTGGGTCATGGGAACTCACCATGTTGTTCAGACCCGCCGAGTACTGCATGTACTGGCCCTGGTGTTGGCACCCGCCCGTAGCATCACGTACTTGTGATGGGTGCCCCTGACCTTGGACCTGTGACCACCTACCCTGTTCCGGCACCTGCTGCCGAGGTGGTGACTGTCTCGCGCGTGGTGAAGGGGGCATCACCTGCTGATGTCCCTGGCCTCGTCCCTGAAACCCTGGTGGAAGAGGACTCCTCCTTGGAGGGGGTGGGGAGCGTTGCTCCCGTCTAGGTAGGGCAGACTCCGTCCGCTGACCCGCATCAGCTCTGCCTCCGTAATCTCCGCTGCGGTTCATGCATAGGAGCTGATGGTGGGCACCCTGGCAGTACCTGCAGTTGGTGCTTGATGGGCACTCTCGCACCTGATGCGGCCCCATACACCTAAAGCACCAACGCCGTTGCTGCACCACACCACGACGTTTCTGCACCCGCTGTGCAGCGAACTCCTCACACGCAGTCACCTGATGCCCCGCCTCTCTGCAGTAGGCACACCTCGATTCCAAATTAGCGACATTGTATCGCCTGGGTGGCCTACTCTTACCGTCTCGCGCCTGTGCACCCGGCCGTTCCGGGCGGCGAGTGGCCGCAGACTCCGCGTGAGGCGACTCTCCAAATTGGGCATCTACCCGCCTGCACTCGGCCTCGAGGAAGGACTTGAGCTCCTCGAAGGTCGGGAGGTAATCAGATGTCTTACCTCCGTGTGACTGTTCAAAACGAGCGGCCATGTCGCTCGGCAGGCGGCGCAACAACGTGTGGACCAGGATATAATCATAGCCTGACACCGGCATCCCCTGTCTCTCAAGAGCGTTCACTGCAACGCAGACAGGGTTGAGGACCTTGGCCCTGAGGTCCGTCCCTCGTGTGATGGTCGGCACGGTGAGCCACTGTTCCAGGAGTTGGTCAATCATGAGACGTTTGTTGCTGTATCTCTCGATTAGCAAACCGCGAGCCGTCTCGTAACTTGCATCATCGACTGGTAGATGCTTTACCAGCTCATGGGGCTCACCTTGCAGCTTGGCCATCAATTGTGCCATTTTATATGCCGGCTGCAAGTCAGTGCGGTTATGAATCACACTGTCAAACAGATCCTGGAATCGGGTCCAATCCGTGTAGTCCCCGTGGAAGACCGGAATCGCCACAGCCGGCAGGGGCACTTGCACCCCCGGTCCCCGCGGACCATGGGGTGGGTCCGGCTCCCCAGCCCTACGCCTGGTGATCACAGCAGCCGCCTGCTGGATCTCCTGCCCTATCTCCAGGCACTGGGTCACATTCGCCCGGACCGTAAGTTTGACCTCCTCATCAGGCGTCCCATCAAATAACTCCTCGCATCCAGTGAGGCAATCCAACACCTCCGCGACCCGTTCGTCAATCCGTTGCGCACAAGCGATGAGTGCGTCCTCTCGGTCCCCGCGACCGACCATCGCCTGCTTAGTCGCGAACCAAATTAGGTGCGTTCTAATTTTTGCCTGAAGCTGTGTAATTGTGGGAGCCATGGTACCAACTCAAAGTAACACCGAACCTTACAATAAAAAAAAATAATAGACAATCGGCCCTGATCCTACCGTTAGGATATCCGCACAGGGTAAACACAACGATAATAACAAGCAATTCACTAATTGATTGGCCCTGATCCTACCGATAGGATATTCTACACAGGGCACACACTACGATCACAATAAATATATTTTTTTTTATGTAGGTAGATTAAAAATCTTATACTAAAATAATCTTAAATCTAGTGGTTTTCTGAACCACGCTCTGCTACCAAAAATTGTCTAATTCCAAGCTAAACTCCCGCAGTGGAAGCGATTTACACAGGTAAATTTCTAGTAAAATACCAGGAGTTCAACTGAAGGCAGACAATGGCCGCGTTACGCAGCGCTAAATAGCATACGCTGCACAATATAGCAGCGCATACTATGAATTAAACGTGAACCTAAATCTATTTAACTTAATTAACTAAGTTGAGTGAAATTGGCAAATGATGTGTTCTGACCTTTACATAACTCAATTCTGTAGTAAATACCGTCTGCCGATCTGGCGTTACGTCACACGTATAAGCACTAGATTATAAGTAAGTACCTCCAAATTATATCACCCCACGAATTCCGCAATTCGTACTAAGGAGTCACAATGATAATGGTACAACAAATATGACTAAAGGGAACACACCATTAACATGAAGAAACATTTTTATACTAAAACAACTAGGTTTAACACTTACAGTCAACGTGCCGGCGCAAATGCATAAAATACCCAACGGAGAAAGGAAGTTCAGGGAATGGATCAAATAGGGATTCCGTTGGTACTTACAGGGCTGGGTGGAAAAGATATCGACACCCAGCATTCCACTACAGCCTTGGCGCGTTATTCACTTCAAACCACTCACAGCTTCTGTTCGTATTCCACTTTGTTATTAGTCATTACGCGTGACCCAACACGAACTAGGGCCGTACAAAACGCGAGCCGATATGGCCACTTGATGCCTATTCAACGCGACGCTCACGTGGAAGACGTCGAGACATCCAACAATCACTAAGCCTGGTATTCTAGTATAACCCAGGAGAACCGCAATAATACGATGCATCAACACGCGCGATCTCAAATTGAATCGTCCATTACACGCGGCATCACAAAACGCGTGGCGGGAAATCCGTACAAAACACAATACGTTCTCGTCCGAACGGTTTTGAGTGACTGGTAGTGCGGTGCAGAAATCACCGCTTGGCGCCTACCAGGCGGCCCGCGCGCACGCCGCCACCCTCGCCCCGCGAGCGAGAAAGGGACGACATATGCCCAGAGCGATGCGTGCGAACGAGTATCGCGGCGCATTCATAGACCGTCATTAATACCTAACTTACCCCAGCATAGCAACGCTAAATTAAACAGGGTGCCTCCCTTGATGCCCGATACGTCGTCATTGCGTACCATGTTGTAATGCGCGAAGCGCGGGGTTCGCGTATGGGGTTTGAGGAACGTTTTTTGTACAAGAAGAACGTCCAAACCGTGATCTTTCAGGAATGGGCTAACTTCCGTATTTTTAGGGCAAATGCCATTGGCATTGAAAAAACCTAATTTGAGTGACCGAGGCTTGGTCCTACCACTGCTGGATATCTCTAAGTTAATGGACCTGTCCAAAATAAGGGTTTAAAGTTTTGAAAAGCGACTACCAGATGGTAATATCTGGCGGCGGTTTGTATTAGCGCAATGGGGCTACCAGTATTGGCTTTGATCTCTAGGAAATTATCTCTTCGATGTCGAAGAGACTGGTAAAATTGGACACGACAGAGAGCGCGTCGGCTTAGTCGCCTTCAGCGCTTTTCTGTGATTAACGAGTTTGGGAGGCGCCGGCTTTTTGGGGGCGGATTGGGGGGGGCACCAATGGTTTTGGTGCAACTTGGGCGGGGGCTAAACCCATTTTGAGGGCCCATGCGAGGTTAGGCCTGAGGGGCGGGAAGTAAGTTGTTTCAGCAACATCTGGAGCGACCGCAGCTGGTTTCTGGGAACCAGCTAGCCTGTTGGCATAAGTTTGCCTCGCAAGGGTGCGCTGAAGCACTTTGGGGTTGGCCTTAGGTGCACGGAGACAGCCCAAGTAGTTGGCTGGGTGGCCACTTTCATTGCAGAGGGCGCAACTAGGTGGGAGTGGGGGAGAGGAGCTATCTGTTGAGGGAATTTCCGTCTTTTTAGGGCGGGCGCACTCAGCAGTGTTGTGATTCTCCAGGCACTTAACACACCGCGGGGCGGCGTGATAGGTGCGCGAAGAATGTCCGTACAGCTGGCAGTTATGACACTGGCCAGGAACCACCCTCGCTACTCTCGAACGTGACATGGATCATGTCGAACTGTTTTTGAGACGAGATGCGATGTATTTTATGTACGGGGATGTTTTGATCGATTAGGTCGTCATATACTTCCTTTTCGGAAATCTTTTTGGGGATACCGCGTATTACTACGCGGTGAAGTTTTTCCCCCTCCAGTGCGTACGTATGGTACGGGAACTGGAAGAAGTTAAGTAGTTTGGTGAGCGCTCTGTGCGCTGAAGGAGACGGGTCCTGGACTTTGGTTTCGTCCTTAATCTGGAAAGCAGACAAGAACAGAATCTTGTTCTGGGTCATCTGGCTGGATAGGGACAACCACTTGGAGTTGTCCGTGAGGATGGATGACTGGAGGAGGTTCGCGCTCTATAACGGTTGTGGTTTTAGAGATGGCAGCCACCTTGCGGTGGTTGCCATCGGACCTTTCGATGCAGACTGTTTTCGCAATCTCGTCAGTATCGGAAAATGCAGCCTTACGCTTGCGTTTCTTGGAATCACTGACTACAGTAGTGTAATATTGGGCAATCGAGATCACCGAAGTGAAGACAGGCTCACGGAGTGCCCAGTATTACATTTGTTTCTTTCGTCTGATCTTATGTTGTTCACATTTTAAACGTCACATTTACGTTTTACAACGCATTTGATAACCCTGCGAAACGTTTTGTCCGTTGTGACAACATGATTTAGAGGATCCACTTACCATTCACTTTGTAATTACTGGTGATATAAATATATAACACAATAACAAAATATATCATTTAAATGAAGTCCTTTATATGAAACTGACATTTAATTATAATGCACCATGAAATTCATTAAACAAAAAAAAACAGTAAAACTTGATAAATTGTGTTCAGAAGAGAGAAGTCATATTTTACGTCATGGAAAATTGTTACCTAACACTGTACGATGTGTGATATGTGGACCATCAAATTGTGTTAAAACAAATTTGGACAAACAAACAAAAATGGATTAAGATAAAATAACCTTTACATATATTCTAAATCGCTATATAAACCAAAATACATTTTCTTACAAAAAATTATATATTGTTGTCGCTCACAACAATGTCTACACTTGACGTCTAAAAATAGAGTATTCCAAGCCTTTAAAAATAATAAAAAGTTAAGTGTGTAGTCTATGGTGGGGGCGGCAACATCAAGGCCTAGGCACACCCGAAGAGTACGCACGGTTTTTGTGCGACGCTCATTTGTGTGCTACGGCCTTTTACCGGTTTTTAGATTTTAAATGTGGTAGGCGGCGGTCGATTGTGGACTGTCAAGCGGGAAACTTGTGTGCAGCTAACGGTCTGAGGATTTTGGTAATCTTGGTAATTCTGCCCTGAAAAGTATGTATCTGAAATATTTAACTTTATATAGCTAATTGTACATATTTATTTGGTGAAATATTATAACTGTCTGTTAAATGTCTCAGTGTGTTTAATAAATTGATTACTGGTGTATTAACGTCTATTCTTTATATATCAGAAGTGGAAGAAAAGAACTCGCCATGCCACCGTTTCGACCAAGTGGCAATACCCGGAAGCGCAAGCGGAGGGCTCGTTCTTCATCGAGTTCTTCGAGTAGCAGCTCGGGGTCTTCCTCGAGCTCATCTACTAGCAGCAGCAGCTCCGAGCAGAGACGTCACTCTAGAAGTAAGAGACGGTCGAAGAAGAAAAGATCTCGTCGCCCAACTACAATCGTGAGTTCAAGTGTTCTTTTATCATCGGTTATCCCGGAATTCGATCCATTGATAGATGACATTCGTATGTGGATTAATGTAGTGGAAGCGAACGCTAAAGCTTTTGGGTGGAAAGATAGAGTTATTAAGTATCAAGCGTTACAAAAGTTACGTAACACAGCAAAAACTTGGTACGATTCGCTGCAAGAAAATAAGACTAGTTGGACCACGTGGAGATGGAAAGATTGGCGTTCTACTTTGTTAGATACTTTCGAAACTAAAAGGAATATGTACAGCATGCTTAAAGAATTGATGGAGATTAAACCCACCGAGGGCCAGTCATTATACGAATTTTATTTTCAACAAAAATCTCGAATTGACAGAATGAGGTTAGGATTTTCCGACCCCGATATAATATCCGTCATTGTCGGATCGATTGGCGATAAAAACATAAGTACAGCAGCAGAGGCAGGAAGTTTTCGTTATTGCGATGAATTAGCTTCATTTTTACATTCCAAAATTTATACCACCGTGGAAACAAAACCGTCCCTGAAACATAATCCATCTTCGAGTAATTATACAAAGCGGCAGACTTTTCAAAATAATTCGGAAAATAAAGCTGAAACAATTAATCAAAATACAGCGGTTAATGATTTAAGTAAAATAAAATGTTTTGTATGCGGAGAGGCAGGTCATAAAAATTTTAACTGTAAATTGAAATCAAGTACAATGAAGTGCAATTTTTGTCAAAAAAACGGACATTTAGAAGCGGCATGCCGATCTAAATCCAATACAAAAGCTGAAAAAGATGTTGATGTTAAATTAGTTAATATAATAAATGATAAAGAAAAATTCTACAAGGATGTTTCAATTAATCAACATAAGTTTAGTCGTGCATTTATTGATATGGGCAGTGATTGTTCCCTTATAACATGTGATGTAGTTAAAAATTTAGAACTACCCACATTTAAATTAGACACACCTGTTTATCTGACAGGTTTCACAGCGGGTTCATTTTCAGAAGTTAATGAAGGGGAGTAAGGGGATAGTGGATCGAACATCATTTCCAGCCCAAATGTCAACCCCACCTGCTCGCGCCGGATGGCGGCGGAGACAAATGGATTTCCGTGGTGCTCCCTGCTAGATAACGGACGGGGCTCTGGCGACCGAGCAATGGCGGTATAACCACACACCCGCCCGGGCAACCGGGTGGACGAGGCTACAGCGGCCTTGGGACCTAAATAATCTCTAAAACGCCTGGCGCAGAAGGCAAGGGGAAACCACTGCGGCTACTTTCCCAAGAAAGTCACATGAGAGCACAAATAAATGAGACACGATCGCCCTGCGAACCGATTAGCAATCGGCGCTGCGCTGCGTCCGGGGTGCGCAGTGTGAAGTTGGCTACCGGCCATGGCGGGGTAGGAGACCAGGCCCTCCATGGAAACTCTACTACTGGAAACTCAATCAAGCTACGCCATCTTCAGACGATAGGAACTTGGAATGTGCGTGGCTTGAATCAACCTGGGAAGCTTACCATATTGGAACGGGAAGTAGATAGAGTCGGTGTGAACATCTGTGGCCTTAGCGAAACACACTGGAAGGGCAGCGGACATTTAGTGACAGATCATCACGTCATTTATTTTTCTGGGAATGACACTAGCAGCAGCAACGGTGTAGGATTTCTAATACCGTTAGATCAAAGAAACTGCGTTTTGGGATATGAGCCAGTAAACGATCGGATTATCAGTATTAAGATGAAAGCATCACCGATAAACCTCAACATCGTTCAGGTATATGCCCCTACCTCTACCGCAAGCGACGGAGCAATCGAAAAGTTTTATTCCGATCTAGAAGCAACAATAGCGAAGGTACCAAACAGAGAGCTATTAGTCATCCTAGGAGATTTGAATGCCAAGATCGGAGAGAACGCTGATCAACTAGGTAAATGCGCTGGTAGATTTGGGCTCGGAAAGCGAAATGAACGAGGCGAGCGCTTATTACAATTTGCTTCAGGAAATGACCTACTAATTGCGAATAGTCTCTTTCAACACCATCCTCGAAGGTTGTACACATGGGTATCGCCTGATGGAAAAACTCGTAACCAGATCGACTACATCATGATACGATCACGATGGAGATCGTCCATAACAAATGCTCATACATTACCAGGGGCGGATTGCGGGTCTGACCACCAACTTTTAATTTCGAAGCTAAAGCTCAAACTAACAGCAGCCAGAGTCATCAAGAAAACTAGGAAACTTGAAGTGAAAGATGCTCTGAAATTTCGTTCGACTGTGAAACGAAATTGGTCACACTGGTCAGAGGCGGATCTTGCTAATGAAACAGCCGACGCTCTATGGGGGCGCGCTAAATCACTTATCGTTTCAGCAATCTCGGATGCAACGCCACCAATGACAACCCGCAAGAAACAACACTGGATGACTGATGATACCTTCAAACTAGTTGACAAGCGACAGAAGATGAAAGCAGCGGGAGCTGATATTAATGAGCTCAATAAGATATCAGCAGGAATACAGCTGAAATGCAGACAAGATCATAACAACTACCTGCGTAATATTTGTACAGAAATCGAGACGCATGCAGACAGATATGAGTCAAGAGACTTGTACCACAAGATACGTCTCATTACAAAAACGCTGCAGTCTAAAACCTGGGCTATTGAAGATCATAATGGCCGAATAGTCACTGAACTAGACCATATCTCTGAAGTCTGGAAGAACTACTGCCAATCCTTGTTTGAAGATCCTCAATCACAAAATTTTACATCCACAGAGCCTACGAGTGATATGCTGCCGGCTATCCTTGAAACAGAAGTAAGAGCCGCTATTCAACATCTTAAGAATGGGAAAGCCACAGGGAAAGATGAAATCCCAATCGAAACTATTCGAGCAATGGGAGAACATGGCGTTCATATCTTCCACTCGATCTGCAACAAGGTATGGCTCACAGGCAAATGGCCTTCAGAATGGGCTCACACAGTTTTCACTCCTCTCCATAAAAAGGGTTCAACTAAAAAATGTGGCAACTTTCGACTGATTGCCTTAATATCACACGCGAGTAAGATCATGCTTCACATCATAAACGAGCGACTGAAAGCATTCTTGTCCAGAGAAATTGCGCCAGAACAAGCCGGTTTTGTAAAAGGCAAGGGAACCAGGGAGCAGATACTTATCATTCGTCAAATTATCGAGAAAGCACGAGAGTTCAACAAGCCGACATACATATGCTTTGTTGACTTCTCTAAAGCGTTCGACTCGGTGAAATGGCCAACGCTGTGGAAAACACTACTCGACATGGGCACACCTCAACACCTTGTGCACCTTCTCAGGGGACTCTACGAAGGAGGGACAGCGTCAGTTCGGACAGATAACCTCTTCTCTAATGATTTCCACCCAAGTGCGGGTGTGCGAGTTAAGATCGCTGATTCACCAATTTCATCATCACCCACCGATGATGCTGATATTCAATTTAAATAGAATCTAGAACTCTGAGATTTGCTTAGTAAGTACAGCTCCAAAGAGCAATCTTACTATGCAAATCAATTTGGTGGAGGGAGATGCCGAATTGGCACTTTTATTAGGAATTATTTAGTATTTAAGTTCATGTAAGTCTAGATATAATGTTCTTATCTGCCGGACGATCTCCGAGTACAATAAAGCTGAAGAAACCATAAGTCTGCCTTTCATTCCACTTCTTGTGTGGCGCAGCCGGTACCTCCCCTTCGTCGTGACGCTGCCTGGATAAAGACTCAACAGTCTTCTGGACCCCCGACCTGCTGATTGAGGACCATCCCAGGACAACCGCTGCTCGACGTGTGTATCAACACTTCAAAGGGGAACCGAATCTACAAATTTCAGAAGAAGCGTGGAAGAGAGCAGACAGAGGGACTTCATTGTTCGAGAGATTCCGGTAGAAGATCCACGGTATGGGAACAACGAGTACGACGGTCATGTGAGTAATACCTTGTCACTATCCCATCTATTTGTTCCCGTCCGTTTAATTTAGTATATTTACTTTATTTCGAATCACTTTATAGTTGTTGATTTTGTATACTGGGTCTTATTTTTTAACAAAGGGATTATATTAATTGAATATTGAGACATTTTCGTGGGTATATAGGGACGTTCGGTATTTGGCTGACCCAACACTTATGTTCGAAGGCTAAAATACCTTACACAAATAAAACTATTTCCTTACCACATTCTGTTAAAATCGCAGGATTGGTAATTTAATAGACAACTTATTTTTGGGGATTATATTAATGAGACACTGAGTTTATTTTGTGGGTATATAGGGACGTTCGGTATTTGGCTGACCCAACACTTATGTTCGAAGGCTAAAATACCTTACACAAATAAAACTATTTCTTTACTACATTCTGTTAAAATCGCAGGATTGGTAATTTAATAGATAACTTATTTTTGGGGATTATATTAATGAAACACTGAGTTTATTTTGTGGGTATATAGGGACGTTCGGTATTTGGCTGACCCAACACTTATGTTCGAAGGCTAAAATACCTTACACAAATAAAACTATTACTTTATCATCATCCTGTTAAAATCGCAGGGTTGGTAACTTAATAGAGTAGTGGGGAATTATTTTGCATAGGGACGTATTATATTTGGCTGACCCAACATATATGTTCGAAGGCTAAAATATTTTACACAAATTATAACTATTTCCTTATCATTATCCCGTTAAAATCGCGGGATTGGTAATTTAATAGACAGTATCTTTGGGGGATTTTTATTGAAACCTTGACGGTATAATTAAATTAACACTCGGTATATTTGACCCAGTATACGATAAAATTGAATTTATTGTGTAAAGTTTATTACATTTCGTTTTGCTGACTGGAAGCAGCTGATTTATAGTTATTTGCGCGTAAGCAAAACCGCGTGTGTGATAATACTGTTAAAGATAGGTAGGTATACCCTTCCTTTTGAAGTAATTGGGTAGGTACTTAGTGAAAGATACTTTTGTTCGTTGAATTTTATTTAAAATGGAAGATATTAAAGTGGTTCCTAATTCAATTATAGAGATTATGCCCATTTTTGAAGGAGATTCTGGACAGTTGCAGATATTTATAAATAAAGTACAATATTTGTTAGATACGTTCAAAGGCGAGAAAAAACAAAATGAATACTTGTATCACGTAATAACAAGTAGACTTTCTAAGGAAGTGTCCACATTAGTAGAAGGGCAAAACAATATTAATTCATGGCAGGAGTTAAAGAATTTGCTGACTGTGAATTATGGTGACCGACGTACGGAGGATACCATATTAATGGAGTTAGAATCTTTGAAAATTAATAGAGGCGAAAGTTACTTAGAATTCTGTCAGAGAATTAAAAAGGTTCAAAATAGCATGTTTTTAAAAATAAACCAAACAATAACAGATGCAGCTATTTTAAACGCTAAGATAGAAATGTACAAAAAGATAGCTTTGAATGTTTTTATGTACAATTTACCGAACGAATTAATGAAAATGTTGCGTTTTAAAAATATAACTACTATAGAGGAGGCTCTCAGCCTGGTAGTTGAGGAACAAAACTTCCAGGCGGTTTATAGAAAGAAAAATCCTGAAACAACTTTCACGCCTAGAAATCAATCCGGATTTTCAGGAAATAGGGGGACTTTTTCGGGAAACAGTAGGCAGTGTAACAACTCGAATTATAGCAATAATAGACCTAACGCATTTCATAATTCTCGGAATTCGATGCAGCATAATCAGCAGTTTTATAATGAACAGCAATACCCATCTAGGCCAGTTGGAAATAGTAGGCATTCGTATGACTCACGTGATGTAAACAATGGTCAAAGATTGAATTATACTCATCATGACAATAATGATATACAGGATGTTCGTTTTGTTGGAAACAGCGAGTCCCAAAATAATTCAAATTTTCGGATAGGGGCCTCCCACCAATGGAATCAATAACATTAAATACTAGTGGCAGTGCTCCATTGCCACACATTTATATTCCGATTATTGATTCTTACTTCATGATTGATACAGAGAGCACCCGGTCTTTCATAAATCCGAGAAAAGCGCAAGAATTTTATAGTGAATTTATAAGACAAGAAAGGTTTCAAGTAATCAGTACTCATGGCACAAGCATTCACGACGAAACTATATACATACCACTTTTTTCAATATTTGAAACAACAATGCCACATAAATTCTATATGTATGACGTAGATAGCAAATATGATGGACTTATCGGTAGTGATTTACTGCTCAAGTTAAAAGCCAAAGTTGATTTGGACATCATGAAATTAGTTACAAAAGTCACGAGAATCAATTTAATTTGCACACCCCCTGGATATCAAGAAATTAAGCTGCCAGCTCGAAGCGAGTTAAAGGTAAAATTGCCTGTTAATTTATTGTATGGCGATGCTATTTTGGAGTATCAAGAGTTCCAAGTCGATGTTCGCATGCCAGCGGCAATCGTACATTGTGCTCAAGGTTATGCAACAACCGTAATTCAGAACTGCAGCAATAACGATGTAACTATTCCGCTTACAGAGCAGTTTAAGGTTGAGGTATATGAAAATGAAGCGTCTGTTAATTGCTTAAACAACTACAGGGAGGAATTCAGTAACTTAAAGGAAAATATAAATAAGGAAAATGAACTTTTGTTACAAAATTTAAACAAGTTACGGGTAGATTACATGAATGATGAAGAGCGAGAGGAGATTTTGAAATTATGCAAGGATTATAAGGACATATTTTATTGTGAAAATATCCCTTTAACTTTTACCAACGACGTCAAACACACAATCCGTACTAAACATGATGATCCAATAAATGTGAAATCGTATCGTTTACCACCAGTACAAGCGCAAGAGATAGAAAACCAGGTTAAGAAAATGTTAAACGATAAGATAATTAGAGAATCCAGTTCACCTTGGTGTGCCCCTGTACATCTTGTAAAAAAGAAACCAGATGCTTCAGGTAAGGTAAAGTGGCGTATGGTAGTAGATTATCGACGCTTAAACAATATTACAGTCGATGATAGGTACCCATTGCCAAATATCACTGATTTGTTTGACAAATTAGGAAAAAGTACGTATTTTACCACTCTTGATTTGGCAAGCGGCTACCATCAGATACAGGTAGACGAACAGGATAAGCAAAAAACAGCTTTCAGAACTTCATCTGGATTCTACGAATTCAATAGAATGCCATTCGGGCTAAAAACAGCACCGGCGACCTTCCAGAGAGCAATGGATAATGTTCTGAGAGGTTTACAGGGCTTGCATTGTCTTGTTTATTTGGACGACGTCATAATCTACTCAAGTAACTTGGAAGAACACCTTCACAAGTTAAAAGCAGTATTTGACCGATTTCGTCTAAGTAATTTGAAAGTACAATTAGATAAGTCGGAATTTTTACGCAAAGAGGTGGTATACTTAGGTCATACACTTACTAGCGAGGGCCTCAAGCCAAACCAAGACAAAATTGAAGCCATACTTAAGTATCCAATGCCAACAACGGTAACACAAGTAAAAAGTTTCTTGGGATTGGTGGGATACTACCGTAGATTCATAAAAGACTTTTCCAAGCTGACAAAACCGTTGTCAAAGCATTCACACAAAAACAAGAAAGTTGTTATAGATGACGATTTTGTTAATTCTTTCGAAACATGTAAGAAAGTTCTTACAAATGCCCCAGTTTTACAGTATCCTGATTTTAGTAAAGACTATATTTTGACTACTGACGCGTCGAAAATTGCTTTGGGAGCCGTTCTGTCACAGGGAATGTTAGGGAATGAAAAACCGGTAGCTTACGCTAGTAGGGTACTGGCGGGTGCTGAGACTAGATACAGCACCGTGGAAAGAGAACTGCTGGCAGTCGTGTGGGCAGTAAAACACTTCAGACCGTATCTGTACGGTAGAAAGTTTACTGTTGTTACTGACCACAAACCATTGGAATGGTTCTATTCTTTGAAAGAACCAAACGATAAGCTGGTTAGATGGGGACTGCTATTAGGAGAATACGACTTTGTTGTCAAATACAAGAAAGGGAAACAAAACACCAATGCTGACGCCTTATCAAGAGTTAAGATAGACGCTGAAAATAAAGGGAGACTAGGTGAGTGGGATATAGAAGCAGATAGTTCCGATTTAGAGGACGAACTTCCACCACATAAAGTCAAAGTAAATGCTATTAATACAGATAATTCAGGGGAATCAGAGATTATAGAAATATCAGAGTCAGAAGAAGACAATATTTCAGACAGCGAAGACGATTCCATTCCAAAGGAGATGGTAACTTTACAAGAAGCCGTAGATACAAAACCTAGACAGATACTAGTTCATACTTGGCATAGAAATAGCCTAGGAGAGAATGATAGGTCAGAAGGTAATATGAAGATAAACGAAATCTTTTTACCTTTAGGAAATACCTATCTCATCAAAAAGTTTCTAAAGAAACACATTGATATCAGTAATAGGTATTACATTTATTTTGAAGAGGAACAACTAAGACAGGATTTCACAAAAATCATAAGAAAATTATATAAGGGAGGTATTAAGAACTTTATAGAATGCACAGAGAGGGTGGTAGTTTTGACAGACGAGTATGACCAAAGAAATATGGTAGAACAATATCATGTAGGAAAAACATGCCATCGAGGAATCAATGAAACATATAACAAAATGAGGAGATACTACTATTGGAAGAATATGAGGGATATGATAGCGTTAGTAATAAATTCTTGCGATGAATGTAAAAAGATGAAGTATGAAAGGAAACCCATAAAACCTCACATTCAACTGACACCTACTCAAGATAAACCCTTTCAGGAGGTATTTATGGATTTGCTTTACATAGAAAACAACTATTATCTTACGATCGTCGACGCATTCAGCAAGTTGGGCCAAGCAATTTATATCCCAAATAGAAGCACACCAGAAATCGTTAATGGGCTTTTAAAGTACTTTAGCATGTATGGAAAACCATTAAAAATTAATAGCGATCCAGGAGCTGAATTTAAGAATGACCTTGTTGCGGAGTTACTTTTGCTTCATAAAATTGATCAGCACATTGGAACCCCGAATAACCCAAGCTCAATGGGAATAGTAGAAAGGTTTCATTCAACAATTATTGAGATATATAGGCTAGCCAAGAATGAACATAAGAACTTATGTGCTACATCAGTAATGTCTTATGCAATAATGGCATATAACAACACCATTCATAGTGCCACTGAATGTACGCCTTTTGAGGTTGCCTTTGGGCATACAGATTTAGGTTCAATATTCGACACAGACAAGGAACGATATGTAAAACAGCAACTCATTCAAGACCACAGGAGAAGATTAAAATATCTTTATGACAGTATAGCAGAAAAACTGGTAGATGGCAAAGTTAATGTTAGGGAAAAGAAAGGAGGAGAAGTATTACCAGAAATAAAACAAGGGGACACAGTATTTGCAAAGGACACTAGGACTAGGAAAGCTAAACACTTGCCACGTTATGAAAAGGTGATTGTTACAGGGGAAATGCATAATAATATAGTTCCTTTAAAAATGAAAAATAGGGACACAAGGGTTGCAATTAAAAACATTAAACGTCCTCCGCAGGTGGTGGATGACGTTGCTGGCCCTAGTGGTTACAGGAAAAAGCCTAGAGTTGAGAAAAATGGAGGAAAACAACGGTCTAGCAGCAGTGAAGCTAGGATCAGCGATGATGAGGAATGGGAAATGGGAGATAATTAAGGTCGTAGATTTAGAACCTATTGCTATGCAAATAGAAAATAACACAAATAGTTATATAAATTTAAGTAATATGATTATCAAATATAGCAGCATAAGAACCGAACTCAACGGACTCCAAATACAAATAGAATTTATGAAAAATTTAGTACAAGATAGATTCGATCAAATTATGTTAGTAAGACGAGTAAAACGCGGATTATTGAATCCACTAGGATCTTTAATAAAGCTAGTAAGCGGTAACTTAGATTACGAAGATGCCCAAAGATACGATTCCCTAATTAAAAATATAAACGCCCACGAACATTCTATAGATAAGAAAATATCTATAATCAGTAAAGTATTTAATACATTAACTAATGTTTCACAAGATATGACCAGTAACGTTAAGTATATCAACACAAAAATTAAAAATCTCGAAAACATAGTAGCAAAAGAGAACGATGCACTACATATTATTAGCGTTTTAAATAGTTGCTATCAAATTCTAAGTAATTTTCGCACGTTATATACTATCATCTATGAAGTGGAAACAGCCATAACATTCAGCAAACTCCATACACTCCATCCGTCAATTATAAACTCAACTGAACTTTTGAACGTACTTACATCAGTAAATAAACACTACAATTTAATAGCTAAAGTAAACGAACAGAATCTTTTTAAAATTGAACGATCAATAACACTAAAATCATATTTGTCTGAAAAAAGAGTGATATTTGTTTTAGAAGTACCGCTTGTTGAGCCGAATAGCTATATATACTATAAAGTGATTCCTATACCTATATATGACACCCAATCCCAGAAAACCCATGTCATACTCCTTAAATACCCCTACCTTATGGTGACAGGTATGAACTTTCGACCGTTGGTACATACAGAAATGTGAAAATACCGAGGAAGGACACTTCAAATGCAATAATGACAATCTTGCCAGTTACCCTATGGAAACATGTATTGAACAGATGATGCTAATAAAAGAAACATTGTCTCGCTGCACCCTGACGCCGGTGAAGATAGAATGTACTCGACTACAATATGTGGAAGACAACTATTGGCTCCTATATACAGAAAAAACTATAATCATAACAGAAACTTGTCAAAATGAAATCTATAAACATAATGTCCAGGGAACCTTTTTAATAACAACTTCACCAAGTTGTACGACGCAAATCGAGGACCAAGTGATACAAGCAACAACAAACATGACAACAACTATAGTCAACACACCTAAGGTGATCATGCCAAAATTGCACACCTTCCAGAAGCTCGACACAGTAAATGACAAGACGATGGACCTTCGAGGAGTAGATTTTAGAGAAATAAGGGACCTGACTCACCTTATTGACACGGACTACAGCAGCGACTTTTCGGATATTGGTGTTCATTTTGACATCAGTCTTTGGACTATAATTTTGTATGTAATACTTAGTGTAGTAATTTTTAGATTCTTTTATACTTTTATTTATACTCGGTGTTTTATGAAATCAGTTCCTGAATTCAAAAACACCGACCATAAGGTGGGAAGAGTTAAGATCGCTGATTCACCAATTTCATCATCACCCACCGATGATGCTGATATTCAATTTAAATAGAATCTAGAACTCTGAGATTTGCTTAGTAAGTACAGCTCCAAAGAGCAATCTTACTATGCAAATCAATTTGGTGGAGGGAGATGCCGAATTGGCACTTTTATTAGGAATTATTTAGTATTTAAGTTCATGTAAGTCTAGGTATAATGTTCTTATCTGCCGGACGATCTCCGAGTACAATAAAGCTGAAGAAACCATAAGTCTGCCTTTCATTCCACTTCTTGTGTATTCTTCTTCTTCCATTCCAGGGCTGCATAATTTTACCCTTGCTTTTTAATATCTACACTGAGCTTATAATGCGAATCACTCTCGAAGACTGGACAGATGGTGTTGTTATTGGTGGATATAAAATTTCGAACTTGCGATACGCAGATGACACCACCTTATTTGCAAATAACGCGAAGCACATGCGGGAATTACTGCTCAAAATGGAGCGCGTAAGTCTTACCTTTGGATTGAAGATTAATCGAGGTAAAACGAAGATTATGATCGTGGACCGCATCAATGACAACTTGCCAGAAGTTACACAGATTGCGAACTGCGACGTGGTTCAAAGCTATGTATATCTTGGGGCCTTAATCTCAAATAAGGGTGGTTGCGTAGATGAAGTAAAGCGCCGTATGGCCATAACCAGAGCTGCGGTGGAGAAGTTGAAGAAAGTGTGGAGGAACCGCAACATCACCAAAGCCACCAAAGTAAGGCTCATGCGGACGCTGGTATTCCCAATCTTCCTTTACGCGGCAGAGACGTGGACAGTGCGTGAGTTGGAAAAGGGGAAGATAGATGCTCTCGAGATGTGGTGCTGGAGAAGAATGCTCGGCATATCGTGGACAGAGTTTCGTACCAACGTCTCCATACTCCAAGAGCTCGGCATCACAAAGCGTCTGTCGACCATAGTACAAACGCGCATACTTACGTACTTTGGCCATATATCAAGGCGTGAAAACGACTCAATAGAACGGCTAGTCGTTCAAGGAAAAGTAGAGGGAACCAGATCACGTGGCCGATCACCTATGCGCCGGACTGACCAAGTGAAATTCGCAGTGGGAAGCCGTGTATCAGACTGCACCAGACAGTCCACAAATAGAGAAAAATGGCGGGAGATCGTAAAAAAAGCTGTGTCCGCCTCGAACAGTGCCTCAACGTGACCACGACCGCTCTGTCAAGAGCGAAACGACAGAGAAGAGAGAATGCTAATCTTACCGTAGACAATGTTGAACTACCCGTTACATTCTATGTCATAAATAAGTTATCTGGAAGTAATGTTTTAATTGGTAGAAATTTTACTGAAAGCACAAAAATTATGTACTCTCGGGTTGGTAATAGCTTAGTATTTCAACCGGCTGTGGTAACGGAGCAGGTTTCTTTAATAGAGTCGTCTATGCTGAATACTAGTTCTAGTGAGCATTTATCAACACTTAATCAAATATTTTCGAAATTCCCGAAGAGCATATCAAATGATTTATCTACTTTAGGAGCGACATCATGTGTTGAGCTAGATATTGAATTAACAACTAGTAAACCTGTTACACTCAGGCCGTACCGAATGTCGGAATCAGAAAAAGCCATCACTCGTGAAATGATTGATGATTTACTTAGCAATGGGATAATCCGAGAGAGTAGTTCCCCTTACGCTAGTCCGGTTCTATTAGTTGACAAACCAAATGGCCAAAAGCGTCTTTGTGTAGATTATCGTGCACTTAATAAGATAACTGTTAAAGAAAAGTATCCTATGCCAATAGTTGATGATTTGATTGATAGATTGAAAGGATGCAAATATTTTACTTCCCTTGATTTAAAAAGTGGGTATTATTACCAGATTAAAATAAATGAAAGCTCAATTCCCAAAACTGGCTTTATAACTCAAGATGGACACTACGAATTTGTACGAATTCCGTTTGGTTTGTGCAACGGTCCCTCGGTATTCCAACGATTAATGAATACGGTGTTGGGTAAACTTAGATTTGACCGAGTAATATGCTATATGGATGATTTATTAATCGCTACAGAAACTATCGATGAAAATATTAAAATTTTGGAAGAGGTATTAAAAACTTTAGAGGAAAACGGTTTAACCATCAATTTAGAAAAATGTAATTTTTTTCAAAGAAGTATTAATTTTCTCGGAAATGAAATTTCGTTGGAAGGTGTTCGCCCGGGGAAAAAGAAATTAGAAGCGATCAAAAATTACCCAACACCACAAAACGTTCACCAAGTGCGGCAATTTTTAGGCCTTATAAACTATTTTCGCAAATTCATTCAAAATTGTGCTGTTCTCTGCAAACCTCTAACAAAATTGTTAAAAAAGGAATCTGTATGGGAATGGGGACAAGATCAAGCCAAAGCGGTTTCAACTTTGAAAAATGCTTTATTAGAAGCAACACTTATAATTTACGATCCAAAATTGCCGGTTACTATGTATTCGGATGCAAGTAGAGATGGAGTAGGATGTATTTTAGCACAAGTCACCGAAAATGGAGAAAAGCCCGTCCATTTTTATAGTCGTCAGACAACTGACGAAGAAAAACGATATCACTCCTTCGAATTAGAGTTTTTAGCTATTACTGTAGGGTTGCAAAAGTTCAGACACTATCTCTTGGGAACTACTTTTAACATTGTAACAGACTGTAATGCGGTTAGGTACTCGTTAAAAAAGCAGGAAGTAAACTCTCGTATAGCTAGATGGGTTTTACAAACACAAGAATTCACTTTTGAAGTTATACACAAGCCAGGAACCCAAATGCAACATGTTGATGCATTAAGCAGGAATCCGGTAGTAAGGACAGCTCTTGTTTCACATGAAAGCGTGATGAATATTACCGAAGCGGATTGGATGTTATCTGTACAACTTCAGGATCCTAAAATTTGCGCTATTAACGAAATATTGAAGTCAGGACAGGCCGATGAACATAAACAAATATTTAGAGAATATGATCTATTGGGTAATAAAGTGTACCGCAGGACAGAATTTGGTAGGCGATGGTTGGTACCTAAGCAGTGTGTATGGCAAATAATTAAGGCTAACCATGACTACGTAGGCCATTTCGCAGTAGACAAAACAATTGAGAGGGTTAAAGAAAAGTTCTGGTTTCCACACATGAAAAAAGTTATCAGTAAATATATTAAAAATTGTATAAATTGTATATACTTTAAAAACATACACGGAAAAAAGCCTGGGAAACTTTTCCCTATACCTAAATATGCGAGGCCATTCCACACGTTACATATTTACTTAGGACCATTCGTTGAAACTTCTCAGAAGAATACTTATTTACTTGTAGTGGTTGACTCTTTTACTAAATTTGTTTTTATTGCTGCGGTTCGTAATACAACAAGTAAAACAGTTATTAATGAACTGAATAAAATTTTCAAAATTTTTGGTAGTCCTAAGCGATTGATATGTGATGCAGGGTCCGCGTTCACGTCGAAGTTATTCGTAAATTATTGCAAAGAAAACGGGATAAGACATCACGTGATAGCCACTGCCATGCCCCGCTCAAACGGTCAGGTGGAGAGATACAACCAGACCATTTTAGAGGCTTTGCGCAGCATGGGCGCTAGCACCGACTATAACAAATGGGATCAGCACATTACAAGTATTCAACAGGGTATAAATTCTACAATTAACAAAACAACGTCTGCGGTCCCTAGCGAAGTATTTTTCGGCTATAGACTGCAAATGAACTCTGACCGGACTATTAGTGAACTAGAAGAATCTGAAGTAGATGTGACTGCTCTAAGGAAAATGGTACACGGGAATATTAAAATGAACGCCGAGAAACAAAAACAAATTTTTGATTCGAAAAGAACAAACGCACCAATATATGAAAAGGGGGATTTGGTAGTTATTAAAATTCCTAGTCAATCAAATGATGGGCAAAGTAAAAAGTTACTTCCAATTTTTAAAGGGCCTTTTCAAGTTACAGAAGTTCTAGGACATGATCGGTATAAAGTAGAAGATATGCGAGGAGCAGATCGGACTTCCAGGCGGTATGAGGGCATTACTTGTGTCGAGAATATGAAGCCTTGGATAAGACTAACAGACCTTGACCAGAACTAACTGCAGGATAGCCCTCGGATATTGTCAGGTATGAGTAAATTGAGTAATTTAATTTTTTTGTATCATTTCTTCAAAATTTATTTAGAATGAAATAGATAAATTAAAGTGAAGTAATTATATGTATAATATATTTCATTGGATTAATAATTGCTTAAAAAAAATATATTTGTCTAGTGCATATGCTTCGAACACACATATTATCGCATTATCACAATTTGAAAGTAGCACATGGTCTTGGTAGTACGTTTCTAGGGTTGGCCGAAGGCATCGCCTAGAATAAAACCAGGGCCATGTAAACTAGCCGTCGATGGAATAGTATAGTTCAAATTGTGCATGAGTGCAAGTGTGTGTGTTAGAGGATTAATTATTATACCATTGTAATATACTGGCCGCCGATGGAACAGTTACTATTTAAATGATAAATATATTGGTTGTTTATCTACGCATAAATCTAAATGAGAGATGGACAGAAGAACATCTTGTTTGGATTTATGAGTTGATTTCAAATTGACATGAATGAGTAGTGTTTCAATTAAATGTGCAGACACTGACGCATTTGAGGACGAATGCGTATGCAGGACGGCCGGATGTTGTCGCTCACAACAATGTCTACACTTGACGTCTAAAAATAGAGTATTCCAAGCCTTTAAAAATAATAAAAAGTTAAGTGTATAGTCTATGGCGGGGGCGGCAACATCAAGGCCTAGGCACACCCGAAGAGTACGCACGGTTTTTGTGCGACGCTCATTTGTGTGCTACGGCCTTTTACCGGTTTTTAGATTTTAAATGTGGTAGGCGGCGGTCAATTGTGGACTGTCAAGCGGGAAACTTGTGTGCAGCTAACGGTCTGAGGATTTCGGTAATCTTGGTAATTCTGCCCTGAAAAGTATGTATCTGAAATATTTAACTTTATATAGCTAATTGTACATATTTATTTGGTGAAATATTATAACTGTCTGTTAAATGTCTCAGTGTGTTTAATAAATTGATTACTGGTGTATTAACGTCTATTCTTTTGATAATATTTCATATTTATTTATTAGCATATAGATATGGTGCCAAGCGTTTTGCTACACAAATTTTGTGAAAATGATAAAGTTATATCATCCAGTGAAGCTTAACCAAATTCAATCTTTATATTTGATGATATTGCTTGTGAAATCCAAAACAATATTCGCGATTACTTTGCTATGGGTCGACATAAAAATAAAGACTGTTTTTTTTAATCAGACTTATACAAAGATACCTAAACATCTAATCGGAGACAATGCAAACCTAATTATTTTATTTAAACAAGATGACGTCAATCTTAAACATGTTTATAATCAACATGTGAGCTCCGATATAACATGTTTAGAATTTCGTGATGTATGTTCCAAAGTATAGAAGGATCCATACAAATGTGTTGTAATTAATAAAGACTGCGAAAAAAATAAGGGATGTTATAGGAAAAACTTTGATACGTTCATTGTTCTTGTATAAAATCCATGGCATTTGATGTTTGGTGAGTGAGTAGGTACTTTAATTAATATACAATACGTCAGTAAATTATATCATCATTCATTAACATATTTGCTACCAAGGTCATAAGGTGCTTAAAAAGTAATATGGAAAAACAAATGATAAAATCAGCTGCAAATATAAAAGAGAAAGTACGAATGATGAAAAATTTGAAAAACAGAATAAATCAAGCCTTAGAATCTATATTTCAAATATATAACCACCAACCCATAACGGAGCCGCTCATAAAAATAAACACAAATAAACACATGAAGTCATCGCAATGCAATCGAAATAATGATGAAGATAGTGAAATTGAAGATGTCTCAGATGGTGAGAATTCTGAAACATACAGCGACATGAACGAAACTTTTCAAGAAAAGGACGATAACATTGTTCCTAAATATTTGAAATCTGCCATTGTTACCCTACCACGTTCTTCTAGTTCGTCAGATGTCCATGATTCGAGTTAAGATTCTTTCACATCTGCTCCTTCTGAAAGTCCTTATAAAAAATCATTGTCATGGTCTTTATCTTTCGATAATATAGACAACATAACATTTGGTCTTAGCTCCGATCGTGCAAAACTTATGATAGGCAATGTAAGGGTTTACGGTGAGGATGACTGTATTAATGTTGGTGGTAATAGATATAAAAAAACTCCCAGTCTGATGCAGTTATAACAACGAAATACACCTGATTTGAATGTTGTAACTGAAAGTGACAAACAAAATTATAAAAATATATTCCTAGAAACTAATGCTCATAGACGTGATTTTGATCCTAAAAAACCTATTAAAAGTAACAAAGGACAGAAATATAATCACGTTGTTAAACCAAAAACTTCAAATTAACAAAAAGTTATATAAGCACTAGTAATGAAAGCTCAACTCAAGGCGAAAGTATGAAAGTACTGAAAAAAAAAAGGTGAAGACCGATTATAATTACTGGGATGACCTGAATAATTTAGTAGAAAGACTAAAAATACTTATAGCTTCAAAAGACGCAGGTAACACAGGTCTTGACAATGAAATAATATCTATTATTGAAGAATTGCGAGAAGCGCATGTGATTCACTAGTTTATATATCAGTGGATTAAAAAAAACAATGTCATTTAACATTTTAAATTAATAAAGAAAACAACATGAATATAGATAAATTTGGTTACCATGTTCATAAAAGATTACGTATATCAGATTATTTCGACGTGGTCAATTATACATTAAAAAAAGACTGATGCAGGACACTATTACTTAAAAAACAATAGGTTACGTGGATTAGCAGACCCTTTGTCAGAAGATGAAGCAATAAACAAAAAGTTTGTTGACTCATCACTAAGACAGTACTATACGAAAAAAGAATGGGATACAAAGATGAAACATATTATAGATTGGTAAGTATTTGACTAGGGGCACGAGTGAAACAACATCTGGCTCGATTCGCACTAAGTAGTTTATTCTATGATCGTTTACATGTAGTAGTAGTGGCGCAGCCACACGCACACATATATAACATCTCCTCCCTCTATTTAACTAACTAGTAAAATGAACCTATTTAAAAATACTTTTTATAATTAATTTCACGACGTTTGCGTAACAATCTTTCAGCTTTGGCAGGTTCTGCTAAAGTTTCTCCATCGCCTAATGATTCGGTCTCGGCTTCTACAAACTCATCGTCTAATTCTGAAACAGCCAATCCGGCAGCAGCGCCCTGGTCATCAGTATCTCGTTGGAAAGTCATTGTAGAACTCTATTCTTCTAAAACACCAGCTGAAGACAGTACATCACCCATTTCGTCTGTTCCTTCCCCCAACAAAATTGGCCTCGGTGGTGCGTTCAAAGATGGTCTGGTCGTCAACGACGTGTCCGTTTCACCCGATGATGAAGCTATCTGTGATGACGAGGATAGTGGCGGCTGAGCATTCAGTGCTGACGACGACGAAAAAGTTGGTGAAGATGATGATGGCGGCGGCGAGGGCGTTGGCGATGACCATTCTGGCATGTTAGGCGAATTATCATTGCCTTCCGTTAGATTGTCAGCTCTACTTTTATCTAAAACTAATTGATTTTTATGTCTTTTGACAAACTGTAAACTATTAGAGTCTTTTACTATATACATAACTTTCCCTATTCTTTTCTCTATTACGCCCTTACACCAGTTGTAATTTGTTTTGTTTATATATTTTTTATACAGCACTAAATCATGCTTTTTAAAATATTCAATTTTCTTTTTACTTTTTTGCTGTCTAGACTGCGAACACTGTACGTTTTTGGAGAGGTCAGGTGTAGCCGAGGACGACGATTCATTACGATTTAATAAATCTAATCGCGTTCTTATATTGTTGCCAAAAACTAAATGTGCTGGCGAGAACCCTGTGGTAGTGTTTAAAGAGTTACGGTAATCCATAAGGTATTTCAGTAAACTCAATTTTGCATCTTTTGCATTTTGTTTGGTCAACAAACAAGATTTTAAACCCTTTTTTACAACTTTTACAAATATCTCTGCTTGATCATTACTGGACGGGTGATATACCGGCGAGGTAATGTGTATTATTCCGTTTGACTCGCAAAATTTTTCAAATTCATGTGAACAAAAAGCCGTGCCATTGTCACTCACTAACGTTTTTGGAACCCCAAACCGCGAAATAAACTCACACAGTTTTTCTATTGCAGCACCGGATGTTGTGGATGAATTTATGTTAAACACCTCCACCCATTTAGTGTAAGCATCTACTATAATTAAATAGGTGCACCCATGAATCGGCCCTAAGTAATCAATATGAATTCTAGAAAACTTAGTAGGTGGGTATTTCCAGTTGGAAATCGGTGCGCGACACACCTCGCAAGAATTTATCAAATTTTCTATGGCTTGGTCAATTCCAGGAAACCAAAACCTCGAGCGTGCCTCAGCCTTTGTTTTAACTATCCCTAAATGGGACGAATGCAACTCCTTGAGTATTGTTTGTTTAAGCCCGCCCGGAATTACTAACTTGTGTGCCCTCATAACGCAACCGTTTTCATACGACAATTGTGATCTAATAAGATGATACGGTTTTAATTTTTCATCATCTAATTTACGTGGCCAACCATTCATGATAAACTGTACCACGAAATGTAAAATTCCGCCCTTAGCAGTTTCATTGCGTAACCTATTAACAGTTATAGGCAAGCTTCCGTCCAATACAAAACATACGTAAGCCGCCCGGTCGCATGCTTTCTCACTCTCACCGCACTGTTCGGTGCAACCGCACCTGTTACCTTCGCTAGACAGGTACGGTAGGCTGGCGCGTGATAAGAAATCGGCATTATTATCAGCGCTTCGAACATATTTGATTGTATAATTATACCCACTCAAAAATAACGCATATTTTTGCAACCTGTTAGCGGATACCTCCGGAATTCCTTTATATGGACCAAATATAGATAAAAGAGGCTTATGATCTGTCCTTAATACGAATAGTTCAGCTCTTCCATACAAATATTGATGGAATCGACGTACTCCGTATACAATAGCAGTAGCTTCTTTCTGTATTTGCGCGTACCGTTTCTCCGCCGAATTTAACGTACGTGAAGCAAACGATATTGGTCTTTCAACCCCGTCTGAATCTACCTGTGATAGAATTGCTCCCAGCCCCCCGGGGGATGCGTCCACACTTAATATTAACTTAGCTTTGCTATTGAAATGTGTCAGCACTCGATCTGAAGTTAACACTTGTTTTATTGTATTAAATGCTGTTTCGTGTTGTTGGGTCCAATTCCACTTTGTACTTTTTTTAAGTAAGTCATACAATGGAATAAGAATAATGGACGCGTTTGGAACAAAACTTCTATAGTAGTTGACCAACCCTAAAAAAGATTGCAACTGATTAACGTTGCCTGGTATAGGTGCTTCAACCATCGCCTTTATTTTTTCAGGTGATTTTTTCAGGCCCTCCTTGGTTATTATATAACCGAGATAGCTTATTTCGTCTTTGAAATATTCACACTTGTCTTGCTGCAAAACTAACCCAGCATCTTGTAACCGTTTCAACACTGCATTTAATCTGCTTATGTGTTCTGCGTCATCCTTACCGGTCACTAACACGTCATCGAGTAGGCATAAAACTCCATCCATTCCCGACAATGTACATTCCATCGCGCGCTGGAATATCGCAGGCGCGCTGGCTAAGCCAAACACTAAACGCGTAAACTTGTATAGTCCTCGGTGCGTGTTAATACAAGTTAACATTTGCGATTCCTCGTCCAAAATAAACTGGTTATAAGCCCGAGACAAGTCTAGTTTAGTAAAACGTTGGCCGCCATGAAGTTTTGAAAACAATTCATTAATTGTCGGAAGTGGATATTGTTCCACCAGCAGCTGTCTATTGATACTTACTGAATAGTCCGCGCATAATCTTACGGATCCGTTACGTTTTAACACTTTTACTATCGGTTATGCATACTCCGAGTACTCGACCGGTTTGAGGATACGTAATTCTACCAACCGATCTATTTCCTTCTCAACTTTATCACGTAATGCAAATGCGACCGGGCGTGATTTAAAGAAAAAAGGCTTTACGTTGTCTTTTAATGATAATTTTTTTTATATATTTATTAAAAGCACCTAGTTTATCCGCAAATAACTCAGGAAATTTATCGTGGAACTTCCTGACTATATTAGTTGTGTCCTGGCAGTAATTAACATTTTTTACTCGTATTAATTGCAAATCAAATAGATATATGAAATCTCTGCCTAGTAACGGCGGACCGCCTTCCTTAACCACGTAAATAATAAGGTCGCGCGTGCATGCGTCATATGTAACGGGCACCCGTATTGCACCTAAACATGTGATACCGTCCCCGGAATTTTAGCTTAGCTGTTTGCGTGTGCGTGACAATGGCAAAGTACTAAAATGCGATTTGTAATAGCTCTCAGGTATCACCGTAACATCCGACCCACTGTCGATTTGAAATTCTAATTGAGAGTTATTAACAGTAATGATCTCGACCATGGGTTCTCCCCTTAAAGAACGAATATAAAAAACTTTACCGTCATCGTCCTCCTCAGCTATGCCACCTTCCTCTGCTGCTAAGTAATTCACTTTTTTACATGCGCGTTTCAGGTGTCCTTTGGTATTGCATTTCCTACAGGTATAATTAGCGTATTTGCAAGCTGATGACTTGTGAAAATAACCGCAAACACTGCACTTCACTTTGCTATTGTCGGTAACACTTTTGTTCCCACTAGCAATCTTAAACACTTGACTCTCGAGTCCTGAACTACCAGCCAAAGCAGACCCCCTCGCACTGACTGCGGCGGCGCGTGAGCATCGCTGGCTCTCTGCGAGCTCCACAGCCTTTGTCAGTGTCAGCTCGGCGAGATCTTGAGCGTAAAGTTTTTCCTTTTCACAACCTGGCTGCATACCCATAATGAACTTGTCGCGAAGCGCTTCTTCTACGTTTTTGAAGTCGCAGTCAGCTGTTAACCCGCGCAACTTCGCTGCCCATTGTATATACGTCTCTCCAGGCTGCTACAAAACACAAAACCCTACACGCTTTGGACTGAAGTGTTAATCCAGAAAGCTTATGATGTCTTCATAGGGTACATCTTCAATCGCCTTAGGCAGTGCTAGATCTGCCACGAGTTTGTAGGTACCCTCGGTGAGTGCGCTGAGCAGAATTGCTTTTCGTTTCGTCCCCGTAGCATCCTTTGTGTCATTTATGTCGTTCGCCACAAAATATTGAGTTATCCGACCTTTGTATGCTTTCTATGACTGCAAATTATGGTCAAAACTACTCAACAATCCAAAAGTCGTAGACATCGCGAGCACTTTTATTTTTAACGCGGGTAATTCGTCGCCAGTGGTAAGTATTTGACTAGGGGCACGAGTGAAACAACATCTGGCTCGATTCGCACTAAGTAGTTTATTCTATGATCGTTTACATATAGTAGTAGTGGCGCAGCCACACGCACACATATATAACATAGATTCATACCTAAAAGAGTTTACACAGCAACTACACGTAGTATTAGATGCGAACTACTTTACAAAGGAAGAAATTAATCAATTAGTTCAAAAGAAGATCTAAATTAAAAAAGAAACATGAGTAAGTTGTGTGTGGTTAATGAACTTCATAAAACAGCAAGAAAAAAAAATTAACGCCGTTCTGTAGTATTATGAGGAATTGATGATTTATGGCAAGCGGATTTGATTGATATGCAAAAATATTCAAAAGAAAACAATGGGAATAATTATATACTTGTTGTAATTGATACATTTTCAAAATTAGCTTGGAGTGTACCAGTTAAAACGAAAAAGAAAGATGAAATCCAAAAAACTATGCAAACAATAATATTAAATTCTAAGCGCTGTCCTAAAAATTTGCAAACTGATTTTGGTAAAGAGTTTTATAATTTTATGTTTAAAAAACTTGTACAAAATTATAATATTAACCATTATTCCACATATTCTACTAAAAAAGCATCAATTGTTGAAAGATTTATAAGAACTTTGAAAACAATTCTATATAAACATTTTAGTCTTAATGGTAGCTATCGATGGGTTGGAAGTAATTTAGAATCAATTCTTAAATCTTATAATAACACCGTTCATCGTACAACAAAATTTAAACCGATTGATGTGAATTCAGACAATGAACATAAAGTGAAAAAATATATTTTAAAGTCACAAACGAAATCTATAACATACAGAAGTAAATTTAAAGTTGGTGATAAAGTTCGTGTAAGCAAATACAAAAGCCAATTTTCAAAGGGTTATACTCCAAATTGGTCAACAGAAATATTTAAAATAATTAAAGTAAATGATTCTAATCCGATTATCTACCTTATCGAGGATATGCACAAAGAAAAAATACTTGGCTTATTTTATGAGTATGAGTTACAAAAAACTAAATACCCTGATATTTTTTTTATTGAAAAAGTTATAAGGAGAAAAGACAATAAACTTTTTGTTAAGTGGCTTGGACTTAGTGAGAAAGAAAATAGTTGGATTACTCTTGATAAGCTTCTATAAAATAATGATAGGTATATAAGATATGTTTATTTTAATTATATATCATTAATTAGATTCTTATGAAAAGAAATGGTCTTTTGAATGGAATTATAAACAATTTACCGATTGAGTTATATTTGCCAGGGAATCAATTTTGTGGGCCTGGTACAAAATTACAAAAAAGATTAATTAGACGTAACAGAAGTATTAATCCATTAGTCACAGCTTGTATGTATCACGATATTGCATATACAAGTGAAGACATAAACGAACATCATACAGCAGATTTAGAGTTATTGAATATGGCTAAGAAAAGAATTCATTCGAAAGATGCAAGCAAAAGAGAGAAGAATGATTCTTGGTTAGTAAAAACATAATGAAAGCTAAATTAAGAGCTGGAGCAGGGGTTCGTTCCCTTCAAGGAGTAGTAAGTAAAATACGCTCTAAATAAAAAAAAATGTTAAGATAAAAGTAATGCTCATTATAAGTATAAGACCGGGTCTATCGCGATTTTAAATTGTCATCCACATGGAGTCCAGTCATTGCTAAGTTGAAACCACGCGATTCATCATCGGAACAATCGTCGGATACTGTGAGTGTTGTGTGCCGGCAGCCTAGTTATGCATCATGGACATCCTTATGTCATACAAGTTAGAGCCTGAAGATTAGGCATCATTTTCAAGTACATACTCATGTACTTGCAGGCAGCCGACGCTGCATTTTAGGAAGTTCACCTGCATAGCGTCCTAAGTGGTAAAGCTGGTGGAACCAGTAGATGTGTGGGCGCTCAGACGCCACGTTAGCACTTTAAGCTTAAGTCTAAGATTTAACATGCATTTTGATTCTATAAATGTTCAGCCTCCGAATCGGCTGGACGTACCTAATTAAGCTCTCTTTAATTTTAAACTAGTTTTTAAAAAACATAATAACGCTCCCCGAAAAATATCTGGCGCAGCTGGTAGGATAATTTAAAGTAATGCTGCCTGCCTAGTCTTGCGTTCGCGTAATCCAAAAACGGACACTTCCGAAAAGTGATTTTTGTGCCAAAAACTTTAAAGTGTGTAGATAAAGTATCAATCTCTATTCGTCTATAAGTTTTAAGAGTGGTACGAACTAGCGAACAGAAACAGTGCGTGCAGTGAAGAATTATCCATCGAACCAAATAAATTTGTCTACAGGGAGAGAGCAACATGAAAGTGACTGGCTGGTGAGTGAGACTTTTTCGCCTTCCTTCCCCTATCTCTTGTACCTATTATCGTTGGATCAAACCTTGCCCAATTTAATACGGTTACGTTATTTGGTTTCTTTATAATAAGACTTAGTATCAAAATCTATGAAGATCTTTAGTTAAGTAATATTTATGTTAAGACCCACTATTTGCAAATACTCTGTATCAAACTCTACAGTGTTCTTGCGATAAGCGTACAGCGTGCCTCACCCACGCGAATTGTAGTAATAGCGCGTATTACCCGTCTTCTTCGCGAGTAGAAGAGGATTATATTTCTATAACGTGTTTTATGTATCAAGATTTATAGTCATTAAGTAAGCTTTTACCTTATTTTATTTTTACAACTTATACAAACCTTTGAACCTTAAAATGGAGGCTCTAACTGTTATCCCCGGTGAAATGCTAAAGCTTATTCCCCAATCCAGTGGCGATAGGCGTCAACTAAACTTATATAAACGTCAGAGTGAATATATCATTGAACGTTTTCACGGCAATGTATTACAAGATCAATACGTATTCAGAGCAGTTACTAGCCGTCTGACTGGCGAGGCGTCCGCTCTTATCAGTGAACGAGAGGACCTGAACACATGGCCCGAGGTCAAGGCCTTGCTTGTTCAATATTTTGCAGATCCGCGCTCTGAGGAGTGCATATCTATTGAGTTAGAAATTTTTAAAATACGTCAAGGTTAAAGTTATGGTGATTTTTGCAAGCGTATTCAATCAGTGCGTTCTACCTTGTTTTCAAAACTCAACTTAATCGAGGACGATAATCTTACTTACTTACTCCTGTGGCTCAGGGACCCAAAGTGGGTCTTAGCCTCCGACACGAGTTTCCGCCACTTGTCCCGATCCTGGGCCGCTTTACGCCAATCTGTCGCTTGAAGGTCGCGCAAGTCGGACTGAACGACATCGCTCCAGCGATACCTAGGACGACCAACTGGTCCTAGGTATCGCTGGATTATTTTCTCCTCCCTTGTGTTCGGTGCAGCCCAGGTATGCCATGTCGGTGACGGTGCAGCCCAGGTACTTAAATGACAGTGGGCAAAATTGTATGGAACTTGGTCCAAGAACCTCCACTATTGAGACTTATTGGAAATGGAAGAACACACTTATCAGATTATCCGAGACAAGTATTACCGAAATCTGCACCGGGATTATTTTTTTATAGTCACTTGAAGTTACTATAAAAATATTCTTAAAAAATGATTTTAAACAGGAGCGTGATAATTATTTTGACAGATTTTATTGATATTGCGTGTCTCTCGAATGTGCCACAATGTAAACTCCATGTAACGACAATCCACATAACGTCAAACTCCCCAAAACATTCAAATAACATGACTTTGGTTTGAAAAAAGTGGTCCAAGAACCTCCACTGTTGAGACTTATTGGAAATGGAAGAACATACTTGTTTGTGACACATTGAGATTGATATTGCGTGTCAGTCGAATGTAAAACAGTGTAAATTCCATGTAACGACACTCCACTCCATATAACGTCAAACTCCCCAAAACATTCAATTAACATGACTTTGGTTTGAAAAAAGTTGGCCAAGACCTTCCATTGTTGAGACTTATTGGAAGTGTGGAAGTACATACTTGTCTGTGACATATTAATATTGATATTAGGTGTTAGTCGAATGTAATATAGTGTAAACTCCATAAAACGACACTCCACATAATACAAAACTCCCAAAACATTCAAATAACATGAGTTTGGATTGAAAAAAGTGGTCCAAGAACCTCCACTGTTAAGACTTATTGGAAATGGAAGTATATACTTGTCAGATTATTCAAGATAAGTTTTATCGAAATCGGCAGCGGGATTTTTTTTTGAATACTTAAAGTGACCATAAAAATATTCTTAAAAAATGATTTTGAGTGGAGAGTGCTATTTATTTTGACACATTTATATTGACATTGCGTATGTTTTGTATTTTTATGGTCACTCTAAGTCTCGAATAATCTGACAAGTATGTACTTCCATTTCCAATTAGTCTCAACAGTGGAGGTTCTTGGACCACTTTTTCAAACCATGTTATTTGAATGTTTTTGTGAGTTTTGTATTATGTGGAGTATCGTTTCATGGTGTTTGTTTACACTGTATAACATTCGACTGTCACCTTATATCAATATTAATGTGTCACAGACAAGTATGTACTTCCACTTCCAATAAGTCTCAACAGTGGAAGGTCTTGGACCACTTTTTTCATACCAAAGTCATGTTATTTGAATGTTTTGGGGAGTCTGACGTTATGTGGAGTGTCGTTACATGGAGTTTACATTATGGCACATTGGAGAGACACGCAATATTAATAAAATCTATCAAAATAAATAGCATGCTCCAGTTAAAATCATTTTTGAACAATATTTTTAAAGTAACTTCAAGTGACTATAAACAAAGAAACCCGGTGCAGATTTTGGTAATACTTGTCTCAAAAATCTGATAAGTGTGTTCTCCCATTTCCAATTAGTCTTAACAGTGGAGGTTCTTGGACCATTTTTTTCAAACCAAAGTTATGTTATTTGAATGTTTTTGTGAGTTTTGTATTATGTGGAGTATCGTTTCATGGAGTTTACACTGTATTACATTCGACTGACACATAATATCAATATAAATGTGTCACAAACAAGTATGTACTTCCATTTTCAATAAGTCTCAACAGTGTAGGTTCTTGGACCACTTTTTTCAATCCAAAGTCATGTTATTTGAATGTTTTGGGGAGTTTTGTATTATGTGGAGTGTCGTTTTATGGAGTTTACACTATATTACATTCGACTGACACCTAATATCAATATTAATATGTCACAGACAAGTATGTACTTCCACACTTCCAATAAGTCTCAACAATGGAAGGTCTTGGCCAACTTTTTTCAAACCAAAGTCATGTTATTTGAATGTTTTGGGGAGTTTGACGTTATATGGAGTGAAGTGTCGTTACATGGAATTTACACTGTTTTACATTCGACTGACACGCAATATCAATATAAATGTGTCACACACAAGTATGTACTTCCATTTCCAATAAGTCTCAACAGTGGAGGTTCTTGGACCACTTTTTTCAAACCAAAGTCATGTTATTTGAATGTTTTGGGGAGTTTGACGTTATGTGGAGTGTCGTTACATGGAGTTTACATTGTGGCACATTGGAGAGACACGCAATATCAAAAGAATCTTTCAAAATAAATAGCTCGCTCCAGTTAAAATCATTTTTGAACAATATTTTTATAGTATCTTCAAGTGACTATAAAAAAAAAACCCAGTCTAGATTTCGGTAATACTTGTCTCGGATAATCTGATAAGTGTGTTCTTCCATTTCCAATAAGTCTCAATGGTGGAGGTTCTTGGACCACTTTTGCCCACTGTCCTTTAGCCACTCCCTTGTAGACGGTTCCTCCAACATGTAGGTCTGCGCGTTTTATACGTGTGCACCTAAAACGTTTCATGTGAAGGTATTCCGTTTTTTCGTGGTTTATACCCAGTCCTACCGCTCTGGCTTCAGCTTCCAGAGTCGCAGCACACTAAGCGACCTCTCCCTTATTTCGCCAAGCAGGGCCAGATCGTCGGCATATCCTATCACCTTGTATTTCCCATTCAGTTGCAGTCCAAAATCTAGCTCTAGCACTCTTCTAAGGACGTACTCCAAGACTAAATTGAAAAGTCCAGGTGATAGGGCATCGCCTTGCTTCAGTCCAGTATGTACCACGAATTCATCTGTAAACTTGCCTTCTATCCTGACCTTCATCTTGCTAGCTTTAGTGGCAACCTCGATCATATCCACTAGTTTTTTCGGGATTTTGAAATTTCTAAGTATAGTGTACAGGGCTGTCCGATCAATACTGTCATAAGCTTATTAAAAGTCGAAAAATAGCACGTGGATTGTTTGGATTTGGATTTGGTTAGCTGAAGGAAAATTTGGTCCAGGGTGCTGCGGTTTTTCCGGAACCCACTCTGAAAGTCACTCAGGACTATTTCCGCATATGGTTCCAATCTCTTCAGCAACACGTATGACAAAACTTTGTATGCAGTAGGAAGAAAAGCAATCCCGCGATAATTTGAGCACTTCTTTTTGCTTCCTTTTTTGTGGACCAGACTTATAATCCCAATATTCCACTCTTCAGGTTGTCGTTCCTTTTGCCAGATGTTCAGCAGCAACTCGTAAAGTTTAGATTGGATTGTGCCCCCCCATATTTCCAAACTTCTGACGGCAATCCATCGACACCGGGGGCCTTGTTATTCTTAAGCCTCATGATGGCAGATTGAACCTATTCGAACGACAAAGGTTCCACGTCGTCTTCATTGTCATCAGTATTGCGGTATAAAAGTTCAGTGATTGGGGGACACTTGAGTAATTGCTGGAAGTAGTTTTGCCATGAATTCTTAATTTCAGCAATGTCTGTAATCAGGTTACCGTCATCGTCTTCAAGGACTTGGGGACACCGGTTCATAGCCCTTCTTACAAGTTTTTACTTCCTGATAAAATTTCCTGGATTCGCTGGCTCTAATAAGCGTCTCCATTTATTTCACGATGTTATCGAGATGCTGTTTTTTTGCCCTTTTCATGACTCATCTCATTTCCAATTTGAGTTCCTTATGTTTATCTGCCCAACGTTTATCCTGTTCTTCCAAAGTTTTATATTTACGTCGCTCTTCAAATACGTGTTCACATTCGGTGTTCCACCATTTTCTCCTTCTTCTTTTCTTCTTTCGGCCAAGTACTTTCAGAGCTACACTTTTTATAATATTTCTGGGTTCTAACCAAGTTCCCTCTATGTTGTCGTCTATACTCAGACCTTGAAACCTATTTTCTATTTCTATTTCGAATTTACGTTTAATTAAATCATCTTTAAGATTTTCTACGTTAATGAGTTCCTCACACTTTTTGCCTCTTTGTTTGCAAACTTTAATTTTATGTTTTATTTTAATACCTAGCAGGTAATGATCGCTGTCACAGTCTGCTCCGCGATATGTTCTTACATTTTGGATGGAGGTCTTATGTATGTCGTCAATGAGGATATGATCGATCTGGTTAATGGTTACACCATTTGGGGATTTCCAAGTGCCTTTGTGTATATCTTTATGCAGATACATTGTGCTCTTGATAACCATTGCTTTTGATGAAGCAAAGCTTATTAGTCTCAAACCGTTACCGTTTGATACATTGTGTTTGCTGTGCTTTCCGATAGTCGGCAAAAATATGTCCTCCTGTCCTACTTTCGCGTTGAAATCTCCCACTACTAGTCGTAAACTGTTTCCATGTGGTCGTAGAATTCATCTTTAGTATTCTCATCTGCTCCTTCAGTTGGGGCATAAACATTCACAATAGATATATTGGTGAATTTTTTCTTAACACGGAGGACACATATCCTGTCTGAGACTGCTTCGAACCGCAACACGTTTCCCAGTAGTTCGTCAGTGACCATAAATCCAGTACCATAAGTGTAGTGTCCAGCGTCACTACCGCTATAAAACAATACCGCATTGTTATCAACGTTGTATTCTCCTTTACCCGGCCATCTTACTTCTTGGAGGGCTGCTATTCCCACATCGTATCTTCGCAGATCTTTGTTCACTTGGTAAAGAGCGCCGGGTCTGTACAAAGAACGCACATTCTAGAAAGCTAATCAAAGGCCCATTAATCCTTGCCATCGGTCGTTAATCAGTGGGATCAGGTCGTGTTTTTTCTCTTGTCGGTTTCGTAACAATGTTTTTTTTTTAACATGGGAGGGCTGTTAACCCGCCACACAACCCCCGAAATGTTGAAGGACCACACCCGTCGTTGGTCAGCGAGTCCATCGGACTTAGCCGGATAGCGTAACAAGTACTACCGACCATTCCTCTATCCGCTTCCCAGGGGACGCTCCTCTACGCCGTGAGGGCCAGCGCGATAATCTTAGACAGAGTAAAATTACTATATATAACCATACAGCGCTTAACGTTTTTCTGTACAATTTGCCCGAAAAAATGGTGCGTATAGCTCGCCTGCACGAACCCGGTACATTGGAAGAAGCTTTACGAGTTGTTTTGGAAGAGGTTAACTTTTTAGATCAGTATCACATGCGTAATTAAATGACCTTACCTTCCACCTCTACTCAGAAAAATTTTCAGCCTCAGCCCAGCACTAGTAATGCTGTCATACAACAGTACTTTGCTAGGCAACCAGCCTTCCAAGTTCAAAATCAGCCTAGGTTTAACTTCCAAAATCATCAAAGCCAACCATTTGGGTACAGGCCCAATTTTAACCAAAACCAGAACCGAAATCCTGGATTTGGATTTAAATTTAACCCTCAACAAAATTCTTTTGGCTACAGGCCCCCGAATTTTAATGCAAACCGGCCACCTTACCAAATGCAGTTCGGTTACAAACCTAATAGCCTTCAGCCTCAGCCAGCAATGCGACTTCAGCAGTTTGGCATGCAACAGCAACAAAATAGTAACAATAATCGTAACGTAACATACGCTAACGATGTATCTATGCGTACCGCGCCTCAACATCAAAACCGCGCGGAACCTTTTCGTCTTCATGAACTGGAATTAAATGATTATGAGTCATACGAACCATACTACTATGACGAGTGCTATGAAATTTTTTACGATGAAAATTCTTATTTAGATGAAACTCCTTTGGTATTAGAAATTTCGAAGAGACCCAAGACCCTGAGCCTTCTGCTCAGAAATCCAAAAATTTTACCCATGTCCCCAAGGGCAAGCGACCCAATGATAGAAATTATTTGCGATAAAGATAGACTATTACGGTTACCTTATGTACATCTGCCTGAACAGTATGCGAAGCTTCATCCATCCTGAATTAGCCTATAAATTCTTTGCGGAGTACATTACCCATGAACCTTTTGAAGTGGTTAGTACCCACGGTAGAAGCCGTCACAACGAGTTTATAGTAATACCCTTACCCTCTTCTTTTCGAAGTGCTTTGTCCGGAAAGTTCTACGTTTATAACGTTGACTCTAACTATGATGGGGTATTAGGCGATGACCTGCTTCTCAGACTTCGTGCTATCATAGACCTGAAAAGAACAATGCTGCACACCGATGATGTGTCCATACCAATTTTCATCAATCGTGAGAACTACACACTCAATCTTCCAGCTCGATCTGAAACCAGAGTTAAAATTCCTACTAACATGTACAAAGGTGATGGTTTTCTAAATTACGTAGAATTTGGAAACGGCGTATGTATGCCCTCTGCTATAGTTACGTGTACCAATGGATATGCTACCACTATTATACAAAACACCCTAAATGAGGACATGGAACTACAAATTCACAAGCCATTTGAGATTACACCTTACAGACAGAATGAATGTGAAGTGAATGCTATGCATGATTAGAATGACTTAGATATAAATCAGTTATTAACCGAAAATTTACAGCGGTAAAGACTCGATCACGTGAATGAGGAGGAGCGAATGAGAATTTCAAATTTATGCGAAGAGAACAAAGATATTTTCTATTGTGAGCGGATTCCACTCTCTTTTACCAACCATGTTAAACACTTAATCAGAACTAAAAATGATGATCCGATCTACACAAAGCCTTATAGACAAGCCCCGGCTCAAGTCGAAGAAGTAAAGCGACAGGTAGATAAGTTGTTGCAAGATAATGTCATTCAAGAATCCTATTCCCCGTGGAGCTCACCCGTCCACTTAGTCCCTAAAAAAGTGATAAGATGCCTCTGGTACTCAGAAATTTAGAATGGTAATCGACTGTAGACATTTGAACGACATAACCATAGACGACAAGTACCCCCTACCGAACATCACGGACTTATTTGACAAATTAGGCAAGAGTACATATTTATTTTTATTGCGAATGCCCCTCGGACTCAAAACTGCACCGGCAACCTTCCAGCGCGCGATGGATAGTATCCTCCGCGGCCTGCAAGGCATCCATTGCCTTGTGTACTTGGACGATATAATTATCTTTGCGTCAAATCTCCAAGAACACGTCCAAAAACTAAGAATCGTTTTTGATTTACTACGAGAAACTAATCTAAAGGTGCAACTTGATAAGTCAGGGTTTTTGCAAAAAGAGATTCTCTATCTCGGACATACTATTACGAAAGACGGACTAATACCTAACGACGACAAAATCAAAACCGTTCTCAATTTCCCGCTACCTAAAACGACTACCCAAATCAAAAGCTTTCTTGGCCTAGTTGGCTATTACCGACGTTTCATCAAAGACTTTGCTAAAGTAACTCAACCCCTGACCTCATATTTAAAAAAACGCAACAAAATTGTCATTGACAAGAAGTACATCGACGCTTTCGAAAAATGCAAAGAACTTTTAACTACTGCGCCTCTGTTGCAGTATCCTGACTTTGAAAAGCCATTAATATTGACAACCGATGCTTCAGCGGTAGCAATTGGCGCCGTATTGGCCCAAGGTCCAGTTGGATCAGACAAACCCGTAGCCTAAGCTCGTAGAACACTCAGTGACACAGAGACCCGTTACAGGACTATAGAGCGAGAACTTTTAGCCATAATTTGGGCTGTTCGGCATTTCCGACCTTATCTCTACGGTCGACAATTCTACATCTATACAGACCATAGACCACTTTCATGGCTATTGGCTAGATTCTCTCAAAGAGCCTAACTCAAAGCTTCCTGTCAACCAACAATCAATATGTGAAATAAATATCAAACTGTTAGATGGTAACAACAACTTGATCAATTTACGTGGTCAAGAAATACAGTTATATTTACATATAAAGAAAAAAAAATAGATTATAATAAAAGTAGGAGTACACCTATGAAATATGTCAGTTCAAAAGAAGTTACTAATAAACCAACACATACTTTGAAAAAAAAAAGGCTTACAACAGATAATAAACAATTTTTAAAATTAATTGGGCTGATAAAATCATGAGTATTTTAAATATGATGGATTCTCCAATGTTGGACAGCAGCATTGAAAGTTTCGGATTTCATTCATACAAACCATACGTAACAAATTTTAACAAGAATGATGAAATCCGCATTCCTATCAATCAACAGGATTTGTATGTTTTGCCGTCCACTAATACTATATACTTAGAAGGAAAAGTAAATATATATAAAAGTGACACAAAGCAACCTGTCAAAATCATATATAATAATATAACGCTATATTATTCCTATTCCAAGAAATTCGGTATGAACTAAATGGAATAGAAATAGATAAAATAAAAAACGCAGGCCTGACAGCAAATTGACACTCTTTGCATGTTTCAAAGAAATTTTTAAAATATTGGGGATGATCTTACCCTTGAACATTAACAGGACCCTCACACCTCTACAATGTCTCTATCGAACTGTACACTCAATAATAAAAATCACCTAAATATAAGAAAAAAACTCTGGATCATCGCTGACGATCAAGGACAGGATATGCAGCAAGCTCTACAAGCCCTAGATCAGCATATGTATGTAGTGGTAGTCTACATAGACTTCCGAAAAGCATTTGACACTTTAGAGCATAATCAGCTGCTCCAGGCCATGGAAGAATGCGGGATAGCTGGTCCACTTAATAATTGGCTCCGTGCATACCTCACGGATAGGTATTTACAAACAGTAGTAAACAAGGTAAATGGCGATCCTGCGAGCGTCAGCTGTGGTGTGCCGACCGGGTCGGTGTACGGTCCCGTCGGTTACATAATGCATGTAAACAGCATGTGTAACGTTGTTAGGAACTGTCGTATTGGCATGTACGCTGATGACACATGTCTATTATATGCGGACAAGGACTTAAATGTGATTGAACAAAAATTGCAAGAAGATTTCACTAACATTATAAAATGGGCGCACGACAATGGTATTGTGATTAACATCAGCAAAACAAAGTGCATGCTTATTCGATCCTAACATTTGAAGGCCGAAACCCGAGCGCCGCGTATAATAGGACATAGCTATTATTGTTTACATACTTCTGGAGCGATATGCGACTGTTCTGAACTTGAGGTGGTGCAACATTACAAGTACTTAGGCCTGGTGATAGAAAACAAGTTTTCATGGAAAAGACATATAGGTATACTTTGCGATAAACTAAGAGCAGTGCTTGTGAAGTTGCGGCACCTAAGTTATGTACTAGACAGAGCTACTATGTATGTTGTATATTTTGCGCTGGTGGATTCTATTATATTTTATGGACTGGGAAGCTATGGTCAAACTTTTAAAACATATTTGAACAAAATCAAATCATTATAAAAGCGATTTATGAAACTATTAGTAACCAAAAAAGTGAAAACCCGTTGTAAGGATAGTGACTATGAGCAATTATTTATAGAATGTAAAATGTTGCCCATTCATGAGAAATTTTTGTTATACACAGTGGTTGAACAATTTGGCTGTGATGCATTTAAAAACTATAAAAGTAGGCATCCGAGAAAAACTCACAATAAAACTTTAGTGTTGTACTATGGTTTTATTTTGCACTCACAGTGCTATATTACTTTCATAAATGAAAATAAGAAATTGAAAAAATGTCAGCGCCCGCCGGGACTTGAACCCGGGACCGTGGAGTACCGTTCCACTGCTCTGCCAACTGAGCTACCGGCGCCCCGACGTAAGCTGACGAAATCTTCAACCTCTTGGTACTCGTCTCGAAGCGACGACAAGCGACATCTAGTATAAGTTATACTAGAACGGTACTCCACGGTCCCGGGTTCAAGTCCCGGCGGGCGCTGACATTTTTTCAATTTCTTATTTTCATTTATGAAACTTTAGTGTTACCTAGAGTAAATAACTACTTTGGACAAAGGCAAAGAAAGTACTTAGTACCGAAATTCTTAAATGACATACCTTTAGAAATTAAAAATAGTAAGTCTAAGCGATCTCTTAAAAATAATTTAACGAAATATTTATTAGGAAAACTTTCAGAAAATTAATTTTTATTGTAATGAGTAATAGTTGTTCAAATCAAATTTCTGTACCTCAATATGTTTAACTATATGGTTGTACTCACGTATTTCATTGTACCATAAACTATGAAAAACCTAGTTTAATAGGAGCACCTACTTACTGCCGACAAACTTTACTAAAAGTTTGGCAGATGTAACTATAGTCTGGAAGGTTTTTTAAAGTTTAATAAACTTATTTTTCATTCATTTTTTTTTCAGACAAATATGAGGTGTGCTGCTTCTGGAAGAGTGTCGCTGAGTTAAATGATGTGATTAAGACCTGTGAGTTGGGTATCAAAACTCTAACGAGCTTTGATTTTCTTGTTGTCTTAGCTGGTATCAACGACACAAATATTTTCAATCTCAAAAACTCTCTGCTAAAGTGGCTTAGTTCAATAAATAATACCAAAATAATTATTTGTGGTTTGCCAAACAATTCTAACTTGCGAAACTAAGTTCTCTCAAAATGAATTTATAGGCAATTAAGGGTAGGCTCTAAAAGATTTATCTAAAATTTGAGTTTCGCTGTTATGAGAGAAATAGTATGCTCTTCACGAGTCATTAGTAATAATAATAAATCACATGATGTTCAAATATCTCAACGTATTAAAAACTCTACGATCAAACCTGGTGATTGTAACACAGACACTCTATTAAAACCCCGTGGCACTGTCAATACAAAAGTTAGGGATATTTTGCATATTTCTCACAGAACATGTAGCACGCACTGCAGCAGTGGGTTGCCGGTGCAAAAACTTATGTGAGTCCACATAACTTGCAGTCGGTTGGGGGGCAGCAGCCAGTGCAGTCTATTCAAACTACCACATCACTCAAGTCAAATAATGATATTTTTTTAAAACAAACGAAGTAGATAACCTGCGCCTCATGCATAAAAATATCCAGGGTTTACTTAGTAAAAAAGATCAATTAGATATAGCCATTTCCGAAATAACTAAGAACTACTAGAAACGTGTTGCTTTACTTTGCTTGACAGAAACTTTCATTGTCAGTCAGCGGACATGAGAGCAATATACTAATAAACGAGTATAAACTAGGAGTATCGTCATGCAGGTAAAAATCGTGGTGGAGTATGCATATTGCATGAGCCAACGTTACAGGTAAAGGAACTACCACATATTAAGGAATTTTCTTCAGAAAAAACTTTTGAATGCTGTGGCGTAGAGATACCAAATTATAAACTACTGCTTGTTTGCATATATAGAACTCCTGATTCTAATGAAAAAGTATTTTTTGAAGAGTTACCGATTTTACTTGACAAACTTATAGCAAAACGTAACAGACATATTATCTTGGCAGGTGATTGGAATATTGATACGATTGGAGAGAGTTCTAAAAAAATATCTCGACAACTAAAAGACATTTTATCAAGCTAGAATCTTACTCTACATATTCAAACAGCCACACGAGAAAAATCCTGCATCGATCATTTTGCGAGTAACGTTAAGGGGGCTATAGGTACAAACATATCACTCTGCCTGTCTGATCATAACAACGCCCAACTTTTAATAGTTCCTGTTGAAAAAAGGGTGCCTACTATAACGCAATGGTTTGAATACAAGAGTGACTATAATAAGGACAATGTTGATAAATTTAAATATTTTGTAGCTAATTACCCATGGTAAAATGAAGTTCTAACTCATGTTCAGTCGGGAAATATTCAGTCACTATTTACTAACTTTCATATATATATATATATATATATATATATATACAGATCTACAACTATTGTACAACTTATGTTTTCCCAAATATAAGGTTAAAATCAAAAGTACTCTATTAAGATTAAAGTGGCTACCAAGAAGAATTAGGAAGTCTAGCATCACAAAAAGAAAATTACGTCTGAACTATTATAAAGATAAATCTACTAACAACAAAAATCTTACCGTAATTACAACTTGTTGTTAAAAAAGTGCGTACACCTAGCACAAAAAACTAATAATATGAAATATTTACAGGGTGCCAAAAACAAATGCTTGGCAACCTGGAATGTCATTAACAGCAAAATGACAAACTATGCTAAGGACTGCATAGAGTTCCTGTCCGTAGATAATACAATAATAAAGAATCCGGTGGACATGGCACGTGAAATTAATACTTATCTTATTGATTTTACACACATAGACTATCAGGGTGTCAACAAAAGTAATCCTCAGCTGTTGAAGAGAGTCAACTTGAGCATATTTCTGGCTCCTACTGATCCATTTGAAGTAACAAAAATAATTAAATCAATAAACAATTCAAATTTTACTGGACATGACGAAATAAATACTAAGATAATTAAGACCTGTAGTAATTTATTAGCACCACTATTAACATACTTAATTAATTTATCACTAGAGCACGGAGTCTATCCAGATACGTTCAAACAGTCGGTAGTCAAACCACTGTTTAACAAGGGTGATAAATTTATTATAGACAATTATCGGCCCATTGCTTTGATACCCGTCCTTATAAAGATTTGGGAAAAAATTATACATGGAAGATTAACGTCATTTATTCATACATTTAATGTTTTACGTCCTGAGCAGTATGGGTTGCAGGCAGGAAAATGCACTACTTTGGGATGTTTTACACTAATTAAAGAAATAACTAACCTAATGGACAAAAAGATTCCTGTGACCCCAATATTCTTCGATATGAGCAGAGCATTCGATTTCGTCTGTCACAAAACTCTACTTGCCAAGTTAGAGGTGTATGGTATTCGTGGAAAGGCTAACGATCTTATCATCGCTGATTACCTCAACAGGAGAGAACAATGCGTTGAGGTATTTAATTTTAATAAAGACCAGGAATATGTTGCGTATAGATCCCCTTTCATAGCAAATACGGTATGAGTGCCCCAAGGTAGTATTTTGGGGCCTCTTTTGTTTATATTGTAATTGATTTATATTTCAATGATAACTCCCTATCCTTGTAATTTTTTTGCGGATGACTTGGCTATTGTTGTTCACAGTAAAGATGAGTTCAAATTGAATGACAAAATCAATGCTACTATTGGTAGGGTTGTTTACTGGTTGGAATGTAACAATTTTCGAGTAAATTTAACAAAAACATCTTTTTTGCAATTCAGAAACATAAACAGTCAACCGATTAATCTATCCGTAGTATATAAAGACAGTCAAATATTGGAGTCCGCCTCATTAAAGTTTCTTGGTATCATGCTTGATACTCACCTATCTTGGAAAAAACATGGTTTGTTTTCGCACTGTATTGACTGAAAAATATTTACAACAAAAAAACTGCCCTGACCGCTTATCACGGCTACGTGGCTTCAGCTTTACGGTACGGAATTACCCTGTGGGGAAACTGTGTGGAAGTCGATCGTGTATTCATTATCCAAAAAAGATGTGTGAGAGCCATGTGTGGCGTCGGTCCAATGGATAGTTGTAGACCATTATTTAAAGAACGAAGACTGTTTTGCATTGTTTATATATTCTGGAACTTTGCTTATTTGAAAAAAATATAAGTACTTATTTAATAAAAAACAACTAACTTTCTCGACCAGATACCCAAATCGATTGGCGACCCAACAAAATGGCACCACGTGTTTTGCCTAGAACAGTTTTAATATGGCAATCAAAATATTCAATTTATTTCCAGACGAAATTAAGTCGTTGTCACTGTCAATTTTCAAAAGAAGGTTATTTAATGTGCTGGTCAAATCAAATTGTTTTTATAGTATTGACGAATTTGTGAATTTTGAATTAAAAATTTTAGTAATAGTTATTCATCGAATTTGACCACATTGTTTGTTATTAATTTATTTTTAAACTAAAGTGACATTTTAATTTTTTAATTTATTAATCTAGAGACTTTTGTAATTTTAATTTAATTTTATTTTGCTAACCTGACATTCATATTTGAGTTGTATTCTTTTAATGTAATTGTTAAATTGTGGCATTAATATTTACATTGAATTTTATTTTTGTATGTTATTAAATATTTTTTTTAATATTTAGTAGCTTTCTGTATTATGCATGCCAAATGTTGGCGCAACACGCTTGTCCGTTAGTATATAAGTACTTACTTAAAAAGATCTATTGTACCGTGTTTGCCTGCAAATAAAAGATTATTATTGATTATATTATTATTGATAAAGCAGGAACGGGTGAAGAACAGACACCAAACTCTGTAAATAATAAAACTTATTAGAGCGATACTTAAATAAACATTAAATGTTTTGTGGGACCTAATCAACTCTATTCACCACAAAAATCAAAAACATCCTACAGTTTTATTATTATACATTATTGTAAGTAATACTTTTTTTTATAAAATTTAATCATCAAATGTCTACTAACCTTCAGAAGAAGATTACCACATCACCAACACTCATGCTGTACATTTTATGTATCTGTACACAAAAGAGAAAAAGATTGATTAGTGATTGATAACTATAATATATAAACATACATAATTTATAATATTATCTATTATGAAAATTTTGCAATACACAGAGTAAAAGATATTACTGTTTGTATAAATAACCACTTGAAATTTATTATTATTATAATTTTTTTTAGAGTAACTAAAATTAAATCTCACACAATAGTTGAGAACTTTTGTACAAAATGACATCATCTTCATTGTACAACACCACTACGACCGATGTGGCGCAGTGGTAGTACGACTGTCTGCGACGCAAAGGTTCCGGGTTTGATTCTCGGTGGGACACTCACAAAGTTGATATTTATAACTTTGAGAATTTGTTCCCGGTTTGGTTAGAACGTTGCAAGCTAAACCACCTGATTGTCCGAAAAGAAATGGTTCTCTGCTTCGGAGGGCACGTTAAGCCGTCGGTCCCGGTTGCTGTCTATGATTAATTAGACGGCGGTCGTTACACAACCATGTCAGAGACCTACTACTAGTAGTAGGCGGTTGAGAAACGCTGACACCAGGGTTCAACGGGTCGTTGGACGACTCGGTGTCCCACACAAAAAGAGAGATTGTACATCACATACTGTGATTTTACATTTATTTTGAATTCACTTGCACTTCATTTTAAACTTTTTCACATTTCATCAACTCAATTCTTCAAAAATATTTTGGTGTTCTTGAATCTAAACTTGCAATAAAACTTGGTTGTATATGAGAGCACTTTACTTTAGACATTTTGAAAAAAGAGAATGAGCTCGATCATTATGGACTAAGCGCTAAAAGTAAAATGAATAGCTTTATTATTTCAATTTAAGTAGATGAAATATGATACTAACCAAGTGTTTTCCCACGCAGCCTACCGTTCACCACCCTCCATTGCGCCGCCCCGCGTAACGAACCCCCCAAGGCGACTATATTGAAATCAACAGAGGATGGGGCTTGTTCAAGTTTGAACACTTGAAGAAGTATCAGACCACAAACAATGTCCCAAAACAATACAAGTAAATGGCTCGTGATGTAAGTTATTAACATAATCATCTAGATAGTTAGTAAGACCCATTACGTTGTGTTTAATGTAGAAAATAAGTAACCCAAACAGTTCTTTAAGAAGGTACATGGATTTCCTGACATGAGTAAAGGTTGGATAGTATCGGGAAAGGTATACAAATATAAATACAAATATCTTTATTACTCCCTTTCTTCACAATACACTTAACAACACAACATAGAAATATACAACAGCATTGAGCAGCATATAGAAAAAAAGAAATGTTGCGTATAAAACAAAAAAATATAATAATTTCTGAGAGCAAACGGTGAGGAACTCAGGTTGCTTGCTACTATGTTGCTCTAGTCAACATAGGTAGCCCTGATTTTCAGCCCTTACCTATTCATATTAATTGACACAAATTAGCAGAGGGTACATATAATTTATAAAAATAGTTATAATATATGAGAGTCATCGAGCCCCTCGCCCGCCCTCTGATGTGATTCTCGCTCCGCATACAGGCATTCAGATTTGATACCATTGTATACCAGGCCGTCCCCCACAAAATTATCAATAATTATGCAAGGCCGACTTAAAGAGCTGACATCAAAACTGAACCCTGCACCAATCCAGAACCTCCAGAAAGTAGGATACTGGGTTTTGACACCCAGGGTTGAACAGATTGCACCAACAGACAGGTGCTGTGATGTACTAGACACCACGGAAAAGTATTTAGGAATCTAATAGATTCAGATGTTCATAGAACAACATATTTAATATTTGTTTTAGTATAGCCAATCTCATGACCAGCTGAATTGACACCATTGTGTCTGGTTGATGAAGTAAGTATGATAAGTTAGGTTATCAGTCAAATGACATGATTCCAACTAATATCTTTATTAGTATTTCAGTAGTCGCCCTTAGACCAACGTTCAGATAAAATCTGCACAAGACATTTGTCTACAATTAATATGATCCATAATTATCGAGGTTGGTTTGGGAATGCAGTTTATGCTAGACCCTTTAGTAAGGTAAAAGCTCCTATTATCGCGTGTTTTCACTTCGCGCGACTTTATGCGCCAAAATTAAGATGTTCTTGTTGACTTACGGAGTATTGGTATTTTTTTATATTAATTGTCGAGTTCCTATTTTACGATTCGCACACCATTATTTTTTATCACAACTTTTCAGAACTCAAATTATTTTTTAAAGTTGAAAAGACGATTTTCCCTAATTTCGCGGAAGCGGATCCTATTATCGAGTATATAAAAAATTATGCGTTTCGGGTTCCGTATTGGTAAAAACTTATTTATTTACTTATAGCTTACAAACTAGTTCTAAGAAACAGAAAAAAAGAACGTTAGGTACTTCATACTCATACTGAAATAAGCAATTTTTTACTCCATACGTATGTAAGTAGTTAAGGTTTTTCTCATCTTATATTCACTCTGACTGACCCCTAAATCCATTTTAAATTCTTCTATCACTCGACAATAGGTTTATATGAAAAACCTATCTTCGAGCCATCATTACTCGATGTTAAGGTCTCATAGAGCCTATTATGGCGGTACAAAATTCTTATGGCTCGGTAAAAGGGGAAAACTCTCTTCCGTTTTAATCTAATTTCGAATGATAAAAACTGACAGATTTGACAGTTTTTTCATATCATAGTCGTACTAAAATATATGATTAATTAAAGTATCAAACAAAAATACTAATAGTTTAAACGGAAAATGGTTTTTTAAGGCAGTAAACAAACTTGTTTTTCGTAAACCCAATTCTATGAACTCAGTACAAAACACAGTTTTTTAGAGCCACACATTTCTTTAAAAAACAAGAAACTTACCGCAAAATACCTACCGCGAAAATAGGTTTTTGCGTTAGGTATGTAATGTAGATAACATTTGAGTAGATAAATAACGAATAACTGAATCCTGTGCGCCACAAATTAAAAATAAATCTAAAACTGTAAACTCCCTATTACCGATGGTACCGCGATATTAAAAGCAACCTAAAAAAAAAGCGCCTAATATTGCGAATGATTATTTTCGTAATTCAATGCATTTAATAAGGGTAAAAATACCAAATAAAGCCTAAATCTAATTCTACATACACTAAAGCAACTAGCAATAAATTTTTTTTCTACTCATTTAACTAATTTACCACCTAAATTTGCTTCGCAAAATTCTTGAAGTACTACCGTCGAGCGAGCTGCGTTTGTATGGGACGACCGGATTCTGCACTGCCGTCGCACAAACTAGTAGATTTGAGCGTGTTTGGACGGTGTTATGCAAACAACTGTCAGTATGATGGAGCAAAACAAAATAGAGCACGCATTCATATTCTTTTTTTCGTAATATGCGGTTCCGGTAAAATTATAAAGCCCAAAAACAAAATACCTCGAAATTAGGTGCCAAAAAACGGTACCTCAATATTAGGAGCTTTTACCTTACTTATGAGCTTCATATCGCGAGCCAGATGAAAGTTTAGGAATGCTATCAGCAAAACCCATAGTAGACGAAGGCTATTGCAAAAATAAATCTCATAATAACCGCCTGTGGTCAAATAATTGATCTTAGATCATAATGCTGGTACAGAAATATTGAACGCAAAATATATAGTATGGTTTGATGATGAAAGATAATAGCTGTCACATGACATTTAATGACAATCATTTGTCTTTAGGTAAATATTCTGTATTCACAGATTCACATTGGCATCATTCTGCCAGTCATAATAGGTTTCTCGAACAAAGTATGCAGATGCAATAAAATTAAACATCTGAACCCATTTCAGGGTAGGATATTAGGATGGTAGTATATTATCTATCCACCATATAATCTGATGAAAGAACTTAAACTATGAAATAGCAAGTACAATTGATTAGTAGATATTTAATCTTCTGATGGACACCGCCATTTTCAATACTGAGATATAAGTAATTTGTTTGCAAAGCAAATCAAATTATTGGTAAGTATAAATAATGTTACCTCTAATCTAATCTAATCTTACCGTGTGATGCCGGCTTAGAATTTACCGTGTGATGCCGGCTTAGAATTTACCGTGTGATGCCGGCTTAGAATAGCATCATCCCATTTCTTTCCCGTGAGAGTCGTAAGAGGCGACTAAGGGACTCGAGGGTGTGTATTGCAATTTTAGGCGATGGGCTGACAACCTGTCACTATGGCGATACATAATTTTCCGAATTACCCTCAAATATTTGTCAGACGTGGTGAAAATGGTCGTTTTTTGCGGCCGTTTACGCTCTGCCTACCCCGCAAAGGATAATAGGCGTGATATGTGTATGTATGTATGTATAAATAATGTTGTTTCACTGCTGGACAAATTCCAATTATGTATAAAACACAGGAACACATCAATAAATTCCATAGTCACCTTAGCAACAAAAGTTTTATTTATTAGTAGATATTTAATCCACTGATGGACACCGCCATTCTCAATACTGAGATATAAGTAATTTGTTTGCAAAACAAATCAAATTATTGGTAAGTTTAAATAATACTGTTTCACTGCTGGACAAATTCCAATTATGTATAAACACAGGAACATATAAATAAATTCCATAGTCACCTTAGCAACAAATTTTTTCCATGTAATATAGTTTCTGTTGAAACATAGTCCAGACTAAACTTAGTTAATAACCAGTCCAATCTGATATTTGTATGGTGTGGCAGATAATTAGAGATAGGATGGAATCAGTAAAAGGATTTCCTACCTAACTCCTATTAAGTATTAAAAATCATTAGCAAAACCTAAATGCTTGGCAATAATTTAGTAGGTTTTTGAAAACTTGCAAAAGTTTTCAAGCGCGGGCAGGATTTGAACCTGTGACTTTCGCATTACTAGTGTCGACGCCTCTTCCATCTGGGCTACCGCAGCTCATTTCTTGCCCGCCAATTTTGCAAGTGTATTTTAATGCCATTAACGCTTGGCATGGCTCCATCTACCAGGTTAGTTTTTTGCAAAATTAGCGGGCAAGAAATGAGCTGCGGTAGCCCAGATGGAAGAGAAGTCGCCACTAGTAATGCGAAAGTCGCAGGTTCAAATCCTGCCCGCGCTTGAAAATTTTTGCAAATTTTCAAAAATTGTATACCTATCACGGGAAGTGTTTTAAAATATGGTACTCAATTTAGTAGGTACCTAATTTGTAATGTTGTCTTACTATCAATCTAACAAAAATAAAGATGGCAAAACTACACTGATCTGGGGTTAGGTAGATAGTAGGCCAGCCCACAGCACTCCAAGGTCATCCACTTAACTCGCAGTCAGCTGATATCCACGGAAAACACACGAACACAGCTCCAAGCATGTATCTCCACACTCCAACACACAGCAGCTACTTTTCAGAGCAGAGGCGGCGCGACCACGAAACAAGATCCACCATCCACATGAAGTGGTGTGACACCAATTCAGCAGCACCTCAGGGTCAGGACTTTCACACTGCACACCTCTTTTTCTTCCACTCTTACTACTTTTCTTCTTAGATCCGCATACTTCACCGATTAAAATCAGACTTTCCCTTTCGCAGACACACCAGGCCTTACATATCCCTCAAAACCAAAGATCCAGATACAATTTCTCGAAAAGTCTTAATCTAGAATAATCCAGCTGTATTTGAGGCACAACCGCTTATTCTACTACTCGTCACCAGGTGGAGGTAACTAACTGGAACGATCTCGACTATTCGATCGTCCGTACAAAATAAAATTATTTAAACTTTTTTCAAATATCGTCGTAACGCTAAATTGATCCATTTTAAGTATAAGACCGGGTCTATCGCGATAGTATTTAGGAAAATATGAGAGAAAGTGATCGCGAGTGCTTGAAAAGTTATATCGCTAAATAAGAGATCAAACGAACTTCACTCGATCGTTATTATATGAATCATACTCATACTCTTTATTTCATAATAAAAATATTACATGTCAAAATATTTCAATACATTTACATTAATTACAATACTATTTAAGAAATTCATTTACTGTATAATAAGCACCTTCAATTAATGATTTTTTCAAATTATAAATAAAATTATGAGAGTTTTTTATGTCATCTGGAATTGCGTTGTATATTTTTGGACCAATTGCATGGGTAGTCTTAGTTGATTTGGCAAGTTTGCATTTCACATTTACTAAGTTGTTTTTGCTTCTTAGGTTATGGTTGTGTAGTTGAGATTTTTGCTGGTACGTTTCTATGTTTTTGTGTGTGTATTTTGCTATTTCAAAAATATATTGAGAGGGAAGTGTCAATATTCCTTCATTTGAAGATATAATCTAATTACCAGGTAGTCCTTTTAGCTAACAAGGTGACTTCGCACATTTAAAAGACACTCAATTGATCTTTTAGACACTGAATTGATATTTTAGTTAAGGAATCTCCGGTCCAGCCCCACTACGGGCCTCGTCATACCTGCGGTAGGGACTCGGACCTCATTCTTTTTAGACAGACAGACAGACAGAAACACTTTATTGCTCACTCACATTAATAATCATAACATATACAAGAACAAAAACAAACAACACAATATAAGCAAAGGCGGCCTTATCGCTTTAAGCGATCTCTTCCAGGCAACCCTGCACACTAAGAGAAAACATTGAAAAACACACTGTAAATAGCAGCGGCAACACATAAAAGACATAAAAACATTAATTTAACAAATATAAGTAACTTTTTAAAACCTAAGTAACGTTTTAACTAAACAATATTAATACCCACCAAATATTTTTTTAATATACATACATACTTAAATACAAAATATTATATGTATAATACATATTTTATAGAAACATACATAGTATATTAAATAAACAACTAAATATTAAAGATCATATATATAAAATCAGAAATGCCTGGAACCTTCGGGGCACCAGGATCGATAGGATCTCCTGGTGTATCTCCATCATCTAACTGTCTGTCCATGATGAGGACCTTGCAAATGGTGATGAAAAATAAAAAAAGTAAAGATATTACCAAACCAAGTTGCGATTTTATTTATTATTAATATCACCTGAATAGCCGTGTGCACCTCACAAGCGTTGTCACAAAAGTGTGTGCCGCGCCCTCGTACAATTCCAGCTGTGTCCATGCCAAGATATTTCCCGCCTTCCAGAGAAAGACCAACAATTTTAACCAATAGCAAACAGGCGGCGAAATTATCCAATGGCAATGCACAGAGTTGAAATAACAAAATAACAAATTGAGTTTAAAGTAATAGATAATTAAGAATATTGGAGCTATCTTGTGACTTCTAAACAATCTAATAATTATTGACTCCTAATAAAACAATGCCTTAAACTCACAATTAGAACGAAATATTTAATAAGAAATTCTAACAGGAAGTTGTGGGTTATAAATTATTTACAACCATTTTGTACCGCAGAGACAATCTACACACTTGTATGAGTATTAATTAAAATAATTCAAATCAATTAACTCCAAGAGAGTGCTTGATAAATCAAAAGAATTAAAACATTACTTAGCAATCAGTTTAAGCTTTCACAAGAAAATTAAAGTTTTACAAAGCGGAAGTACACAAAAGTTCCTTCCAAAAACGTTCCCTTTTACGCAGAAAAATTAAAGAAATGATTGAAACAGGATTAAATAGGTGACTCTTACAAGAAATGAGAGTGTACGCGACTGAAGTTCTCCCCCGGGACGTTATCACGGCGACATATATATTATATGTTAAATGCAAACAGATTTCGCAAGAAGATGCTTGTGTAGTTTAGTTTTAAAGATGGTAAGTGACTCAGAGTGACGCATATCATGAGGTAACTCGTTCCTCAAGTGTGCAGCTCTTACAGTGAACGACTCTCTAGAGTATCCACTCTGTGAGTGTTCACGTTGGACTCTAAGAATATTATCTACTGGATCGAACATTCCGACAGTGGTCTACACCCAGGTACTGAAAGCATTCCTTCAGGTAGGGAGGGGAGAGCGGATCATGAAGGATTTTGTAAAGGAGATGAAGGACATGCTCAACACGGCGCAACCTGATGGGGAGCCACTTCAACAACTTCCTGTACTCCGACACATGATCAAACTTGCGCAACCCGTAAATGAATCTGATGCAGATGTTCTGTAGACGTTCTAACTTGTCGAGGAGATCCTCATTGAAGTCAAGATAGCAGACATCTGCATAGTCAAGAATAGGAATTAGGAGAGATTGCGTAAGTTCAATCTTGGTTTTAATAGGGAGCAGGTTTTTCCACCTTTTAAGGGACCCGAGTGCAGCAAAAATTTTCCGACTAACCTGTGAGACGTGGTGTGACCACGACAATGTACTGTCGAAAAATACTCCCAGGTTTTTGACAACCCTGCTATAGGGCAGAGTGACACCATTGAATGTCAAGGGTGCAACGCCATCATAATTCGGTCGGTTAGTCTGCTTTGAGCCTCCCATAACAATGACCTGCGACTTGTTCGGATTTACCATCAGGCCGTGCGTTTGACTCCACTGAAGGATAGTTAGAGTAGGTATTCTGCAAAACTTTCTACCTTTGATCGGGTATTTAGGGTGGGTAGGGTGATCAATTATATCTTCAAATGAAGCGATTCATATAATAACGATCGAACTTCACTTAAGAAGTTCGTTTGATCTCTTATAATATATCATCGCTTCATTTTTCAGATATAATCTAATTACCAGGTAGACGTTTAGAGTCAAAAAGTTTTGTTACTTGTCAAAAAACAAAGTACTGAGATATAACTTAATTTATTTATCTTGATAAACCAAATAAGTATAACAATATTTATTGTACTGTAAATAATTTTATAATCATAAATATAATATATCATCTAACTGTTTGATGTACCTATATTGGGCGGTAAACAGACAGACCTGGCAAAATCACTTTCATTTATAATTGGTCTATTGTAAAACCTAGCAAAATCATTTGAACTAGGCGCCCAACCCGCCATTTTTCTGATGGTGTCGATGTTGATGCCGGCAATGCGCGCGGCTGAAGTAGACGCGTGCCGCGTACTGTGCGCGCTGAATATCGACACGTCGACTCTACTGTCTGACAATGTTTGTTTAATCCAGTGTGGCGACGTAGTGGCGATGTTAGATCAGCAATTTCATAGTTTCATGCGCAGTGACCTATTTCATGCAGTCGTACGCCACGTCCGCGCCCCGGTAGACCTCTCCTTACTTAACACATAATGTAAAACCTAAATAACTGGACAATATACCTGTTGTCGTGATTCGGCTGTTTCCTTTATACAACCCCTAAATAATCAAATGAAGAACACGCACAATAAAATAGATCAGTCCCAATACCAGCGACTGATAGTTTGTGATGTTGCTGGCTTATGTGGTGGTTTGTATGTTAGTAAAATGTTTCCTGAATTATTAGTCCTTTTATCTTTGGTCATTGTCAAATAATCTTTTAAAACAGTAGCTGGACAAATCTTCAGATTTTCCATAAAGTATGGTAATATCAATACTGGTTGTTCTCGACCAGGACCTGAAGTTTTAATTATATCTGTAAGTAGACCTCTCCTTACTTAACACATAATGTAAAACCTAAATAACTGGACAATATACCCGTTGTCGTGATTTGGCTGTTTCCTTTATACAACCCCTAAATAATCAAATGAAGAACACGCACAATTAAATAGATCAGTCCCAATAGTGGTAACGCCGACGTGATAATATATATATTTTTTTTGGCTGCGGCTCAAGTGGAGAGGGCGAATCTACCGGGCGGCGCATAGTAACCACGTGTTACGTTTAAGGCCACATAGGCCAAAGTTTCCCATGAATTAATAAATAGTGCGAAGTATTTCGGTACTCAGTGACTTTTGCGTATCCAGTGACTTCGACTACCAGTTTTACAAGTAGTGCAGAGCAAGGACTTTAAAAATGGTAAATCCACCTCCACCACCACCTCCACCGCCAGCATTCAGCGAGCTAGCAGCAATAACAGTGAGCAGCAGAATTTCCGTATTCTGGCCGCAGAGTCCAAAATTGTGGTTTACACACTTCGAAGCGATTATGGCTCCACAGAAGTTAGCTGACACAGCGAAATGGGACTTAGTCATCAGCAAGCTAGGAAGAGAAGAACTTGGATACGTCAGTGACATCGTCGACAATCCACCTGCAACAGACAAGTACAACACACTCAAGACACGTTTACTTACTGCGTTCCAGGAAAGCTCAGAGCAACAATTCCATAAGTTAGTCAAGAGATGGATTTGGGACTATAAAGACCTTCCCAGTTGCTAAGACGTATGCAAGAGTTAGCCAAGAATACTGGAGTTACTGAAGAACCTTTGAAGAACCTCTTGTTAGCACGGTTACCTGCAGCAGTTCGAGCCGTACTTGCAGTTTCGCAGGATACGAAGTTAGAGACCTTAGGAACCATGGCAGACAAGATAGTCGAAAACCTAAGAAGCGGAGAAGTAGCAGCTGTAGCAGCAGGAACGTCGCAGGAATCACAGTGTAAAACTATGGAAGTTAACCTAGCGTTGTTTGATTATAAAAAATTCAAACAAAGGCTAATCCGCAACAGGCATCGTCAGACATTATTCTAAAAATACAGAACAAATCAGCAACAAGCTTCGTCAAAACCTGTGACAATAATACGTTTCAGCCACATGCTTCGTCAAAAATAACAATGCTTACTTTCAGCAACATGCGTCGTCAAATACAATCAAGTAGCCCTCCCCGGGCCATACCCCGTCCGAAGGTGCCTAAAATACTTGCAGCATTACCCCGCTGAATTGTTATAGACAACCTTTGGGCAAGATACGAACCCGAGCGAGGATCAAAACCTTTTTCCCGCAACCGTCGACCTATCTCCGCTATAAACTTTTTGGCCTCGGACCCCCAAACGCCTGTAGTCTCCACCGCCACGGGAACAAACATGTAAGACGGCTTCAGGCAAGCGTACTTGCTATGCTTTAGCCTAGCAGAAGATTCGGCCGCACATCCCGCGGTCCGTTTTGTCCCTGACAAATGGCAGGCCGCAAACGTGCAGCAGCACGTAGAATCCCAAAGGAGACACCGACCTCTCTCCCACGGAATCAAAGTGAGACCATCAGGGCGCTTACCATCGGATCTTGAAAGACCCGAGGGTTCCAACACACATGGTATGCCTGCGGAAACAAGGGCGCGGTGAATTAAATCATTTAATGCATGGTGCCTAGACAAACGTCCCGCTGACCGGACACAGCTTAGGCCATGAAGCCCGTTCGCCTCAACCCTTGAACCACAAACACACTCATGTGGCTCACATATAGTACTGCCAAGACGCAATGCGGCAGCTACCCTCAGCGAGTCATCGTCCAAGAAAGTACCTAGTTGAGGGGAAGGCAGCGCGTGTAGCCACGCCCCTGACTCTGGACAATCTGAAGCTTTCAGGCGAGCCGAATCCAAGTCCGACGCATCATCCAATAGAAGATTCAGAGTCACCCTTGAATAGATGTCATCCCAGGTTTTCTGACGACAACGGTCCTCCGGAAGTGCTTCTCCCGGACATAAGACCTCCCAGGCAGACATGGCCTCAGTAACGAACGGGATAGCAACCTCGTCACCATTAAAAGATAAAATCTGAGTGACCAGGCCCACCACCCCATGTGCAGAAGCCAAAAAAGCCGGAAGGCCAACCCCCTCCACCACGCCAACGTAGCAGCAGCACTCGAGGATTTCGTCGTAGGTCGTCAAGCAGGGGAGCACCGCGTCGCACAATCCGGATTGGCTGTGTAAGCGTCACTTCAGGTACAGGGAGAGAGCAACTTCGTGTGATTCTTCGCCATGTAACTGGAACAACATCAACAAGGGAAATTAGAGTCAGTGCAGCCTGATTCGGTGGAAGACTGCACTAACCTCAGCGACAATTACCGACTTAGTATCAACGATACCAAAAATGGACTTACCTTTCTCGTGGACACAGGAGCTAACGTCAGCGTAATCCCAGTGAGTAAAGTGAGCTCAAAAGAACGTAGTCAGTGTAATTACAAATTATTTACAGCTAATAATACAGTAATTAGAACTTTTGGTATCAAAACGATAGAGCTAAATTTAGGTTTGAGGAGACCCTATCGTTGGTCGTTCATTATTGCAGATATTAAGCAAGCTATTCTAGGCGCAGATTTTATCAAATCGCATAAATTACTGGTCGACTTGCATTATAGGAGACTTATAGATACAGTTACAGATTTATTTGCGATAGGATCGATTGTAAATTATGACTTACCTTCTATTAACAGTATCCAGAATGATAATGTGTACAAAAATTTACTTGAGGAATATCCTGAAATAACTAAACCTATTTATTTTAAAAATCCAGCAAAGCACACAGTTTACCACCACATAGAAACTGAAGGACCGCCAGTGTATACGAGAGCTAGACAGCTACCGCCAGATCGATATAAACAGGTAAAAACTGAATTTGAAATTATGCAGGAACTAGGGATTTGCCGACCATCAAAAAGCCCATGGGCCAGCCCACTGCACGTCGTGCCAAAAAAGGATGGGAGCATTCGTCCATGTGGAGATTACCGACAGCTCAACAAAAAAACAAAACCTGATCGCTACCCCATTCCGAGACTTCAAGATTTCACATATGGGTTAGCAGGTAAGAATATTTTTTCGATAATTGACATTAATAGGGCATATCACTATATTCCAATTGCACCTGAGGACATTGAAAAGACAGCAATTATTACCTCGTTCGGATTATTTGAATTTCCGCGAATGACCTTCGGGCTATCTAACGCCGCGCAGACTTTTCAGCGGTTCATGAACTCTTTGTTACAAGGGTTGCAATATTTTCAAAATTCTCAGGGGCAACAGTAATTTTCGTTTTGTTTTTGTTTTGACGTCATTTTAGCATCGGAAAATGAAGAAATACACAAGGAACATTTAAGGAATTTATTTCAAAAATTTAACGAGTATGGTATCACAATAAATTTGAGTAAGTGCGATTTCGGTAAACAAGAGATAGAATTTCTAGGCTACAAAGTCAATTCGCAGGGAATCAGTCCATTACAGGACAAAGTAAAGGCCATTGCAGACTACCCAAGGCCCGAGACGATCAAGCAGTTACAACGTTTTCTAGGTATGCTAAATTTTTACAGGTCACACGTCAAAAACGCAGCACTTTACCAAGCAGAGTTAAATAAATTTCTTCATGGTTCTAAGAGAAAAGACAAGACAAAAATCCAGTGGAATAAAGAAGCAGAATTTGCTTTCGAGCAGTGTAAGGTGAACCTAAAAGAATGCATCTACTTTGTCACACCCGCTTCCTGGAGTACCGCTAGCACTGATGACAGACGCATCCTCTTCTTCAGTAGGAGCAGTTCTCCAGCAACGTGTAGGTAATGAATGGACACCATTAGGTTATTTTTCCAAGCAGTTGACAGATGCACAAAAGAAGTACAGTACATACGATCGCGAGCTTTTGGCTATCTACATGGCAGTATCTCATTTTCGTAATCTAGTAGAAGGTAGAGAATTGGTAGTGTACACGGACCATAAACCATTGATATTTGCGTTATCAAAAGTAAGTTCCAACCAAGAGACTCCAAAGAAAACAAGGTACTTGTTATTTATTAGCGAATTCGTGAGCGACATTCAACATGTAACCGGAGAGCAAAATGTGGTTGCTGACGCATTGTCGCGCGTTGACGCGAAAAGTTGTCCCACAAGCATCGATTTCGAGGAACTTGCGCTAGAGCAGGAAGGCGATATACAAATTCCGCAGCTGTTAGAAAAAACGAACGGAAAGGTACTGCTGAAGCAAATGTTTATACCAGGTACTAACCAGCCAATATATTGTGAACTTTCAACAAATTTTGTTCGACCTTACGTACCAGAGAAATTCAGAAAATTAGCTTTTCATTCAGTTCACGACATAGGTCACCCAGGGACTAGAACATCGAGAAAAATGGTAACTAAAAAGTTTTTCTGGCCTTCTATGAACAAAGATATCACGACATGGGCAAGGTCGTGTATACAGTGTCAAAAAACCAAGATTAATAGACACACAGTTTCAGGTTTACAGAGTTTTCCTACCAGCGAAAGGTTTGAACATCTTAATATTGACATCATAGGACCCTTACCTACCAGCGAGCAAGGTTTTAGGTACTGCGTCACTATGATTGATCGTTTCACGCGCTGGCCGGAAGCGATACCTACTGTCGACATCACAGCAGAAACCGTCGCTAATATATGAAAGTTGGATATGTCGTTTTGATTGTCCGATAAGGATAACAACAGACCAAGGTAGGCAATTTGAAAGTGAAATTTTTAACGAATTGATGAAGTTATTAGGTGTGCAGAGAATCCGCACTACCCCATACCACCCGCAAAGCAACGGGATGGTGGAGAGGTGGCACCGTTCGTTAAAAGTTGCACTTACAGCCAGGTTAGCAGAAAACGCGAACTGGTTAAATGAATTACCTACAGCATTATTTGAGTTACGAGCAGCATGCAGAAGCCATGGCGATGTCAGCTCAGCAGAGATGGTTCTAGGACACAATTTGCGTTTGCCAGGCGATTTCTACAGCGAGGTTCGTTCAAAGTCTGATAATCCGTGTGCATTTGTTGAAAAGTTACGATTGGTAATAACAAAAGTTAAAACCTAAGTCACGAACTTATAGCGATTCTCATAAACTTTTTGTACACAAAGATTTAAAGTCATGTTCACATGTATTCATTAGGAATGACATGGTGAAAAGGCCATTAACACCTAATTATAATGGGCCATATAGAGTCTTAAATAGAAATAATAAAACTTTTACTGTACAACTACCTAATAGGACTACAGAAATTTCTATTGATCGGTTGAAGCCAGCTTATATGTTAAACGATTGTAATGACGATAGTAATATTCAAAACCTAACTGTTACTACCCAAGAACCAGTAGTTTCAGAAAACATTAGTTTTAAGTTACCGAAAGTATGTAGTCAATCATCAGCAAAATCGCTCGTCACTTATACCACACGCAGTGGCCGAGTTACTAAGCCACCTGTGCGATTTCTAGACTGCTGATTTTAGATGATAATTAAGTTCTTGATTAATTTTTATTTACCATATAAAATTGTATACTTGCAGAGTAAGCATTTTATTTATTTTTTCATTATGTAGAGGTATTTATATAAGTACTACTTTTTGTAACGGCACAACACTTCATAACATAACGCAGAACATTCAGTACAGTCAACATGGGCAAGGAATACAGTAAACAAGCAGACAAAACCGAAGAGATCATCATAGCCCAAAATGGAGCGAACGACGCTACCATCAGTCATTTGGAGGACAAGATACAAATGTTCAGAACAATCTCGATCATAGTTGTGATGTTATGCATACTAAGTTGTGCATATTTTGTTCTGAAGTGTTGTCGTCGCAGTTCGAAGAAATGGCTTCAGCGAGAGATTACATCATCAGTGGAGTTGGGTCTAGCTAGTCAGGCCACCCAGCAACGTACAGCGCAGCAAGCGAGCTACGCGTGACATCATTGTAACGCGACACTACCACTGGAGTAGATATTATATGAGGCTTCTGAATCAAGACCCCTCGTTTCATAGTGTTTTGAAGGCAGCGGGGGTCAGGCTCCATACAAAATTTACAACTTCTGGTCGATTTTTCTTCGATATTATGTTAATAGGGTGTGGGTGAGTTCTAGTTAGATTCTCAATTTGTGTGGTTTAAAGATGTGGATGAAACGCTCGAGATTTGGGGGTGGTGGTGGTGGGTCAACCAAAACCGCAGTTAAATTTTGGAAGTATTGTAAATGTCTATGTTAACCAGTGGAGTTTTGGGTGTTTGATCTACGCCCGCCGCCGCCCCCGTTAGCCGCCAATCATGGGGTGGTAGACCCGGCGTCCTGGGTTGCTCATGTTAACAAGTAGAGTTTTGGGTGTACGCCGCCGCCGCCCCGTTAGCAGTCAATGAATCATGGGGTGGCTTCTACCCTACCCGCCCGACGTCCTGGATCGCAGTTCTTTGTGGCCCAATCAGCTCTACATAGAAAATATTTTTTATTGTGCAAACTATTGCTGATCAAACCTAAGGCGTATGAGAGTAATAATCATTTTTAATTATCTTCGTCGTCAACTTAATCGGTTGCAACATTGCTGTATAAATAGATCAGTCTTCAAGATTTTCCGCATTCAATTACATTTTAATTGAGTACACGTGTAAGTCAGATTCCATAATACATGGTTAGAATATATTTATGGGTGTATTTTTTTATTACTCCTGTCATAGACAAGTTTGGTACATATGTTAGTTGAAGGTTAAGCTATGATTGTCATTATGATGTATAATTAATGTAATTATGTTAAATCGTCTGGAAGGTATGTTTGCTATGTGTGTTATTAACGTTATAATTATTCCTGTGGTAGGTTAATAAACATTAAAACCAACATATTATTCTTCTGTAATTGCTTTATTGAAAAAATTAATATTGTCCTTAAACTAACTTAGTTTTACTTAAATTAACCTTAAACTAACTTAATTTAGGGATATCACAATGACCCCAAGCTAGGGTGTTAATATCATTTTTTCAAATTAACCTTTTGTCATCCTTACCACATAACACTTTTTTCCTACGTTTTTGAGTAAAAACATTATGTCTCTGGCTTACAAATGTGTATGTATAATCATAGTTTTGGTTGTTTAAATCCAAGCACTGAAGGTTATTATCAAAATTTAGTTTTCTCACGACAGGCCCCGTTACACCTTTGTTTTTCTTAACAGATTCGCTTCTATCACAATCGTAGGTGTAAGCATACATTTTTGATCGTAATCCAACAAATTCCGCAATTATTTTTCCGTTACTTTCATCTTTCATCAATCCAACAACTTTTCTGTTTACCAATGGTAAGTTATAAATGTTATCTATTGGCATGTCTGAGGTGTCAAACTTTGCTAATACGTATGGTTTTATGTCTTCATAAAAATTTTCAGTTGCGACTTCATATATAAACGAGTCGGTATCCGTATAGGCTAGTGTTACATTAGAACTATATTTAGGTATCATAAAATTATAGTGAAAATCGTACATTAAAGTTTTAGATAATTCTAAAACTGTGAAACCTACAAAAATGGGCTTGTTATAAATAACTTTCTCTTTGTTCATTTGCACAGCTGCAAAGTTTTCGGAGAATATTGTGAAGCTATGGAAATTAGGTCTACAAAGATAACGATTTAAACCATACTTAAATTTTTTCGAAGTTGGTTCATCATCCCAATGGGTACATAGTTTTACATCAACTCTTTTCTCTACATTTTCAATAGTTTTACCAAAAATAGCATTATTCATAAGTTTAAATAAATTTTTACCGAAAGATGTAGTAGTTTGAGTCCGTTTTTGTGAGTTTAGGTCAATATACTTTCGTAGCCAAGGACTCTGGTTAAACTTAAGTATTCGGTGAATTTTCTTACATACTAAGCCCTGCTTAATACATTGTTTTAAGTTTACATAGTGTATTACATAATTTGCTTTATCATTAAGGGTTAGTAATAATTTTTTATCTCGTGAGTTAGGCGGTGATTTTGTCTCTGCGCAAAATGGATAATCATTATGTAAGTTATGCAAGTGGGATGGATATTCTAAATCTACTTCTAAAATATATCCGATATTGGATTCTGAATTAGTAGAGTGGATGTTAAACAATTTAATTTCACCTTCGCTCATCCACTGAAACCCGCTTAGTGGAAGATATCGTCGCATAGCGTCTCCATACATGTTATTAATGTCAAGGTAAATTATGAATTTACTCTTTTCGTTGCTGTCATAGTTTTCATTGAAACGATTGTTAGCCTTGACATGTCTTTTAGATACTTGACTTATGCCTCCACGTATACCTGACTTAATAAATTGCACCATTTCATAATCCGTGAGAAGTTCTATATCAACTTGCGTGTATTTTAACATTGCGTCCCAAGAAAGCGACGGTACGGTGATGTATTGACATGCGTCGAGTTTGTAAGTATCCAAACATAATAACCGGAAGTTGGTAAAGACATCTGACAAAATAATGACGTCGGTTTTGATATAAATATCGGAAAAATCTCCAATGTTTTGAACATTAAACTTATTCCATATAGCTATCGCGTGTGAATAATCCTCATCGGAGATGTGTGAATCTCTCAGTTGGCTATAAAATGCTTCTTTAGGTGGTAGGCTAGTCTCATCAAGTTTTTCCATACAATCTACATATTCGTATGGAAATACGCCTTTACGTCTTAAAAGCTTCATCGCCTCTTCATCATCACCATAGAATTTTCGTAGAGTTTGCATTTTATCGAGAGATAGGTTAGCCGCAAGACTGTCCAAGCTAGCCGCCATAAATTTAAATGAATCAATAAATCTTAAACTGATACCATCAAGATTTTTCGTAAAAGATATATACTTCTCCTTATTGTGAGGAATGCACTCCAGTTTTCCGCTTTCTTTGGCTAATTCTTTTATGAAAAGATGTGAGTCATATCCACTCAAGTTATGAAAAATTACTGGTATAAATTTCGGGGCTTTAAACTTTAAATTACACGCATTATGAGCTCTACCTCTTATTTCACCCGTCAAATGGCAGTGATCAATTACGCTTATTTCATTCGGGTATATAATTTTTTCACAGATGTGACAGCATCCTAAGCCTTCATTTTTTGGTGGAGTTCCGATTGGTGGTACGATGGTAGATAAAATAGTTTTGATGTAGTTTGCATCTTTATAAAGATAATCGACAAATTTTTCAATGCAGTCCTCACCGCGATACAGCACGAATTTCGATAAATTATCATCATAACTACAATGAACATAATACGCAAAGCTATATGGAATATGTTTATGAGTATTCATAGTATTTGATTGATATTTATAATCACTCGCAGGATTAAGATAAGTTTCAAAATCGGCGTATATTACAAACGGCACTTTAAGTTTACAATGAAAATTTTTAAATTTTAAATTTTTTCTGTCTTCTGTTGGTAGTTGAACAAGTTTTTTAATACATCCCTCTTTTGAATGTATCTGTAGTTTTCCCTCATTTGAAAAGTGATGCAAACACCCGTTGCAAAAGAGTAATGCATTCTTATGTTTCGTTATTTGACTTTTAACAAGACGAGATAAATTTTTAATCCAAACGTAATGACCCCGTCCAACTCGATTTTGATGATAAAGCAAATTTATGTGTTTCTTGTTGTTTTCTGCCGCCGCTGCCCCCGCACGATTTACGAATGAAGTAATATACAGAGGTGTAATTTTTTTGCTCTCCATTCCGCATCCGTACACGTTGATGGAAATATTGTTTAGTTATTCAAACTTTTTGATGTCTTTCAACTCCACCGGAAACGTTATCCCATTGAGTTGTAAAACTTCCATGTAGTGTGGATATGATGTAATTCTGTCCGCATGAGCATCAACCGGATATAAAGCTGACACTACCGCCCACGCAAAACACGCTTCATCCTTGTTCCTCACATTCACACAGGCGTGTTTAAGCTGTATCCATTTTGGTAGTGGTAGGTAAGACTCTCCTTTCAGCGGTGAATATTTATTAATATTTACGTCTAAAAACACAATTTTTTCTAGAGCCCACCCACTGTCACGTTCTTGAAATTCTTCGCTTTTACGCGCTATTGATGTAGAAATATGATCGAAGAAAGTAGCAGGGGTATTTCCTCAGATGATTGTTCTAGACATAAATTCCTGGTGTTAAACGATTTTAAATCACGAATGACGTTTTTGTTCTTGTCAACTTTAAAGTAAGTGCAAAATAGCTCTGCGTTTGCTTTTATTCTCAAGTGATACTCAAGTTCTGTCTTTATTACTTCTTCAATCCTTTCACGAATTTTATAAAGGTAATCACGTGGAGACATTAGGGATGATGTACCATTTATATGGTATGTTTAAAAGCCTACATTTGAAGGATGATTCCTTCACGTAGAAACCAAAATCTTCGCTGGTGTCACTGATACAAATTAATTTATGCCTTTTGCTTCTCGAATGGTGAATCAAATTGTTGGTATGCACATCCTCATTGCAAAAATGACAATGGTAAGACATTCTGGAACAACTTCAACACAACAACTTTCCACCGGTTCAAATAGTAAGTGACTGAAATTATCGAGTACTTATTTAGTCTTTTTATAGATACAAAAGTGAGATAAAGGCGGAAAACATAATTATCCTAAAGAATGCGGTTATCATTTACAATTATAAACAAAGATCTGACGCAACGTGTCGTTGTCGTCATCATAGAGGGACCGGTTTATCGCTCACGTTATTCCGTATGGTTGGTATAAAGTTCATAAGCGAGCGGCGATCTTGCATAAGTAGCAAAATTGTAAAGGGTTGGTCCAAGTTACAAGCTGTTCCACTTATTATAACCAGATGATGTGTTACAATATATACAGATATATATACAGATGTTGATAAAAGTTCTCATTTATTTATCATATAAATAAATAACAGCTAATGATAGTATTTCCATGTCAATTATATAGTTCCAATCACATTTTTTTTCGAGTATGTCACGAGTCTGTTGAAGGGTTTGAGGATTTTCTCTGCGCAATTCTTTGGTGAAAAAGTTGATTCGGTGTTCATAGGATGGCTTCAAATTTTCCAGTATTTGTATCCGTTTCGATATGCATGGTATAATATTTCGGATGCTCTCCCACTTGATGTGATTCACAGTGAGAGTTGTTTGATAATTTTCCGAGAAAATCAATAAATAACGGTCTTGATTCATCGAGGAGATTAAGTCAAATCTTCCCAATCCACTCACTATTGAAGTTGTACATGCGGGAACGTTGTTAAAGAAGTCAGTTATCACTTGTTGATTCTTCACAATTATTGAAAACCACTCTTCTTCGCGCAAGCATAGAAGACCGCTCATATTCACTTTCACATTCAAATTTTGGTTTAGATATGTTGATATATAAAATCCATCGTAGTTAAAATCGTAATAAGATCTAGTAAACATGCAGTGATCCTCTTCAAATGGGGAGTATGCCGGAGCAGCAGCGGCGAAAACGTTTGACACAGCCGTCATGTTGTGAATACAAAGGAGAACTGTTGTTGTTGTTTTGTTGTCACCGCCGCGCCGCCGTGCTAACTACTGTGATATTTTCCTCACGGTGTTAGCAAGCACGCTATGTTCGAAAAGTACATCGTTAATTATCAAGCAATAGGCGGTTGTGTTTGCGGGGAGAGGTTTTCTAAAGTCCATTTCTACTTTTATATCAATTGCACCGCTCCCGTTGAGATAAGTGTCGCTCTGACGTGATGTATCGATAACGATTAACGGGTATTGTGTTTTATAGTGAGCTGGATTGATTAGCGGTCTCGCCTCACGCACACCATAATATTCCCGTTGAAAATTTACAAATGCATCATACAGTAGCGTGAACAAGCTCTTTTCAAAGTTGGCCGCTTGCGTTTTATACGGATAGCACTGAGAATTTAAATATACTTTACAGTTTTCCAAATTACAGTGATCAAAACGACTGATGTCTTTTGATTTGTCAGCTTTTCTCCCTGTTTGTAGACCAATGATGATGAAGCGTGGTTTCTCCATGTGTGTGGCGGTTTTTATAGGCCATATAGTTTTTTGTGATACCGGAAGCGATGGGTGCTCATACAAATCCCAGGTGCGGAATGCTATAGGTATGGGAATGTTCTTTGTGACGATGGACATTAAGCGAAGTTTTTCTTCATCAGACACCTTGATAACGGGTACACGCCACACCACACGTTGAATTTCGATTTCAATCTCTTTGGTAGCGTCAGCTTGGGTAGCTGCATTATTATTGGTACTTGCTCGATTAAGAATCAGTTCATGTTTCGAATTCAGTATAACCTGTTTATAATCTTCAGCAAACCCCAAGAAATGTGAGAGCGGGATGGAATAACTGAAAACTCCATTAGAGATTGCATTTATTGTGCCCATGTTGTATCCGGCATTTTCCAACGCCTTATCACTTCCTTCGCTATAAGAGATCAACCCCTTCATGGTGGAAGTGATTCCGCAGTTCCTCGATCTATCCACTTCCACACCATTCAGTTCATAACGAATCTCTTGGAATAGAAACATGGGTGCATTATTTGCGGGAACTGAACTTTTATCTATTGTCCCTTCTACAAGAAGATAACTTTCGCTAGGCAGCACGATCAGGTCTTGTCTGTTGATGCATATTCTAATTTCATCGTTTGTATTGTATGATTCGTGGTAAGGGTGGTACTGATGATACTCTATGCTTTCTATGGTGCTATCATAGTGCACCTTTTCGGTGATGCTTAAGACCGATTGCGTGGGCATTTTATCTCATAACCGAGTAACTTTAAAAAATTAATATTTTTCGTAGTTAAATGTTGTCCTTTTGAAGGAGTGCTCGCTGCATGCAATCGATAACTACTGACATGATGAGGGTCAGTACTTTCACTTTTATACACAATCATTTCGTGGTTCTTCTTCTAATGTGTAGTCTGATAGAGATATTCTCACCCCTAAAGTTTACAAGACGCCCCTTCTCATTCACTAACCTCACTTCGATACCTTCGATACGGTTTGTTTTAACCGGTAGATAAACAACGTTTGAAGGACACTCGATTATTTGGTAACCAGGTGGCACTGACGGAGAGAATTCATGTATCACATGCGCTGCTTGGTTGTTGATAAATGAAGCTTCTATGATGTTACACTCTACTCTTATAGTGCTCGCATCCAGGACTTGAATCACCCCCTCCGACCAGTGAGTCTCTCCCGCTGGTAATGGTCTTTTTTCAAAGCCGAGCACGGGCGCAACTGATCTTTCCTTCTCAAAATGCACATCATAATAAGGTGAATAAATCATAACCTTGAACGTGTTGCGATTTGCCAGTATATCTATCAGCTTTGAGGGATCATTTTTCGATATTTCCACCAACTTGTTGTTTAGGTATTCAAAAATATCATCCAATTCATACGTGCCGGGAGGAATTTCTATTACATGATCATTACCAACATGAAACAGATTGTTATGTTTATCAATGTTTGGTATAGAATTGTAGGTTTTTAAATAAATCAATCCACATTCAAATTCTCCTCCGCCGCCGCCGCTGCTGCTGCTGCTGCTGCTGCTAACATCATCACCATTTAGCTCGATGGCGGGGAGATAGTCCGCACTGAGCGCGGATTCATTACCGTTTAGCGTTAAGGAAAAGTTTGTGGGCATATCCGAATCGTTTAAGAGTAAGATGTGAAATGAAAAAAATATGTATCATATTATCTATTTATTGAAAAAACTTTTTTTCATATTACATAGAAAAATTAAACATAAATGACCGCAAATTATCTTGTTGGTTTTTTGCAGGTTTGTGTAATTATAATCAATGTCTGCTGCATCATTCATATATTTTACAAACTCTATAGGCGGTTTCAGATCACCAAAACTATCAAAGTAGACGCAGCGATCCCCATTTTTTGTATACGCTGTCCAGTGAGTACCTAATCCTTTTGAATCGTCCTGGTTAATAACTCCAGCCTCCCTAAACCATGGTGTGGATGGTAGACTATCTCTCATAAACACACCTCTAAAATGCGGGATGCGTTCATTTTGTACCAACTTTTGAATGTCTCCATCGGTAAGAGGTCTGTTGTTTGGTAATTGGGAGCGTAGTAAATGGGGATATAGTTTTAGTTTTTTGGAGTGAAAGGGCTCAGATACAACCCCATTCCCTGTTTATATGGTCGTACGTAGAGACCTTTTCCGACAATTTTCTCGCTATGTCCTCCTCCTCCACCACCATTCTTTGATTTCTTAACCATTTCATAGATATTCTTTGCTGCGGTGGTAACGCCTCCTGCGAGGGAACCGGCGGCGGCTAAAGCACCCAACAGCGGTATCAACGGTAGAAAACCGCCGGTTTTTGGAATGGGTATGACACGCGGAGTTTTCACAACGCGACCTCTAGATACCTTTCTTGCAGCTCGTACGGCCGCCTTGAGCAGATCATTGTGAGATGCTTTTTTTCCTTTTCCTCGTATCGCTTTTCTACTTTGTTTCACCACTTGAGCGAAGGAAATACCCATCCCGCGCTTGACTTTAAACTTCATAATTTTGCCAACTGCCAAACTTGTCAAGCGTTCACCGAGAGGAGTGTTGGGGTCGCGTAACCGACTTTCAGCTGCTGCGGCCAAATCCAAATCGGCTTTTTGTCGCTCTTGCAGTGACGTTGGATTGTTGTGATAAGCAATATCGTGTCGCTTACACGCCTCGTCCAGCGGATTTACACCCTTATCACCACGTATCAGACGTTCACGTAATTTAGTGCCGGGCCCGCAATAATTGTAGCCGGGCACGTGAACTTCAAACGGTAGATTGTTTATTAAATTGTTGATTAAACCACCACCACCACCACCACCACCACCACCACCACTAGTTGTTGCTGCTGCTGCTTTTCGTGTCCTACAACGTGTACGTTTCTTGCAGAATGATGGATATTCAGGGATTAACATGTCCTTTTATACGGAGGGTGTACATTTGACTGATGCAGGCTTATTGCAAATCCATGTATATATATATATATATATAAAGTAATCACGGTACGTGTGTGAGACTTGTTTAGAGGCACGAGCATGGAGCAAGATTCACCATGTTTTCAATTTTCCCACACTTACAATTGATGCAAGCAGCGGGTGAACGTGGAGGAGAATCTTCGCTAGAGTCGATTTCCATAATATTATCTGAGTCACTGGCAGTAGTAGTAGTAATATTCATTTTCTGCTGATCGGTTGGATTTTTACACCATGGACAACTGCGTCTAATAAAATAGGCTAAATCTAATTGAGTCTCTTCGGGATTGCTGTTCAACAGGTGATGATGCTCAGTACAGATCAAATGTTGTCTAATATCAGGGTCTTTTAGCAAACACTGCGGCAGTTGGCTCTCCCACAAGTGTAATTGTTCAGCGAAATATTTTATTAGTAAACTTTTAGGAATTTTCTCCAATTCTTCGGTTGACGGCAGCGGCGGCGGCGGCAGTGTTTGCGGCGGCGGCGGTCGGGTAAAATTAAACATTTTTATTCCAATGAGGTATAAAAATCACGACGTTTCACTGCGGTTGATCACAATAAAATGAAGGTTTAAAAGCAAAAGACGTGTTTAAAAGTACACGACTGGAGTGATTTTAATGTTGAGGGTGATGTAAGCAGCAGCGGCGGCAGTCGTACACATGGCCCCCTTCTTCCCAACACTATAAGATGTCTAATCTGTGGTCCATCCAGTTGCGGAAAGACAAATGTACAACTCACTCTTCTTCTCGATCCCGCGGGAATTAAATATAAAACTGTATATTTATTCTCAAAAACTCTATACCAACCAAAGTATTTGTTTCTCGAGGAAGTTTACAAACGTGTAAAAGGTTTATCTTTTTATAAATGTTCAGATAAAAGCAAAGTCACTCAGCCTGTAGACGCGAAATGTGGGAGCGTAATAATTTTCGATGATGTAGCCTTGGAAGATCAAGAGGCTATCCGACAGTACTTTTCGATGGGGCGACATAAACACTTAGAGTGTTTTTACCTATGTCAAACATACAGTAAAATTCCTAAGCAGTTGGTGAGTGATAATGCAAATCTAATATTACTATTTAAACAGGACGATCTAAATTTAAAACACGCATACGATGATCACGTAAACACCGATATGCCTTGGGAAAAATTTCGTGATATTTGCCGTCACTGTTGGGCGGAGCGATACTCATTCCTTGTAATCAATAAAGATTGTGAAATCAACAACGGACGTTATAGAAAAAACTTTGATAATTTTATCGAGATATAAAAGAATGAGATATGACTGAACTAATTCACTTTTTCAAGATGCCTACTGCCGAACAGATGTTTGGTAATAAAAAACTCAAACGTAAATTGGTGGAGTCGGTTAAAGCGGTAAAAGCAAAAGTAAAAGCTTTACACGATGAAAATACTGCTCTCACTGAAACTATGGAGAAAACCTTTAAACCAATAACTAACCCACTCAACACCTTGCTCAAAAATAACGAATTGCCAACGTTTAAACAAAAACAAAAAATTTTACCACTTAAAAAAGCTCATGAGACCTTGTCTTCACCACTAGAAAAGAAAAATATTATTAATGAGTATTTGAAGAGTGAGCATCGATATACTAAGCCTGAGCTGTACATTGTGTACTTCTTAAATGGAGAACCTTGTAGCGACCTCTGGGAGCTACAACAAGAAGCTCACTCAAAGTGGTTCACGAACAAGCAAGTCGCAACAGAAGTTCCAACATAGCTGCAAGATGGCGCCACGTGACAGAACAAAGAGCCTGAAACGCGGTATCGAAGTGTTTCACCGCGCAACGCATATATACAACTTCAAATTCTATCCAGGTGGACCAGTCGGTCCCCTGGCCACAACACCCGGCCAGGCGGGTAGCTACCCTTTTCCCGATTTCACCTGGAACCCTCCATTCTGCCTATTGGCATCACTCCTGTCACCCGCCATATTCATACATTGTGTACTTCTTAAATGGAGAACCTCATATAGGAAATTCAAAAGTTATATTTACTGACTATCATAACTTACAAATTGGGAATAAAGTTTTTAAAACCACCCGAGGTTTAGTTGATTTGTTGTTTAACAAATCAATGAGTGGAGATTTTTACACCAAAAAAGATGTGAATACCTATAAAGATATAGTAGAGATGACCAATGCTAATCGACAAGAGTTTGATGAGAATAAGCAGAGACGAGGGGATAGAAGTAAAAAATATACACTAATTTGGAAACAAGAAGGAAATTGGATGGATAACGTCGTCAACACCACCACAACCACCACCACCACCACCACCACACCAAAACCAGGGGCGACGACGACGACGACGGCGGCGCCGATGAGGATGGGTGATAAAAAATATGAAGGAAAAGGGATAAATCTGACATTGAAGCGATACCGACCAAAAACTGATTACGTATACTGGGACGACGCAAACGAACTCGTCGATAGATTACGCTTACTTTACGCGTCGCAGATGGCTGGCAACACTGGTCATGAAAATGAAATAAATTCTATAATTGAGGAGCTTATCAAAGCCGGTATAATAGTACCTTAAAAAGGAAACTTGTCTCATTTAGAAAATGACCCTCGATAAGTTCGGTCATTATCTTTACGACGGCGGTGGTGGTGGTAGTGGTGGTGGTGAAAATAGCGGGACTGGTGGTGGGTCAAAAAAACATAAATACTCTCCTTTACAATCTGCGCAAGATAAGTTTGAGATAAATTGTAATGGAAAACGGTTGACTCATGTTGCACAAGGAATTCATAAAGGTGATGCAACAACAAAAGCTCAACTAGAAGAAATTTGGAATAACTCTCTTGGAAAAATAAAAGATCTACGAAAGAAAATTAAATTGCTTGAAAAGAGGTTAAATACGCCCCAACCACCCGCCGCCGCTGCCGGCGCCCCCGCCGCTGCTACTAAAAAAAAAATAGCGTTGGTGCCAGCCGCCGCCGCCGTCACCGCGGCTGCTGCTAAAAAAATATAGACGGCTCAAGCCACCACTCCTGCTGCTGCTGCTGCTGCTGCTGCTGCAAGGAAAAAAAAAACGCTACTTCAAGTATCCACACCTAATGAGTAAAGCACAAGTCGTTAAAGAAATTCACAAAAGCGGCAGAAAGAATTTTCCCCGTAGAAGATTCATCCAAAAAGGTTTTGATGACACTTGGCAGGTGGATTTAATTGATATGCAACCCTATTCAAGAGGAAATGCAGGAAACAAATATATTTTGGTGTGTATAGACACTTTCTCCAAGTATGCATGGGCTCAACCGTTGCGAACAAAAAGAGCTGATGATGTAGGACGAGCGATGACTGTAATATTACAAAACAAGCGCGCAAGAAGACCTAAGAACATTCAATCTGATGATGGAACCGAGTTCTTCAATAGCACCTTCAAAGCGCTAATGAAAAAGTATCAAATTAATCATTATTCTACATACAGCACAAAGAAAGCGTCTATCGTTGAAAGATCAATCAGAACTCTAAAAAACTGGTTATGGCAACATTTCAGTTTGCAAGGATCCTACAGCTGGACCACGTACCTACAAAAGTTATTATCAAGATACAATAATAGAGTTCATCGCACTATCTCTATGACGCCCAACGCTGTGACGAGAGCCAATTCTGATAAACTCCTTAGTGGGCCATACAATCATATCAAGTTTAAATATCATGCTAAGTTTAAACCACACGACTTTGTACGCATAAGTAAATTCAAATCAGTCTTTGCTAAAGGCTACATTGGAAATTGGAGTACGGAGATTTTTCAAATAAGAAAAGTGCTAAATACTTATCCAACTACTTATTTGCTTCAAGATGCTAAAAAGGAGCCCATAATGGGAAGTTTTTATGAGCAGGAACTTCAAAAAGTTATGTATCCCGATGTGTATCTTGTAGAAAAAGTATTGAAAAGAGAAGGTAACAAAGTGTATGTAAAGTGGCTGGGTCTAAACGAAATAAGTTGGATTGAAAAATCAAATAGATTGTAATATGTGTCAGTGTGTGCGTGTGTGTGTGTGTACTCGTTTTTCTTAAATAAAACATCACGTTTGAATTATAAATAAGTTTTTTTATTTAAATATCCTTAAATATACCCCAAAGTAGACAATCAACTATTATACAAAGGAAAAAATTAAAACATAGTAAAGTAAAAATATATACTCGTAAATACCTACATACAATTCGCAATTAAAGGATTCGCAATAGCGTTGCACATAACATAAAAGTTTTTCAGCCCTAAAAGAATACATTAAACGCAAATTGGTACGTCTTATTCGAGTAAAAGTAGAGATTAAAAATAAACTGTTCAATATAACCTAAACATAATATAATTACCCAGACAAAAAATAATGTAAATAAAAAGTTAGAAAAGTACAAATCTACAACTAATGTTAGTGTATATATAATTATCAAAATTCTTTCACATTTAGAAAGATTTAACATAACCTAGTTTTTTACTATAGGTATAATGTTTTTTTTTAAAGATTATGCAGCTCAAAAGTTGCTGTTAAAAAGTAATACTAGCGATTACTAAATAGCGAAAAAAAAAAGCGAAAAACAAAAGTGTAACACTTGCACGTTAAGGGTAGTTCCTATGGTCAGCATTCTGCAAAAATAATTAACACCTATTGGCCTGCAATGCTTTCCATAGAAACGCCAAAAAAGTGTTACAGCGTCTATGTATACTATAAGGTTACAGCGCATACTACCTCAGAAGATTTTAACCATTAAAATCACAATGCACATTTACATAATCATTTTGCAAAGTCGATATAATCACCAAGGACGCAAAACATAGTGTTTAACAACTTTATGAATACGCTTTCGCTGAACATTACAGTGGAAAATTCTTCTGGAGGCACGTGGTGTAGCGCGTTATACCACTCTGCAAAATTAATATTTATATCTCCCATACGTTCTTCGAGGTCGGAAGATATCTCATTCCAAAATTTCTCTAGTAAATAATATTGCTCACAATTGGTAACCTTATACAACTCGCGAATTATTCTTCCCACTTCAGCTGAAAGAACATATAATGGAAGCGGTGCCCACCATTGTTGTAAAAGCTGCACTGACCTAATATGTATCAACCACGTCTCCTTACACGAAAGAAAATGACGGTTCAATTCTTCTTGTCCATCATAGTCATCAGCATCATCTACCATTTCTTCGTGACATTCTAAGTTTTGCTGTGTGTCTTCCAATAAAAATTGCTGAGTGTCTTCCGAGAAAGTTTGCTGCGTCGTGTCTATTGAGGAGGCTTGCTGCGTCATGTCTACTGAGGAAGTATCTACAAAGAAAACAAAAAACATATCAGTAAAACAAAACATTGAGAATTAAAGTCAGCGATCATTTTTAATTGAGATATTTACCTGTTTTATTTTCCATTATAAAGAGTTACTTAAGTAGATTGAGGGTAAAATATCTGTAAAAAAAAAGAAAAATTTAATACTCACAATTAATTTATCACAAAAAACCGTTGGGGCATTTTTGTTTTTCCGAAAATTGGACAATATACGATTTACCGACAGCTTCCTTTATAATTACACAGATGCCTGATTTTAGCTCTTCTAGCTCGTTATCGGGTAGATTATTAAATCTGTAAGGAAGATTGATGGGAGGTGTAGCCAGTAGGCTCAATGCTGCTTGATGGAAAAGGGGAATTCCCGCCGAGCGAGGTGTTCAGCTCGGGGACCGCGGCCCGACTGGTAGGACGTGGATTTTGTATTTATACTAAGTCTTCGACAAACTTCGTAACCGCGTTTTAGGTCTTGACTTCTGATTGGCTAATCTTCTATGACGAGTATGACGTGTTGTGTTTACCTACATTGTACAGGCAGCGTTGTCGTTGTCGCCTCGTCAGCAGTAGATGCATCCAGCGAAGTCAGCGCATTCTGTGTGCGGCGCGCGCTTAATATTTCTTTGCAATCCGCGCCGCTACAGTACTCCCCCCCTAGACCGAAGGTCGATACAGTCTAGTTATTGGCATGGGGTATTGACGTCTTTTCGATGCGGTGTCATCTCGAAGTCCAATGGCGGCAGGCAGTCTGGCTGGAGTGTAGCGCAACTCTGACAGCCGAGCCGATGCAGTCTCCAGGTCCTCGGTGCGTCGGGAGTTATGGAGACGAGTAGTTGCCGCCGGAGAGTGACCAGGAAGCGGGCAGGTTCATTCCGAGGTCTCGACGCTAGGACTTGCGATGAGTAGCCGCTGATGACGCATGTTGTAGGTGCTTACGAAGTTGTGATGCATGGACTCCATTTTCTTGAAGAAGGTTGCGTGTCCAATGTAGGGTGTCACCAGTGTAAGGAAGATTGATGGGAGGTGTAGCCAGTAGGCTCAATGCTGCTTGATGGAAAAGGAGAATTCCCGCCGAGCGAGGTGTTCAGCTCGGGGACCGCGGCCCGACTGGTAGGACGTGGATTTTGTATTTATACTAAGTCTTCGACAAACTTCGTAACCGCGTTTTAGGTCTTGACTTCTGATTGGCTAATCTTCTATGACGAGTATGACGTGTTGTGTTTACCTACATTGTACAGGCAGCGTTGTCGTTGTCGCCTCGTCAGCAGTAGATGCATCCAGCGAAGTCAGCGCATTCTGTGTGCGGCGCGCGCTTAATATTTCTTTGCAATCCGCGCCGCTACAAATCTACCTGGTAACGCAAAGTACCCTTTACTTATTTCCAATACAGTTTGTAGTTTACAAGGGTCGAATTTTGATTGAAGCTGCGTGACATTTTGAATAAGATATGGTTGGTTGGGCGTTAAATCTGTAAGTTTCAACCACACTTTCTGACCGCATTGGTTGAGATTTAAAAATCTGAGCAGACATTTTTTTATCACTTACTATCTTCAACAACTGCTTGAATAAACTGAATGTGATATCTGTAAAGACTCACGTCTTATATACTCATACTACTCGAGCTAGGTTAGGTAATAATGCTAATTAAATTCTAACAAGGATAAAACTTACCATAATTTATGGCGTCTTTACTAGCGGAGCACATAGCTGATGGTATTTTCAAATTTTCGATGTTACGGACTTCTTCCATAGCCCATGTTATCAATGTATTGAGTACTTGTCGGTACTCCATACATTCCGGTGAAAGCTCCATATATGGTGTTGTTTGAGTTTCAGCAGAAACCTCAGCAGATTCGGTAGCGGCAGTGGTGGTCGTGGTCGTAGTCGTGGTAGCGGTGGCGGTGGTTGTAGTGGTGGTCGGTCTTGGTGAAAAAGGGGTATTTTTGAATTTATCCTTTTGAACCCGAACTGTGATTTCTATTCCATCCTCATCGCGAACGACTTGAAATAACTCTTTAGAGTTCAACCTCTGCTCGATACTGACATCCCGTCGAGAACGGTATAAATACATTTTTTTCTGCAGATTTGTGGCAGACATGGGTGGTTTTAAACTGTATTCCCTTTTAAGGTGTATATTTAAAACAACCATGTTATTAACCACACATATGGGTGTATTGGTAATGTTGTTTCCATCATCCTTTATTATTTGAATAATTCTGCTGGCAACTGTTTTCCCTCTCTCAGCCAGTAAAATATTTACCGACCATCGTGATGGTGCTAACTTAACACTTTCATCTTCCACACGAACACCCGTTAGGTACAAAACGTTTGAAGCACATAACGAAAAAAAAATATCTTCTTTACCAGGCGTCGCTTTTACCGACACCTGTTTGTGGTCCTCGCTAACCAAATCAAAATAAACGACGAAAGGTAACATATTGGTGAAATACATGATGTATACGTGTAGAGATCGACTAATGAAATAATAAATAATATTCTGATCTGCTTATATAGTTCTAGCTTAGTTAATCATTGACTAGTTTCTACCGAGATATCTCACAGGGTCAAATCTTGCTTCCCTCTTAGATAAAATTATTTTCCTATTAAGGTATAATCGGCAATACTAGTAGCGGTCAGTGAAAAAAAAAAACTTACTAAACACGCTGTTGTTTGGGAAACCGAATTATGAATAAACGATAATTAATCAATCGTTGTGGCTAACAATGATTATTTAGAATTAATAAAACCTTGCTTTAGTTACGCATATTACCAATTATGTAAATATATTAAGTATGTATGTAAAATAACTACTTTTAGCAGTATCGGCTTACACAACTCATGTATACCTAAAATTGATTAGAATTAGTTTATATATAATTTGGTTTCCCAAACAATAGCATGTTTACATTTTTTTCTGTTTGAAGGCGCCACTAATCTAATGTTCAACCTTAAGTAAAACATTCTATCGCTAGATTGTTGCTTATTACAGAATTTTCCTTGCACGTGTAATCAATAAAATGCACTCAAGCTTCTAGAACGCGGAAATGCTGAGCGAAGTTTAAAATAATCTGCAACATATTAACATTCAATCACGTTGACGGATCACACACACGTTAGATGGTATTACGGTTCGTAATGTTCATTTTACATATCTATACACCTATCAGCTGCAATTTGATATAGCAATGTGTAGCGTAGTACTTGTATGTAGTGTTATGTAATTTTCCAAATTCTTTTCATCGATGTCGTCATCGGCTTGACAATATGTCATTGGATGACACATAGAGACTATGGAAAATGTGACAAAATGACGTTGCTATCAGTTTCAAGCTTCAACTGATCAAATAAAGCCGATGCTCGCCCATGATAGTGAGACAATCGAAAGGTAGTAAGTCCAGTAAAACACCGTCGAACCAAGCACTATGTGTGAAAACCAACTCAGATAAATTCCTCGTTGCATTTATTGATAATAATAAACGTACCAAACATGTACCATTAAATATAATAGCACTCATTTATCTATTGATTGACATTAGCAATTAACCTTTATAATCTTACATCCTGTTGTATTAAATGTTAAATAAACAAAATAAGTACTCTCAAAAACGGGTGATGGCTAACGGGGGTGGCGGCGGCGTACACCCAAAACTCTACTGGTTAGCATTTACGATACTTCCAAAATTCGACTGCTTTTGGTTGACCCAAAGCTCAAGCGTTTCATCCACTTAAACCATACAAACAGGGGGAGCCCTATTATCATCGAAACAAAAAAAACTCTAACAGATGTTTATGGAGCAACCCGGGACGCCGGGGGTGCGGGTCTACCACCCCATTGGAGCAACCCGGGACGCCGGGTCTACCACCCCATGATTGGCGGCTAACGGGGGCGGCGGCGGGCGTAGATCAAACACCCAAAACTCCACTGGTTAACATAGACATTTACAATACTTCCAAAATTTAACTGCGGTTTTGGTTGACTCACCACCACCCCCCCCCAAATCTCGAGCGTTTCATCCACATCTTTAAACCACACAAATTGAGAATCTAACTAGAACTCACCCACACCCTATTAACATAATATCGAAGAAAAATCGACCAGAAGTTGTAAATTTTGTATGGAGCCTGACCCCCGCTGCCTTCAAAACACTATGAAACGAGGGGTCTTGATTCAGAAGCCTCATATAATATCTACTCACTGGTCAGCCGTTCTCGAACATTGTACTAGTGTCGTACCTACTTGTTACTTTGTAAGTAGTTTTATAGGGTGTATTGTTCGCAATGGTGATATAGGATGTTTTGTAGTTTGAAAATCTTTTAAATGAAAATGCATCTGTAATTGGTTCATTGATTTTATTTTGCAGTAACATGTAATGTGTTTAGTGTGCATTGAGTATATTGGATTTTGTTTTGTGTACCTAATGTAATTCCGTTTTTTGAATTTTTTTCCAAAATTTTGAAAAAGGAGGGGAATGTTGTGGCGACGTAGTGGCGATGCTAGATCAGCAATTTCATAGTTTCATGCGCAGTGACCTATTTCATGCAGTCGTACGCCACGTCCGCGCCCCGGTAGACCTCTCCTTACTTAACACATAATGTAAAATCTAAATAACTGGACAATATACCTGTTGTCGTGATTCGGCTGTTTCCTTTATACAACCCCTAAATAATCAAATGAAGAACACGCACAATAAAATAGATCAGTCCCAATACCAGCGACTGATAGTTTGAAATGTTGCTGGCTTATGTGGTGGTTTGTATGTTAGTAAAATGTTTCCTGAATTATTAGTCCTTTTATCTTTGGTCATTGTCAAATAATCTTTTAAAACAGTAGCTGGACAAATCTTCAGATTTTCCATAAAGTATGGTAATAGCAATACTGGTTGTTCTCGACCAGGACCTGAAGTTTTAATTATATCTGTAATATAAATTTTTATAGATGTTATCGAGTACGAAATATTTTTGACTTTAATCAAAGATAATGTTTGGACTCGATGAGCTGTACATATTGCTAACAAAGTTACCAATTGTAATTTTTTCCAAATTTAATTGGAAAGTGCGGGAACCATACCGAAATATAGTTCAAAATTATCTGAGGGTCCCACGTGCCTGAATATTTAGGCAAGTTAGGTTTAATCCTGTATGCTCCTTTGAACAAACGCTTGACACGATCGTAACTACCAATATTATCGCCTTAAAGCAAGGATAATGCAGAACAATTTGAATTTAAAGTACCGGAAGAACAACCGGTTTTGAATTGACCCGATAAAAAGGACAGAACATTAGCTATTAAATTTTGATAAAAATGTATGTGTTTTTTAACACGAAACCGCCACCAGAGTTTAAGAGTAACGTTATATTATTTAACCGTATTCTCAGACAGAGAAGCCAACATCAGATCTAGCGCATCGGATGGTGTACCTCGCCGCATAAAAGCTTGCCGCAAAGCTTCGCGACACCCAGGGTAAGCTTCGCATGTAGAGAGGGTGATGTGCCCTGCAATGAGATTGCAACAGAGACTTACTGGGCTTTAAAAACATAATATCCGATATCAATATACTTTGCAACATTGGGAACTAAGGTTGGGAGGTCCAATAAGGGAAAACTAAGATCCCACTTGCTCTGTCGTCAACAATTTTCCGTATACATTTCAAAATCAAGGAAAAGGGTGGAAAAGCATAAAAATATTTATGTTGCCAATTTAAGGTAAATGCGTCGACCGCCATAGCATCGGGATCTCGTTTCCAAGATAAAAAATCTTTGGCATTTGTGCGAGAAGCAAATAAATCTTTTTCGGGATGTCCGAAACGTAATGTAATAGCTTCAAAAGCAGAGTTAGATAATTGCCATTCTGTATCGGGATTGACTGTTCTAGATTCTGCATCTACCTTATTTTCTTTTGTATTCACTTACGATGCAAATATCCAAATGCCACGCTTATCGCACCATTGCCAAATTTTCCGAGATAACGTATTCAGGTGAGGAAACTGTATGCCTCCCATTCTATTCACATAGCATATAGCTGTTAAATTATCGTCACGTCAAAGTATTGTACAGTTTATTTCATTCTGTGCAAAACTTTTTAAACCTAAAAAAACTGCTAGTAATTCCAAGTAGTTAATACGTTTGGTAACAGACCAATGCCCGTGGGCACGGTGCTCCCCACAGATTGCTCCCCAACCTGTTCCTAAAGCATCAGTGTAGATTTCAAATTTAAAACCTGTATCGCAACGGGTTTGATATGGTTCTAATATTTTTGGACCACCAATCAAGATCTTTGAGAATTATATTTGGGAGCTTTATCTTTTGCTCGTAATTATCGGTTTCTAGTAACGCTAAATATTTAACGCGTTCTAAAATTTTTGTGTGAAGCCACCCGTATTTAACGGCTTGGCAAGCGGCTGTTAAAGTTCCGATTAGTAGTGCGAACTCGCGTATTGAACATCGTGGAACAGTTTTAAACTTACAAACCAACTGTGCAATGTTCGTACGTTTTTCGTTTGGTAAACTTATTGTAAAGTTTTTAGTATCAAAACTAAACCCCAGAAACCTACATACTTGTTGAGGGGACAACGAACTTTTTACATAGTTTATGACAAACCCTAAACATTATAATAATATCAAGGTATCTTTAACATTGGAAAGACATTCATCAAATGAGCTACCAATACATAAAATAACATCTAAATAGATTACGGAACAAAAACCGCGATTTCTTAGATGTGACACAACCTCACTCATTTTTTGGTGAACACTCTGGGAGCGACAGAAAGGCCATAAGGCATTGCTGTAAATTCATAAGTTATTGTTGAGCCTAGATTTGATTCAAAATTAAATCTCAAATATTTTTTATCATTTATATGTATCGGTACCAAAAGATAAGCCTCTTTCAGGTCTATGGTGGCTAAGTAGCCATTTTTAGGAATTAATTTGGTCGCTGTACGGAAGTCTTCCATTTTAAAATGAGACATACATACATACATACACATATCACGCCTATAATCCCTTGTGGGGTAGGCAGAGCGTAAACAGCCGCAAAAAACGGCCATTTACACCACGTCTGACAAATGTTTGAGGGTTATTCGGAATATTGTGTATCGCTGTAGTGACAGGTTGTCAGCCCATCGCCTAAAATTGCAATACACACCCTCGAGTCCCTTAGAATTAAAATGAGACGATGAGATAAAACAATTTTAAACGGATTTAAGTTGTGTTTATTTTGGATTTTACAATTCCTACGTTTCGAGCTCTTTACAGAGCCCGTGGTCACGGATGACTAAGGTGTTAGACGTCATTATTTAGAATTGAAATTATTTTTGTTCTACCGCCATCTATTTCTTAATTGCCTAGCGTAACGTCCTGGTTCCACACAAAATGCTGAAACCGTATCTTGTGTAGTAGGTCTTACAGTATGTTGGATCTGGTTCTTCTGCTGTGTAATCAGCGGAGTCCAAGTTGATGAGATTCCCCATCCAGTATCTCTGTTGAAATTCGGATGTTTTTGAATTTCTATGGCTTCCCGTACTTTCCTAGGAATGAATCTCTTCTCTCTCGCTAGGATTGCAGCCTTATCAAATCTGACATAATAGGTGGGGTTATCCATGATATGTTCACACACTGCAGACTGTCTGTCACGACGGTTTTTTACATCAGCAATATGTTCTTTTAGACGTGTAGATACATTTCTCTTTGTTTCTCCTATGTATGAGAGTCCACAGTCACAGTCAAGTTTATAAACACCAGGGTCTTTGAGAGGGATGTTGCATTTGACTGATCTGATGTACTGGCTGATCTTCCTCGGCGGCTTGAAAATGGTTTTGATTGAAGCTCGCTTCAGAATTCTACTGATCTTATCAGTTACTCCCTTCAAGTATGGTAAGTACGCTGGTTGTCGTTCGACTGTGGATGGTTTGGCACGGTTTCTGTGACGTTGACGGGGTGGCTTCAGGTTATTTTCATGGAGTACTCGTCTCACATGCTTGAGCTCATCGTCTAGGTGTTGGGGGTCACAGATACCGCGTGCTCTTTGAAACAAAGAGTTACCAACGGCAGCTAATTGGCTCGGATGATGGTGGGAGTTACCATTTAGGTACCTATCTGTGTCGGTTGGCTTTCTATAAACGGAATGACTGATTGTACCATTTGTGTTTTTAATTATAAGAATATCTAAAAATGCTAATTGATTATTTTGCTCTGATTCCATTGTAAATTTAATATTGGAATGAATTGAATTTAAATGATTTAGAAAAGCAGTAACTTGGTCTTGTGGAAGGATGGTGAAGGTGTCGTCTACGTACCTCTTATACATCTTCGGCACAGCTGGAGCGAGCCTTAGGGCTCGATCCTCAAAGTCCTCCATAAAGATGTCAGCCATCAAGGGGGATACTGGAGAGCCCATAGCCACGCCGTCGACTTGTATATAGAACTCATCATTCCACAATAGGTAACCAGATGTTAGGCACCATTCTCTGTAAAGAGCTCGAAACGTAGGAATTGTAAAATCCAAAATAAACACAACTTAAATCCGTTTAAAATTGTTTTATTGTGATGAGTAATAGTTGTGCAAACTCAAGAAAATATTACGATGAGATAAATTTGTTTAGTGATTTTAAATTAAGAATAAATCATTTAAAGTATTAGACCGGGTCTATCGCGATAGTATTTAGGTAAATATTAGTAATTTACCTGTGTCCCGACGTTTCAATACAGTTTCATGTATTGTGGTCGCGGGTTGACTGACGTCCCAGCAATTGACTTGACGTCAATAAAGACTGTTTTCAGTCCATTGTCGAAAGTATCACACTGTTTACGCACGCCGAAGGATGTCATTCCATTTCAGAATGCAGAAGTGTATAAAGTACAATGCAGCTGCGGTAAATCTTATATTGGCCAAACGAAGCGAACTGTCAGCGAACGGGTCAAAGAACATATTGCAGCTGTAAAAAACCGACAGATGCATAAATCGGCAATAGCAGAACACCTTCTATCATCCGGTCCGAATCATTGAATTAAACTTCATGCCCCGAAAATCCTCTCTGTGGAACGCCACTATTACCCAAGGATCGTTCGCGAGGCTATTGAAATTAAGAAGAACCCTAATAATTTCAACCGGGAGGACGGGTTTAAATTGTCATCGGCATGGAATCCAGTCATTGATAAGTTGAAACCGCGCGATTTATCATCGGAACAATCGTCGGATACAGTGAGTGTTGTGTGCCGGCAGCCTAGTGCAATGTTTACAAACAATCAATAATTATTAAAATTATAAAGACAAATGTGGGTAGCAGAACATCTCGTTACCCGCCGCCTAGATGACAACTCGCTGGGACGTCAGTCAACCCGCGACCACAATACATGAAACTGTATTGAAACGTCGGGACACAGGTAAATTACTAATATTTACCTAAATACTATCGCGATAGACCCGGTCTAATACTTAAAATGAGTGAAAGTGATCACGAGGGCTTGAAAAGTTAAGAATAAATCGTTTCTCACCATTAGGTTTTGGTGCGAGAAATATTTTAGATACGTATTGGTTCTAGACGGGACACATTTAGTAACGGCTCTCAAGTTAATTAACTTATTTATGGCTAATTGCATGTCACTATTTTCAGTCTTTGAAAAAGTGTTGTTTAGGACATACGACTGATAAACTTCTTTACAAAAAGGAATAGAAAAGCCGTTTTTGATCCAGTCTAGAACCAAACTATTTTCAGTTATTCGGGACCAACACTCGAAAAAGTAGCTAATTCTGCCAGCATGTACCTGATTTACTGGGGAGCTTGAGCACGAGACTTGTTCGGCGGGCCGGACGACTTCCCTGATGGTGCCGTCTGTGGCCGGCGGTTGTTGTGCTGGTTAGACTTCTTGAACCCTCCTCGTCCTCCGCGGTATGACGGGTAGCGAGGAGGTGCCGACCAGTTTCCCGAACCGGAGACACGACTAACTGTCGATTGTATAGGCGCTGAAACCGTAGGGTTAGTTGGTTTTTTAATTTGCAAGCCCTGTTTCTCGATGGCCTTGGCAGTTTTAATTTTTTCCGATAATTGAGTACCAAAAATAGTCTCGTCTCGCTCGGAATCCTGAATGACGTGCAAAAAACTTTTGTCCAAGCTTGGAGTGATAAGTTTAATGCGACTTTGAGTTGAAGATGAGTGTAAATCGCAGAGTATATGGCAGCCGTTGCTCAGATGCCGCACAGCCTCAACTTTGTTATCCCCCTTTAAGAGAAGTTCCTTAGCCTTGCTTATGGCGGTAATCACAGTCACATTGTATTTTTTTAACCTCCATCGTATTTAAAAACTTGAAATTTCTCGAAAATGCCGTTTCAATCAACTCAATCCGATAACAAATAAAAATATCTGCCTGCCCCACGGCCGCCAACTTGTTATTTTATAAATGTCAAAAGAAGATTTTTCTTTTCTCATTAGAATCTACCAAAAACTCCCTATACATTCAAAAATCCCCATCTATCTCCTTGAATACAAACAATCATGGCAATAAGTAAGTAAGTCAGCGTGGTGAGTGAACTCTTGCCCGCGATGATGTACCTACACGGAGTAGCGCCGCGACCTTATGCACCCAAACAAGTCGACTTCCCGAGGTAAATAGCTTAATACGTATACACTAAATAGTGTGATGCCAGCTTAGAATAGCATCAACCTATTTCTAAACCATGGGTGTCGTAAGAGGCGACTAAGGGACTCGAGGGTTAGATTTGTATAGCAATTGTAGGCGATGGGCTGACAACCTGTCACTATAATACATACATACATACATAAATCACGCCTTTATCCCTTACGGGGTAGGCAGAGCGTTAACGGCCGTAAAACGGACATTAACACCACGTCTGACAAAATTTTGAGGGTCAATCAGATAAATGTGTATCACTATAGTGACAGGTTGTCAGCCCATCGCCTAAAATTGCAATACACACCCTCGAGTCCCTTAGTCGCCTCTTACGACCCCCACGGGAAAGAAATGGGGGTGATGCTATTCTAAGCCGGCATCACACGGCAAAACACTATAATGATACACAGTTATCCGATTAACCCTCAAACTTTTGTCAGACGTACTGTTAATATCCGTTTTATGGCCGTTAACGCTCTGCCTACCCCGTATCCTTACGGGATTTATTATGTATGTATATTTGTACTTTAAATAGTGTTGCTTTCAAAAAATTTCGAACAATCACGCCGGCGGCAGAAAAACCGGTGAAAATAAGAAAAAAATCACATACATACATAAATCACGCCTATATCCCTTACGTGGTAGGCAGAGCGTTAAAGGCCGTAAAACGGATATTAACACCACGTCTGACAAAAGTTTGAGGGTCAATCAGATAACTGCGTATCACTTAGTGATAGGTTGTCAGCCCATCGCCTAAAATTGCAATACAAATCTAACCCTCGAGTCCCTTAGTTAAATCACTCTGTATTTTTATGATTCAAATTCGAGAGGGTCAATGATAAGGATCAATTTCTGCAAACAAACAGACGATCGTAGAGCAACATAAACACACGTCATAAGAACCTGACACCAGGGTTTGTCGTGTCGTTGGACGACTCGGTGTCCCACACGAAAAGAGAGAGATAAGAGCCGTATTAATTATTATTAGTTCCTTTCCTACCCTTGGGTGTTGTAAGAGGCGACTGAGGGACTCGAGGGTGTGTATTACAATTTTAGGCGATGGGCTGACAACCTGTCACTATAGTGATACACAGTTATCTGATTGACCCTCAAACTTTTGTCAGAAGTGGTGTTAATATCCGTTTTACGGCCGTTAATGCTCTGCCTACCCCGTAAGGGATATAGGCGTGATTTATTGAAGTATGTATGTAGTTCCGTAGAAGTTATTTATTAAAAACTTACTTGATGGCCGAGCGAGTCGGGAAACCGAGGATATTACAGTTCATGTTTAATATTTGCCGATTGATGCCGGCTTAGAATAGCATCACCCCATTTCTTACCCATGGGTATCGTAAGAGCCGACTAAGGGACTCGAGGGATGTGTATTACAATTTCAGGCGATGGGCTGACAACCTGTCACTACAGTGATACACTGTTATCTGATTGACCCTCAAGCTTATGTTAGACGTGTTGATAATATCCGTTTTACGGCCGTTAACGCTCTGCCTACCCCGTAAGGGATATAGGCGTGATTTATGTATGTATGTTTGTTTAATGTCCTTGCGAGAAACCGTTTACGAACGTACCAAAAAGCTATCTAAAGTCTATAAGATACATACATACACATATCACCCCTATTGTCTCCTGCGGGGTAGGCAGAGCGTAAACGACCGCAAAAAAAACGGCTATTTACGCCACTTTTGACAAATATTTCTGGGTCATTCCTAAAATTGTGTATCGCCATAGTGACAGGTTGTCAGCCCATCGCCTAAAATTGCAATACACACTCTCGAGTCCCTCAGTCGCCACTTACGACGCCCACGGGAAAGAAATGGGGTGATGCTATTCTAAGCCGGCATCACATCAAAATTTTCCGAAGGACCATCAAATATTAATGTCCGTAAATGTCAGTTTTTTGCGGCTGTTTACGCTCTGCCTACCCCGCAAGGGATTATAGGCGTGATATGTGTGTGTGTGTAGGGGACGTGTTACATATAATATATTAGACCTACGGTTTTATGTTGAAAACTTATAATAATACATAATATCCGTTTTAGGGTGTATATTGCAATTTTAGGCGATGGGCTGACAACCTGTCACTATAGCGATACACAATATTCCGAATAACCCTCAAACATTTGTCAGACGTGGTGTAAATGGCCGTTTTTTGCGGCTGTTTACGCTCTGCCTACCCCGCAAGGGATAACAGGCGTGATATGTGTGTGTACCTATGTATGTATGTAATATAATAATAATATGTGTGTATATTGCAATTTTAGGCGATGGGCTGACAACCTGTCACTATAATGATACACAGTTATCCGATTGACCCTCAAACTTTTGTCAGACGTACTGTTAATATCCGTTTTATGACCGTTAACGCTCTGCCTACCCCGTACCCTTACGGGATTTATTATGTATGTATATTTGTACTTTAAATAGTGTTGCTTTCAAAAATTTCAAACAATCACGGTGAAAATAAGAAAAAAATCACATACATACATAAATCACGCCTATATCCCTTACGTGGTAGGCAGAGCGTTAAAGGCCGTAAAACGGATATTAACACCACGTCTGACAAAAGTTTGAGGAACAATCAGATAACTGCGTATCACTTAGTGACAGGTTGTCAGCCCATCGCCTAAAATTGCAATACAAATCTAACCCTCGAGTCCCTTAGTAAAATCACTCTGTATTTTTATGATTCAAATTCAAGAGGGTCAATGATAAGGATTTATTTCTGCAAACAAACAGACGATCGTAGAGCAACATAAACACACGTCATAAGAACCTGACACCAGGGTTTGTCGTGTCGTTGGACGACTCGGTGTCCCACACGAAAAGAGAGAGATAAGAGCCGTATTAATTAGTATTAGTTCCGTAGACGTGTTCCGTGTGATGTTGGCTTAGAATAGCATCACCCCATTTCCTACCCATGGGTGTTGTAAGAGGTGACTGAGGGACTCGAGGGTGTGTATTACAATTTTAGGCGATGGGCTGACAACCTGTCACTATAGTGATACACAGTTATCTGATTGACCCTCAAACTTTTGTCAGAAGTGGTGTTAATATCCGTTTTACGGCCGTTAATGCTCTGCCTACCCCGTAATGGATATAGGCGTGATTTATTTATGTATGTATGTAGTTCCGTAGAAGTTATTTATTAAAAACTTACTTGATGGCCGAGCGAGTCGGGAAACCGAGGATATTACAGTTCATGTTTAATATTTGCCAAGTGATGCCGGCTTAGTATAGCATCACCCCATTTCTTACCCATGGGTATCGTAAGAGCCGACTAAGGGACTCGAGGGATGTGTATTACAATTTCAGGCGATGGGCTGACAACCTGTCACTACAGTGATACACTGTTATCTGATTGACCCTCAAGCTTATGTTAGACGTGGTGTTAATATCCGTTTTACGGCCGTTAACGCTCTGCCTACCCCGTAAGGGATATATGCGTGATTTATGTATGTATGTATGTTTGTTTAATGTCCTTGCGAAAAACCGTTTACGAACGTACCAAAAAGCTATCTAAAGTCTATAAGATACATAAATACACATATCACCCCTATTGTCTCCTGCGGGGTAGGCAGAGCGTAAACGACCGCAAAAAAAACAGCTATTTACGCCACTTTTGACAAATATTTCTGGGTCATTCGTAAAATTGTGTATCGCCATAGTGACAGGTTGTCAGCCCATCGCCTAAAATTGCAATACACACTCTCGAGTCCCTTAGTCGCCTCTTACGACTCCCACGGGAAAGAAATGGGGTGATGCTATTCTAAGCCGGCATCACATCAAAATTTTCCGAATGACCATCAAATATTAATGTCCGTAAATGTCAGTTTTTTGCGGCTGATTACGCTCTGCCTACCCTGCAAGGGATTATAGGCGTGATATGTGTGTGTGTAGGGGACGTGTTACAGATAATATATTAGACCTACGGTTTTATGTTGAAAACTTATAATATAACCTACATAATATCCGTTTTAGGGTGTATATTGCAATTTCAGGCAATGGGCTGACAACCTGTCACTATAGCGATACACAATATACCGAATAACCCTCAAACATTTGTCAGACGTGGTGTAAATGGCCGTTTTTTGCGGCTGTTTACGCTCTGCCTACCCCGCAAGGGATAACAGGCGTGATATGTGTGTGTATGTATGTATGTAATATCCGTTATACGGCCGTTAATGCTCTGCCTACCCCGTGAGGGATAAAGGCGTGATTTATGTGTGTATGTATGTATGTGTGTAATTGCAGTTACCGATACCGATAAGCTATTCGCGCGTGGCATAGTGCATGTCGGCAATCTTGATTCCCTTAAACTGTTTTACGAAATCACTTTTTATTCTGCAAGAAAGAACCTAAAATGTACATATCCGTTGGGTAGTGCGCGGCCAGCAAGCAGCCCGCGAGTCATGTACTTGTTTATCTAAAGGGCAGTTAACCTTTGTCTGATTGCTGCGACGCTATGCATACTGTGCGCCTTATCAATTTGCCATAGTTCCGTAAAAGACTTTTGAAAAGCAAAATTTTCTTTGCTCTGTTTGCTTCGGCGCTTCGGTTCGCGTCGCTACTCCGTGTACCTCTTCGCAGGCAGGTGCTCCCTCGCCACACAGCTTCGGCTTGCAGCCTCAGCTGCGCGTCTCGTCCACCCCTACCCGCTCGAGGCACACGAAGTTAGCGCCGCGACCCTAAGCACCTACGCAGATCGGCTCTTCATAGTAAATAGCTTAGTTCGTATAGAGTGTTTGAGACTACTTTCACTTTGTAGGGGAAGTGTCCCAAATATTTGACCTACGATTTTTTGCTTTGAGGAAACTACCGTTATTTTTGAGTAAACACAATAACTGCATTCAAAGTTTTTCGAAAAACCACTTGGTCACGCCGGATGTTGAACCGGTGAAAATCTTTAAAAAAACACCCTGTATTTTTATGATGCCAATCGAGAGGGTCAATGGTAAGGATCAATTTCTGCCAACAAACATACTATCGCAAACTCGAGCAAATAACTGCATTCAAAAGATTTTCAAAAAATAACTGGTCATAGAAAATCGTACTGGAGAAAATCGTAAAAACACCCTGTATTTTTATGATGGGGATCGAGCATGTTAATAGCAAGGATTAATTTCTGCGAACAAACATACTATCGCAAAGCAACAGAAAGGCTCATAATTAACGAAATTTAGTTTATAGCAAAAACAATAACTACATTCAAAGTTTTTCCAAAAATCACTTGTAGTCGCCGGGAGTCGAACCGGTAAAAATTGAAAAAAAATAAACACCCTGCATTTTTATGATGCCGATCGATAGGGTCAATGGTAAGGATAAATTACTGCAAACAAACATTGTATGGAAAACGCATGGAAATGGGTGCAATTAATCAAAATAATATTGAAAATTTTCACCAAACTGAAATCTTTATAGCACATCCGCCATTTAGAAATGTCAACTTTTTGGAGTTTTCTGGTAAACTACATCATATACCTAATCTAATAGTATAATTTTCAAAACTGTAACTAACGTAAATCTGGGAGAACAATTCGGGTCTTTTGGGGTCTACCCGGAGTAAAATTTGCGAAGAAATTCAAACAAAGTTGTAAAACTTGGCCGCTATCTTGTTTCTACAATTCTTTTTATTTTTTTAGCAATTTCTACCAGGACACTTACAAACTGCCCATACATCACTTTAACCTATTTCGACTCGTTCTACCTGAAAAAGGGACAAATAAAAAAAATGGATTTCCAATTTTTTTTTAATTACTTAGCCGCCATCTTGAATTTCTAACTTTTTGGAGTTTTCTGGTAAACTACATCATATACCTCACCTGACAACACAACAGCGATAGTTCCCACGCATGCGCATCTGGTAAAACAATTCGCCGAACTTGGGTCTATTTTTCGAGAAAAAAGCTTCTATCTCGGCCGCCATCTTGTTTTTCCCAAATGTTGGAATTTTCCTGAAAACTACAAAACGACCCCAAAAACCTCCCATACATCACTAAACCTCACCATGCCTCCTTCTTGGAGATCAATTCGGGTGAAAAAAACACCATTTTCAGGGTAAAAAAAAATTACCGCCATCTTGTTTTTTATTTTTTTTTCAACCGCCATTGTATTTAAAAGCTTAAAATCTTCCGAAAATGCCGTTTCAATCAACTCAATCCGATAACAAATGTAAAAGTTGTTGCCACTCCCGCGGCCGCCATCTTGTTTTTTGAAAATAACGGAATTTTTCTCTACTCATCAGAATAAACCAAAAAACTCTTCCATACATCAAAAACCTCCAACTATACTCCTTCAATACAAACAATCATGTCAATGAGTGAGTGAGTGAGTGGTCGTTGTGTAGCTTTATACAAGTTGGGACTAGTTGGTTGGGTGGTGCGCGGGCTGCAAGCAGCCCGCGGGTCGTGTGTGCTTTGCCTTTCGCATAGTTCGAGTGAGTTGGTATTTATAACAGCGTTTTATGCTACCACTTGTAATTTTCCTAAGGCAAATTCAGCTTGGCAGTATGTAAAGGGTAGTTGTGCATCTTTATTATGACGTTGAACAGCGTATTATGTCACCGCTTTTGATAATCAGAAAGCGTTTTCACTTTTGTAGTTGGCTTTTGTAGTTATTTCCGCTTCACCTTATTTCCAAAGTAAAGATCAATAACGTTTATCGTAACGCAAAGCGTTTTATGAAACCACTATGAATTCCTGATTGCATTTACCGATAAGCTATTCGCGCGTGGTAATAGTGCGTGTGGGCAATCTTGTTTCCTTTAAACTGTTTTACGGAACCACTTTTTATTCTGCAAGAAAGAACCTAATATTTACATATCTGTTGAGTAGTGCGCGGGCAGCAAGCAACTCGCGAGTCGCGTACTTGTTTATCCATAGGACAGTTTACCTTTGTCTGTCTGCTCCGGCGCTACGGTTCGCGTCGCTTCCTCCGTGCCACCTCTTCGCAGGCAGGAGCTCCCTCACCACGCAGCTTCGGCTTTCAGCCTCAGCTGCGCGTCTCGTCCACCCCTACCTGCTCGAGGCGCACGAAGTCGCGACGCGACCCTCCGCACCTACGCATATTGTGCGCCTTATGAATATAGTTTCGTAAAAGACTTTTGAAAAGCTAAATTTTCTTTGTTCTGTTTGCTCCGGCGCTACGGTTCGCGACGCTACTCCGTGTACCTCTTCGCAGGCAGGAGCTCCCTCCCCACGCAGCTTCGGCTTGCAGCCTCAGCTGCGCGTCTCGTCCACACCTACCCGCTCGAGGCACACGAAGTTAGCGCCGCGACCCTCCGCACCTACGCAAGTCGACTCTTCATAGTAAATAGCTTAGTTCGTATACAGAGTGTTTGAGACTACTTTCACTTTGTAGGGGAAGTGTCCCAAATATTTGACCTACGTTTTTTTGCTTCAAGGAAACTACCCTTTTTTTTGAGTAAAAACAATAACTGCATTCAAAGTTTTTCGGAAAACCACTTGGTCACGCCGGGAGTCGAACCGGTGAAAATCGTGAAAAAAACACCCTGTATTTTTATGATGCCAATCAAAAGGGTAAATGGTAAGGATCAATTTCTGCAAACAAACACACTATCGCAAACTCACGCAATATAGTGAAATTCATCAAAATTTGTTTGAAAATTTTTACTAAATTGAAAACACCATAGCATATCCGCCATCTTGAAATGTCAACTTTTTGGAGTTTTCTGGTAAACTACATCATATGCCTAATCTAATGGTATAATATTTAAAACGCTCACTAATGTTAATCTGGTAGAACAATTCGGGTCCTTTGGGGTCTGCTCGGATATTTTTTTTCAGCAAAATATAAAAAATGTTCGAAAACTTTGCCGCCATCTTGTTTTTCAAAAATCTTTTATTTTTTATGTAATTTCTACCAGTACACTTACAATCGACCGATACATCACTTTAACCTATTTCGACTCTTTCTACCTGAAAAAGGGACATGGAAAAAAAGTTGATTTTCGTTTTTTTTTTAATAACTCGGCGGCCATTTTTAATTTCCAACTTTTTGGAGTTTTCTGGTAAACTACATAATATACCTCATCCAACACAACAACAGCGACAACTTTAGCGCATGCGCATCTGGTAGAACAATTCGCCTACTTTAGAGTCTACTTTTTACAAAATAATCGTCATATCTTGGCCGCCATTTTGTTTTTCCCAAATGTTGGAATTTTCCTGAAAACTACAAAACGACCCTTAAAAACCCCCGATACATCACTAAACCCCACCATGCCTCCTTCTTGGAGATCAATTCGGGTGAAAAAAACACCATTTTCAGGGTAAAAAAAAATGACCGCCATCTTGTTTTTTAATTTTTTCACTACCATAATCGTATTCAAAGCCTAAAAATCTCCCGAAATCGACACCAAAAACGAAAAAAAGTGAAAAAAATGGAAAAAAAAAATTCACCCAGCAGCCGCCATTTTGTTTTTTGAAAATGTCCGATTTTTTCCCAACTCACACAAACGAACCATAAAACTCGCCCATACATCAAAAATCTCCACCTATGCTCCTTCAATACAAACAATCATGTCAATGAGTCAGTGGTCGTTTTGTAGCTTTATATAAGTTAGATAGACTAGTTGGTTGGGTGGTGCGCGGGCTGCAAGCAGCCCGCGGGTCGTGTGTGCTTTGCCTTTCGCATAGTTCGAGTGAGTTTGTATTTTATAAAGTGTTTTACGTCACCACTTTTAATTTTCCTAAGGCAAATTCAGCTTGGCAGTTGGTTAAGTTAGTTTTGCATCTTTATTGTGACGTTGAACAGCGTTTTACGTCACCACTTGTAATTATCAGAAAGCGATTTCACTTGTGTAGTTGGCTTTTGTACTTATTTCCGCTCCCCCTTATTTCCAAAGTGCAGATCAATAACGTTTACCGTAACGGAAAGCGTTTTATGAAACCACTATGAAATCCTGAATGCAAATACCGATAAGCTATTCGCGCGTTGCATAGTGCGTGTCGGTAATCTTGTTTTCCTAAAACTGTTTTACGAAACCACTATTTATTCTGAAAGAAAGAACCTAAAATTTCCATATCTGTTGGGTAGTGCGCGGGCAGCAAGCAGCCCGCGAGTCACGTACTTGTTTATCCTAAGGGCAGTTAAACTTTGTCTGATTGCTGCGGCGCTACGGTTCGCGTCGCTTCCTCCGTGCCACCTCTTCGCAGGCAGGAACTCCCTCACCACGCAGCTTCGGTTTGCAGCCTCAGCTGCGCGTCTCGTCCACTCCTACCTGCTCGAGGCACACGAAGTCGCGACGCGACCCTCCGCACCTACGCATACTGTGCGCCTTATGAATTTGCCATAATTCCGTAGAAGACTCCTATTAACCAAAATATTCCTTGCTCTGTTTGCTTGGGCGCTACGGTTTGCGGCGCTACTACGTGTACCATTCGCTGGCAGGAGTTTATTTACCAGCCCTTGTTCCCCCCATGTTCAACTCTGCCCGCTTGAGGCACACGAAGGTAGCGCCGCGACCCTACGCACCCTTGCAAGTCGACTTCCCAAAGTAAATAGCTTAGTCCGTATACAGAGTGCTTGAAACTTCTTTCATTTAGTATGGTAAGTATCCTCATTGATAAGAATCAATTTATGCTAACAAACGTACTATCGCAAATCAACAGAAGGGTTTTTATTTACCGGTTGAAAAATACGAAACGAACTTTAAATCCATACAGCACATCCGCCATTTTGAAAATCCATTTGTTATGGAATTTTCTGGTAAACACCAGCATATACTTCAACTAATTGTAAAGACAAAAACCAGCCACTCACACATGCGCAAGTGGGAGTTTGTTAATGGATTTTTTCTAAATACTACAAAAATAACTCTAAATTCCTTCATTCAACATCAACCTTAACCATCCCCAACCAAGTCTCCTTTTTGGAGATGAATTTGGGTGAAAATATCGCATCTTTCATAAAAAAATTACAGTCACATTGTATTTTTTTAACCTCCATTGTATTTAAAAACTTGAAATTTCCCGAAAATGCCGTTTCAATCAACTCAATCCGATAACAAATAAAAATATTTGCCTGCCCCACGGCCGCCAACTTGTTATTTTATAAATGTCAGAAGATTTTTCTTTACTCATTAGAATCTACCAAAAACTCCCTATACATTCAAAAATCCCCATCTATCTCCTTGAACACAAACAATCATGGCAATAAGTAAGTAAGTCAGCGTGGTGAGTGAACTCTTGCCCGCGATGATGTACCTACACGGAGTAGCGCCGCGACCTTATGCACCCAAACAAGTCGACTTCCCGAGGTAAATAGCTTAGCTTAATACGTATACACTAAATAGTGTGATGCCGGCTTAGAATAGCATCAACCTATTTCTAAACCATGGGTGTCGTAAGAGGCGACTAAGGGACTCGAGGGTTAGATTTGTATTGCAATTGTAGGCGATGGGCTGACAACCTGTCACTATAATGATACAAAGTTATCCGATTGACCCTCAAACTTTTGTCAGACGTACTGTTAATATCCGTTTTATGGCCGTTAACGCTCTGCCTACCCCGTACCCTTACGGGATTTATTATGTATGTATATATGTACTATATAGTGTTGCTTTCAAAAAATTTCGAACAATCACGCCGGCGGCAGAAAAACCGGTGAAAATAAGAAAAATATCACATACATACATAAATCACGCCTATATCCCTTATGTGGTAGGCAGAGCGTTAAAGGCCGTAAAACGGATATTAACACCACGTCTGACAAAAGTTTGAGGGTCAATCAGATAACTGCGTATCACTTAGTGACAGGTTGTCAGCCCATCGCCTAAAATTGCAATACAAATCTAACCCTCGAGTCTCTTAGTAAAATCACTCTGTATTTTTATGATTCAAATTCGAGAGGGTCAATGATAAGGATCAATTTCTGCAAACAAACAGATGATCGTAGAGCAACATAAACACACGTCATAAGAACCTGACACCAGGGTTTGTCGTGTCGTTGGACGACTCGGTGTCCCACACGAAAAGAGAGAGATAAGAGCCGTATTAATTAGTATTAGTTCCGTAGACGTGTTCCGTGTGATGCCGGCTTAGAATAGCGTCTCCCCATTTCCTACCCATGGGTGTTCTAAGAGGCGACTGAGGGACTCGAGGGTGTGTATTACAATTTAAGGCGATGGGCTGACAACCTGTCACTATAGTGATACACAGTTATCTGATTGACCCTCAAACTTTTGTCAGAAGTGGTGTTAATATCCGTTTTACGGCCGTTAATGCTCTGCCTACCCCGTAAGGGATATAGGCGTGATTTAATTATGTATGTATGTAGTTCCGTAGAAGTTATTTATTAAAAACTTACTTGATGGCCGAGCGAGTCGGGAAACCGAGGATATTACAGTTCATGTTTAATATTTGCCGAGTGATGCCGGCTTAGAATAGCATCACCCCATTTCTTACCCATGGGTATCGTAAGAGCCGACTAAGGGACTCGAGGGATGTGTATTACAATTTCAGACGATGGGCTGACAACCTGTCACTACAGTGATACACTGTTATCTGATTGACCCTCAAGCTTATGTTAGACGTGTTGTTAATATCCGTTTTACGGCCGTTAACGCTCTGCCTACCCCGTAAGGGATATAGGCGTGATTTATGTATGTATGTTTGTTTAATGTCCTTGCGAGAAACCGTTTACGAACGTACCAAAAAGCTATCTAAAGTCTATAAGATACATACATACACATATCACCCCTATTGTCTCCTGCGGGGTAGGCAGAGCGTAAACGACCGCAAAAAAACGGCTATTTACGCCACTTTTGACAAATATTTCTGGGTCATTCCTAAAATTGTGTATCGCCATAGTGACAGGTTGTCAGCCCATCGCCTTAAATTGCAATACACACTCTCGAGTCCCTCAGTCGCCTCTTACGACTCCCACGGGAAAGAAATGGGGTGATGCTATTCTAAGCCGGCATCACATCACAATTTTCCGAAGGACCATCAAATATTAATGTCCGTAAATGTCAGTTTTTTTGCGGCTGTTTACGCTCTGCCTACCCCGCAAGGGATTACAGGCGTGATATGTGTGTGTGTGTAGGGGACGTGTTACATATAATATATTAGACCTACGGTTTTATGTTGAAAACTTATAATAATACATAATATCCATTTTAGGGTGTATATTGCAATTTTAGGCGATGGGCTGACAACCTGTCACTATAGCGATAGACAATATTCCGAATAACCCTCAAACATTTGTCAGACGTGGTGTAAATGGCCGTTTTTTGCGGCTGTTTACGCTCTGCCTACCCCGCAAGGGATAACAGGCGTGATATGTGTGTGTATGTATGTATGTAATATCCGTTATACGGCCGTTAATGCTCTGCCTACCCCGTGAGGGATAAAGGCGTGATTTATGTGTGTATGTATGTATGTGTGTAATTGCAGTTACCGATACCGATAAGCTATTCGCGCGTGGCATAGTGCATGTCGGCAATCTTGATTCCCTTAAACTGTTTTACGTAATCATTTTTTATTCTGCAAGAAAGAACCTAAAATGTACATATCTGTTGGGTAGTTCGCGGCCAGCAAGCAGCCCGCGAGTCATGTACTTGTTTATCTAAAGGGCAGTTAACCTTTGTCTGATTGCTGCGACGCTACGCATACTGTGCGCCTTATCAATTTGCCATAGTTCCGTAAAAGACTTTTGAAAAGCAAAATTTTCTTTGCTCTGTTTGCTTCGGCGCTACGGTTCGCGTCGCTACTCCGTGTACCTCTTCGCAGGCAGGTGCTCCCTCACCACGCAGCTTCGGCTTGCAGCCTCAGCTGCGTGTCTCGTCCACCCCTACCCGCTCGAGGCACACGAAGTTAGCGCCGCGACCCTTCGCACCTACGCAGATCGACTCTTCATAGTAAATAGCTTAGTTCGTATACAGAGTGTCTGAGACTACTTTCACTTTGTAGGGGAAGTGTCCCAAAAATTTGACCTACGATTTATTGCTTTGAGGAAACTACCGTTATTTTTGAGTAAACACAATAACTGCGTTCAAAGTTTTTCGAAAAACCACTTGGTCACGCCGGAAGTTGAACCGGTGAAAATCGTAAAAAAAAAACAGCCTGTATTTTTATGATGCCAATCGAGAGGGTCAATGGTAAGGATCAATTTCTGCAAACAAACATACTATCTCAAACTCACGCAAATAACTGCATTCAAAAGATTTTCAAAAAATTACTTGTCGTCATAGAAAATCGTAATAACACCCTGTATTTTTATGATGGGGATCAATGTTGTTAATAGTAGGAAATAATTTCTGCAAACAAACATACTATCGCAAAGCATCAGAAAGGCTCGTAATAAACGAATTAAACGAAAATAATTTCGATACCGCGTTTTAGAAACCCTAGTGGTGCCACCTCTGAAATGTATTGGGAATCACATTTTCATAATAAACTCATAAATTGTAAACTTTGTAGGGCAAGTGTTCTAAATATTCGACCTACGGTTTTTCGTTGACAGAAAGCTACCCTTAGTTTATAGTAAAAACAATAACTACATTCAAAGTTTTTCCAAAAATCACTTGTAGTCGCCGGGAGTCGAACCGGTAAAAATTGAAAAAAAATAAACACCCTGTATTTTTATGATGCCGATCGATAAAATCAATGGTAAGGATAAATTACTGCAAACAAACATTGTATGGCAAACGCATGGAAATGGGTGCAATTAATCAAAATAATATTGAAAATTTTCACCAAACTGAAATCTTTATAGCACATCCGCCATTTTGAAATGTCAACTTTTTGGAGTTTTCTGGTAAACAACATCATATACCTAATCTAATAGTATAATATTCAAAACTGTAGCTAACGTAAATCTGGGAGAACAATTCGGGTCTTTTGGGGTCTACCCGGAGTAAAATTTGCGAAGAAATTCAAACAAAGTTGTAAAACTTGGCCGCCATCTTGTTTTTACAATTTTTATTATTTTTTATGCAATCTTTACCAGCACACTTACAAACTGCCCAAACATTACTTTAACCTATTTCGACTCTTTCTACCCGAAAAAGGGACATAGAAAAAAATTTGATTTTCGATTTTTTTTTAATAACTCGGCGGCCATCTTGAATTTCCAACTTTTTGGAGTTTTCAGGTAAACAACATCATATACCTCATCCAACACAACAACAGCGACAACTTTAGCGCATGCGCATCTGGTAGAACAATTCGCCTACTTTAACGTCTACTTTTTGCAAAAAAATCGTCATATCTCAGCCGCCATTTTGTTTTTCCCAAATATTGGAATTTTCCTGAAAACTACAAAACGACCCCTAAAAACCTCCCATACATCATCAAACCCCACCATGCCTCCTTCTTGGAGATCAATTCGGGTGAAAAAAACACCATTTTCACGGTTAACAAAAATGACCGCCATCTTGTTTTTTAATTTTTTTACAACCACCATTGTATTTAAAAGCATAAAATCTCCCGAAAATGCCGTTTAAATCAACTCAATCCGATAACAAATGTAAAAGTTGTTGCCTCTCCCACGGCCGCCATTTTGTTTTTTGAAAATGTCAGATTTTTTCTCTACTCACCGGAATAAACCAAAAAAACTCGCCCATACATCAAAAACCCCCACCTATGCTCCTTCAACACAAACAATCATGTCAATGAGTCAATGAGTGAGTGGTCGTTGTGTAGCTTTATATAAGTTGGGACTAGTTGGTTGGGTGGTGCGCGGGCTGCAAGCAGCCCGCGGGTCGTGTGTGCTTTCTCTTCTGCATAGTTTGAGTGAGTTTGTATTTATAACAGCGTTTTATGCTACCACTTGTAATTTTCCTAAGGCAAATTCAGCTTGGCAGTTGGTTAAGTTAGTTTTGCATCTTTATTGTGACGTTGAACAGCGTTTTACGTCACCACTTGCAATTATCAGAAAGCGATTTCACTTGTGTAGTTGGCTTTTGTACTTATTTCCGCTCCCCCTTATTTCCAAAGTGCAGATCAATAACGTTTACCGTAACGGAAAGCGTTTTATGAAACCACTATGAAATCCTGAATGCAAATACCGATAAGCTATTCGCGCGTTGCATAGTGCGTGTCGGTAATCTTGTTTTCCTAAAACTGTTTTACGAAACCACTATTTATTCTGAAAGAAAGAACCTAAAATTTCCATATCTGTTGGGTAGTGCGCGGGCAGCAAGCAGCCCGCGAGTCACGTACTTGTTTATCCTAAGGGCAGTTAAACTTTGTCTGATTGCTGCGGCGCTACGGTTCGCGTCGCTTCCTCCGTGCCACCTCTTCGCAGGCAGGAACTCCCTCACCACGCAGCTTCGGTTTGCAGCCTCAGCTGCGCGTCTCGTCCACTCCTACCTGCTCGAGGCACACGAAGTCGCGACGCGACCCTCCGCACCTACGCATACTGTGCGCCTTATGAATTTGCCATAATTCCGTAGAAGACTCCTATTAACCAAAATATTCCTTGCTCTGTTTGCTTGGGCGCTACGGTTTGCGGCGCTACTACGTGTACCATTCGCTGGCAGGAGTTTATTTACCAGCCCTTGTTCCCCCCATGTTCACCTCTGCCCGCTTGAGGCACACGAAGGTAGCGCCGCGACCCTACGCACCCTTGCAAGTCGACTTCCCAAAGTAAATAGCTTAGTCCGTATACAGAGTGCTTGAAACTTCTTTCATTTAGTATGGTAAGTATCCTCATTGATAAGAATCAATTTATGCTAACAAACGTACTATCGCAAATCAACAGAAGGGTTTTTATTTACCGGTTGAAAAATACGAAACGAACTTTAAATCCATACAGCACATCCGCCATTTTGAAAATCCATTTGTTATGGAATTTTCTGGTAAACACCAGCATATACTTCAACTAATTGTAAAGACAAAAACCAGCCACTCACACATGCGCAAGTGGGAGTTTGTTAATGGATTTTTTCTAAATACTACAAAAATAACTCTAAATTCCTTCATTCAACATCAACCTTAACCATCCCCAACCAAGTCTCCTTTTTGGAGATGAATTTGGGTGAAAATATCGCATCTTTCATAAAAAAATTACAGTCACATTGTATTTTTTTAACCTCCATTGTATTTAAAAACTTGAAATTTCCCGAAAATGCCGTTTCAATCAACTCAATCCGATAACAAATAAAAATATTTGCCTGCCCCACGGCCGCCAACTTGTTATTTTATAAATGTCAGAAGATTTTTCTTTACTCATTAGAATCTACCAAAAACTCCCTATACATTCAAAAATCCCCATCTATCTCCTTGAACACAAACAATCATGGCAATAAGTAAGTAAGTCAGCGTGGTGAGTGAACTCTTGCCCGCGATGATGTACCTACACGGAGTAGCGCCGCGACCTTATGCACCCAAACAAGTCGACTTCCCGAGGTAAATAGCTTAGCTTAATACGTATACACTAAATAGTGTGATGCCGGCTTAGAATAGCATCAACCTATTTCTAAACCATGGGTGTCGTAAGAGGCGACTAAGGGACTCGAGGGTTAGATTTGTATTGCAATTGTAGGCGATGGGCTGACAACCTGTCACTATAATGATACAAAGTTATCCGATTGACCCTCAAACTTTTGTCAGACGTACTGTTAATATCCGTTTTATGGCCGTTAACGCTCTGCCTACCCCGTACCCTTACGGGATTTATTATGTATGTATATATGTACTATATAGTGTTGCTTTCAAAAAATTTCGAACAATCACGCCGGCGGCAGAAAAACCGATGAAAATAAGAAAAATATCACATACATACATAAATCACGCCTATATCCCTTATGTGGTAGGCAGAGCGTTAAAGGCCGTAAAACGGATATTAACACCACGTCTGACAAAAGTTTGAGGGTCAATCAGATAACTGCGTATCACTTAGTGACAGGTTGTCAGCCCATCGCCTAAAATTGCAATACAAATCTAACCCTCGAGTCTCTTAGTAAAATCACTCTGTATTTTTATGATTCAAATTCGAGAGGGTCAATGATAAGGATCAATTTCTGCAAACAAACAGATGATCGTAGAGCAACATAAACACACGTGTTACCTGCGTTATCTGCTACCACCAGCGCCACCTCTAACCGGACATGAATTTAATGGTTTAGTTAAATCAAAGAGGACAATTAATTGATTGTTGGATTAGTAAATCATAATATATTTAATTATTAATTACCTGTATTATGCATTTACAATTTATTTGCAGTAATTAAGCAGTTAGTACGAATAAGGCTTTTTGTTGTCATTTACAGTTTGGTTATGCCTAGTTTACTAGCGCCATCTCGTTTTACATGGTAGAAGTTGCCACAATCTATTTATATTCTAAATTAGTTAATATCAATTATTAATCAGTTCTACTCAATGTTTTATTTTCTATAAATATTGAATTTAAGAGAAAGTGTTATAGTTTAAATGTTACGTAGGTTTTTCTAGGATTGATTGTATCAAACACATTTTAGTTATTTGAATAATTTGTACATCCGGTTCCGTGCTTTCATTTTCTATTCATGCTTGTAACTGCTCTCAGATTGAATTTGTATTTGCGTAAGGCGTTACTCTGTTGGATGAAATAAAAGTGTATTGCTGCAGAACCACGTTTTCATCATCTCCCGAATACTTCCCCAACATCTCAGAAGTGGTATTTAGAACGTGAGCCCATAAAAATGTCTGGGCCATATATCGACGGAGTGGGACAACGAAGAAAGGCGAGTAGAAGATTCAGCGAGTCGTCATCTGAAGATGAAGAAAATGAAGATTTTTTTTCTTTGTCATCGAAGAAACGGAGGCGTGTCACCCCAGCGGATGCCGAATTGGTTCCAAAATTTCGACCTGAAGATACATCTACAAATGTTAACGGCTGGCTTCATAAAATCGACCAGCTTGGGGATATCTACCAATGGTCAAAAACCGATCGACAATTCATAATGCAACTTCGTCTGCGCGGCTCGGCGCGTGAATGGTACGACGATTTGGACAACTACAACCTAAACTGGACACAGTGGAAAAAAGCACTCAGCACAGCGTTTCCTCGGTCTACTGACTACGTAGACAAGCTGGAGCTCATGTTGGCTAGAGCCAAGAAAGACAACGAAACTATGACCAAATACTACCACGCTAAACTTTCTTTGCTCAAAAAGTGTGGAATCGACGGTGAAGACGCAAATTCTTGTATAATTCGCGGACTGCCCGCAGAATTAAGAGGAAATGCGAAGGCCTACAAATGCCAATCTCCGGAAGAGCTGTACTACGGATACTTATCATCGCTAGAAAACTTTAAGCGGGTGGAAGCGGCGTATACCTCTGGGAAGTCTACGTGGAGAAGGGGAAGTGCTACTTCGATTACAGCGAGTCTTCAGCAAACCAATCTACCGAAGGTGTGCTACTTCTGCCGAAGACCAGGACATCAAGCGAAGGACTGCCGACAGCCCCAGCTCTGCGAGACCTGCCATCGCTCAGGACACACAACTGCCACCTGCTGGTTCAACCCGAGTACTTCACAGCAACAGCAATTGCGACAGGTTAGTGTTCCTAATATTTTCGTAATCACGTATGACATCTTTTTAGATCTTTACAAGCGAAAAGTTCTAGTGAATGGACACCAGTTAAATGCGTACATAGATTCAGGGAGCAAGGTCAATATACTTGCAATTGCAGCAGCCCAAAATTTGCAACTTGCAATTCAGCCATCTGACGTGATTTTAAGGGGTTTTGGAGGAGGAAGTGCGCTATCACTTGGGAAGGGCAAAGTACTTGTGTCAGTTGATAATTTAAAATTAGAGGGTATTGTAGAAATCACAAGTTGTGACTTATCGGATATTGATATAGTTATCGGACAAACAATGATAAATCAAAAAAATGTCAGTTTAGTTACCACAGAGACCTCCGTAAATTTTGTTCCTACCCACAAATTGTTGGACGTTTTATCCAACATACGATTGAAACCAGACGATTGCGTCACTAAATTCACGGTCAATTTGAAAGATAACGTCACGATTCCCAAACATAGCAGTGCATTTGTTGATGTCTATGTCAATTGCGGCACTGACCGAGAGCAGTCATTTTTAACAAATGCAGTGTGGTTTGAGCTAGGATGCATATCGTATTGTATTCCCGAAGCTGTCATAAAAACAAACAATTCTCACCTGAGAGTGAATAATTTAGGTAGCGCAGATCTGGTTTGGCCGGCTCATAAAAGTATAGCTAGAGCTGAGACACTCTTAGCGCAGGCAAGCGACATGCAGTATGAGGTATTTTCTATTAAAGACGATTCACAAAATACCGTTGATATAGATATGAGTGACGTTGACATGGGTGAACTTAATGACCGAGAAAAGGATAGTTTGATAAAACTATTGAACCGATACAACCACTCATTTGCTAGGGACACAAAAGATCTAGGCTGTACAGACCTGATTGAAATGCACATTAGGACACACGATAGCCAACCGGTTTATGCCAAGCCTTATAGGTTATCGTATAGGGAAAGTGAGATTGTAAATGAGAAGGTTCAGGATCTTTTAGACTCCGGTATTGTTAGGCAATCTAGTTCAGAATACGCTAGTCCGGTTGTTCTTGTAAAAAAAAAGGGGGGTGACTATAGGCTATGCGTAGACTATAGGGCATTAAATGCACGAACTATCAAAGACAGATATCCTTTGCCTCATATAGAAGACCAAGTAACTCGGTTATCGGGCAAGTGTTATTTTACGACCTTGGACCTTGCCCAGGGCTATTATCAAGTTCCTATACACGAGGCATCGATAGATAAAACGGCATTTGTTACACCGACCGGACACTATGAGTTTTTAAAGATGCCATTTGGTTTAGCCAATGCACCAGCAGTGTTTTCGAGGTTGATCCAAATGGCACTAGGCACAGTTAGCAGAGACATAGCCCTGTATTTAGACGATGTGATGATACCTACCGTTACAATAGAGCAAGGGTTAGATCTTTTAGAAACAGTATTGCAATTACTCACGGACGCAAACCTAAAACTAAACCTAAAAAAGTGTTCGTTCCTGAAAAATACAGCTACCTACCTAGGACACGAAATCACTGCAGGGACTATTCAGCCAGGTCATGCAAAAATTAATTGCGTTGCAAATTATAATCGGCCCCGCAATGTTCACGAGATCCGTCAATTTATCGGACTAACTTCTTATTTTAGGAAGTTCATTAGGGATTTTGCACTGATTGCTCGTCCGTTGACGGAACTGACGAGGAATAATATAGAATGGAAGTAGGGCGATGAACAAGAGCAAGCTTTTCAAACATTAAAACAGCGATTAATTGAGAAACCAGTATTAGGTATTTACGACAAGGACGCTAAAACGGAACTCCATACGGACGCGTCTAAATAAGGACTGGGAGGGATACTCATGCAGTATCAAAAGGACGGCAGTCTCAAACCGATTGCATACTTTAGCAGGGTCACAAGTAGAGAGGAAAGTATCTACCACAGCTACGAATTAGAAACTCTTGCTGTTGTAGAATCCCTCAAACGCTTTAGAATTTACTTGTCGGGGATCCCAGTTAAGGTAGTGACAGATTGTGCAGCACTGCGTTCTACACTGCTAAAACGAGACTTAATTCCTCGTATAGCCCGCTGGTGGCTCACCATTCAAGATTTCGATCTTGAGATCGAATACAGACCTGGTGACCGCATGAAGCACGTGGATGCACTAAGCAGGAACCCTGCGTCAAGTAACGTTCTGATGATAGAAAACTCTAACTGGTTGATGACGCTACAAATGCAGGATGAAAACCTACAGCAGATACTCACTCAGTTACGTGAGCCAACAGTCAATGCGGACATAAAAGCTAACTATATCGCTAAGGAAGGTATTCTATATAGAAAAACTTTATCAGGGGAAAGATTTGTTATTCCCAAATTAGCGAAATATGGACTCTTACAGAAACTGCATGATCAGATTGGGCATCCTGGTTTTGAAAAATGCGAACAAGCAATCAAAGCCCAATTTTGGTTCCCAAAGATGACCAGGTTTATTAGAAAATATATTAACTCCTGCTTGCAGTGTTCTTTTGGGAAAGGTAATTATGGAAAAGAAGAGGGGGAACTACATCCAATTGAAAAGGTCTGTATCCCGATGCATACATTGCATGTTGATCATCTCGGCCCTTTCGTTAAAACTCGTAAAGGTAACACATACGTCCTTGTGATTATCGACTCGTTTACCAAATTTGTTTTTGCAAAACCGGCTAAAAATTGCAGCTCTATAGAGGCAATCAGGCTTCTTAAAGAAGTTTTGACCCAATTCGGTAACCCAAATAGAATTGTTACTGATAGAGGCAAAGCATTTACTAGCCGCTATTTTAAACAATTTTCTCAAGAAATGCAATTCAAACACACATTGAACGCGATTGCCAGCCCACGATCAAACGGCCAAGTTGAAAGAGTCAATCGAACTCTTCTCAATGGTCTTAATACAATGTCCGAGTCTGAATGCACCTGGGACAACAAGTTGGCTGACGTAGTGTGGGGTATTAATAACACCCCTAATTCTACCACAGGTCATACTCCATTCAGTTTAATGTTCGGCCACTCAAACAGTCGATTCCCCGCTATTCCCTCGAGTATGCCTCAAGATCATGAGACTCAACAGGCGGACTTAGAGTCAAGAAGGCAAGAGGCAAAAATGCGCATTGACAGGAACATGACTCTAATGAAATGGGACTTTGACAAAAAACGCAAGAAATGCCGAAAGTATGAAATAGGTGATCTGGTTTTGTGGAAAGGTGGCATTGCTAGGGACGCAAATGCCAAAGTAACTAGGAAGCTTGATGGGGTTTACACTGGTCCATACAAAGTTTGCAAAGTTGAACAAAACATAGATCGGTACACAATAAGCAGCATAAAGGGACTGAAAGGGTACAGGAAGTTCAGCGCGGTAGTAAGAGGCGAATCGCTACGGCCTTATAAAACGACCATGTCAAGTGATGATAGTTCAGGTAGTGATCATGAAGTAGATCGTGACGATTTGATTGACCTCTTGGAAAGCTAATTTTTAGAAATAAGTACGTTAATGTTAATTTCTATCTATGTACACAGGTTTGTAAATTATACATTAATAAATTTGATTGACCTTACTTATTATTTTTGGACGGAAATAATTTACCCGTGCCTACACACTAATCGCTGTTTATAAATAAGTAATTATTATTCAGCAAGCTGAGCTAATAAGTTAATATAAGCAAACATTATATACCTACTATTATAGATAACCTGTGTACGTGGAGATGCCAAAACAAATATATCTTCTTCAGCTGATTATATATCCCGTGACTATGTGGCAATTTGTATGAATCTGGGAGTGCATTGATCTTCGTTTAGATGGTTGCTTGTCAATATAAGTAGGAAAATAATGAAGGCGCGCCCTAACAACCACGTAGGTACTTTAAAAAAATGGAGCTCTTACTATATTGCAGAAACAGAACTATGTGATACTGATAAACTATGTGATACTGATAAACTATGTGATTAATCAGTTGTCTAAACTATGTGATTCTATGTGACCTTTCTTACTGATGTGTGATGTTCTTATGTAGAGTTCCAGTTGAAAATATAGTTATAATTATGTTTGTTGTATCTAAAGCAATTTTATCAAAACGTCTATGTGATCTGTGTTAGAAATAATAACTATCTTGACAATAAACAAAACTAAGTATGTTCTATTCCTAAAAATAAACATTGTTATCGGATTTTGGATACTGTGTGGTTATTTTTCATTTCCAGGACAACAACACACTTGGAAGCGGCAGAGCTGTATCCGGTGATCGCCGTGGGACACGGCCAGCGCAGGATGGCCGAGTGTTACCTGCGTTATCTGCTACCACCAGCGCCACCTCTAACCGGACATGAATTTAATGGTTTAGTTAAATCAAAGAGGACAATTAATTGATTGTTGGATTAGTAAATCATAATATATTTAATTATTAATTACCTGTATTATGCATTTACAATTTATTTGCAGTAATTAAGCAGTTAGTACGAATAAGGCTTTTTGTTGTCATTTACAGTTTGGTTATGCCTAGTATACTAGCGCCATCTCGTTTTACATGGTAGAAGTTGCCACAATCTATTTATATTCTAAATTAGTTAATATCAATTATTAATCAGTTCTACTCAATGTTTTATTTTCTATAAATATTGAATTTAAGAGAAAGTGTTATAGTTTAAATGTTACGTAGGTTTTTCTAGGATTGATTGTATCAAACACATTTTAGTTATTTGAATAATTTGTACATCCGGTTCCGTGCTTTCATTTTCTATTCATGCTTGTAACTGCTCTCAGATTGAATTTGTATTTGCGTAAGGCGTTACTCTGTTGGATGAAATAAAAGTGTATTGCTGCAGAACCACGTTTTCATCATCTCCCGAATACTTCCCCAACACACGTCATAAGAACCTGACACCAGGGTTTGTCGTGTCGTTGGACGACTCGGTGTCCCACACGAAAAGAGAGAGATAAGAGCCGTATTAATTAGTATTAGTTCCGTAGACGTGTTCCGTGTGATGCCGGCTTAGAATAGCGTCTCCCCATTTCCTACCCATGGGTGTTCTAAGAGGCGACTGAGGGACTCGAGGGTGTGTATTACAATTTTAGGCGATGGGCTGACAACCTGTCACTACAGTGATACACTGTTATCTGATTGACCCTCAAGCTTATGTCAGACGTGGTGTTAATATCCGTTTTACGGCCGTTAATGCTCTGCCTACCCCGTAAGGGATATAGGCGTGATTTAATTATGTATGTATGTAGTTCCGTAGAAGTTATTTATTAAAAACTTACTTGATGGCCGAGCGAGTCGGGAAACCGAGGATATTACAGTTCATGTTTAATATTTGCCGAGTGATGCCGGCTTAGAATAGCATCACCCCATTTCTTACCCATGGGTATCGTAAGAGCCGACTAAGGGACTCGAGGGATGTGTATTACAATTTCAGGCGATGGGCTGACAACCTGTCACTACAGTGATACTCTGTTATCTGATTGACCCTCAAGCTTATGTTAGACGTGGTGTTAATATCCGTTTTACGGCCGTTAACGCTCTGCCTACCCCGTAAGGGATATAGGCGTGATTTATGTATGTATGTATGTTTGTTTAATTAATGTCCTTGCGAGAAACGGTTTACGAACGTACCAAAAAGCTATCTAAAGTCTATAAGATACATACATACACATATCACCCCTATTGTCTCCTGCGGGGTAGGCAGAGCGTAAACGACCGCAAAAAAACACACAAATATTTTGACAAATATTTCTGGGTCATTCGTAAAATTGTGTATCGCCATAGTGACAGGTTGTCAGCCCATCACCTAAAATTGCAATACACACTTTCGAGTCCCTCAGTCGCCTCTTACGACGCCCACGGGAAAGAAATGGGGTGATGCTATTCTAAGCCGGCATCACATCACAATTTTCCGAATGACCATCAAATATTAATGTCCGTAAATGTCAGTTTTTTGCGGCTGTTTACGCTCTGCCTACCCCGCAAGGGATTATAGGCGTGATATGTGTGTGTGTGTAGGGGACGTGTTACATATAATATATTAGACCTACGGTTTTATGTTGAAAACTTATAATAATACATAATATCCGTTTTAGGGTGTATATTGCAATTTTAGGCGATGGGCTGACAACCTGTCACTATAGCGATACAAAATATTCCGAATAACCCTCAAACATTTGTCAGACGTGGTGTAAATGGCCGTTTTTTGCGGCTGTTTACGCTCTGCCTACCCCGCAAGGGATAACAGGCGTGATATGTGTGTGTATGTATGTATGTTATATCCGATAAACGGCCGTCAATGCTCTGCCTACCCCGTGAGGGATAAAGGCGTGATTTATGTATGTATGTATGTGTGTAATTGCAGTTACCGATACCGATAAGCTATTCGCGCGTGGCATAGTGCATGTCGGCAATCTTGATTCCCTTAAACTGTTTTACGAAATCACTTTTTATTCTGCAAGAAAGAACCTAAAATGTACATATCCGTTGGGTAGTGCGCGGCCAGCAAGCAGCCCGCGAGTCATGTACTTGTTTATCTAAAGGGCAGTTAACCTTTGTCTGATTGCTGCGACGCTACGCATACTGTGCGCCTTATCAATTTGCCATAGTTCCGTAAAAGACTTTTGAAAAGCAAAATTTTCTTTGCTCTGTTTGCTCCGGCGCTACGGTTCGCGACGCTACTCCGTGTACCTCTTCGCAGGCAGGTGCTCCCTCACCACGCAGCTTCGGTTTGCAGCCTCAGCTGCGCGTCTCGTCCACCCCTACCCGCTCGAGGCACACGAAGTTAGCGCCGCGACCCTCCGCACCTACGCAAGTCGACTCTTCATAGTAAATAGCTTAGTTCGTATACAGAGTGTTTGAGACTACTTTCACTTTGTAGGGGAAGTATCCCAAATATTAGACCTACGTTTTTTTGCTTCAAGGAAACTACCTTTATTTTTGAGTAAAAACAATAACTGCATTCAAAATTTTTCAATAAATCACTTGGTCACGCCAGGAGTCAAACCGGTGAAAATCGTAAAAAAAAAACACCCTGTATTTTTATGATGCCAATCGAGAGGGTCAATGGTAAGGAGCAATTTCTGCCAACAAACATACTATCGCAAACTCACGCAAATAACTGCATTCAAGAGATTTTCAAAAAATTACTTGTCGTCATAGAAAATCGTAAAAACATCCTGTATTTTTATGATGGGGATCGAGCATGTTAATAGCAAGGATTAATTTCTGCGAACAAACATACTATCGCAAAGCAACAGAAAGGCTCGTAATTAACGAATGAAACGAAAATAATTTCGATACCGCGTTTTAGAAACCCTAGTGGTGCCACCTCTGAAATGTATTGGGAACCACATTTTCATAATAAACTCATAAATTGTAAACTTTGTAGGGCAAGTGTTCTAAATATTCTACCTACGGTTTTTCGCTGAAAGAAAGCTACCCTTAGTTTATAGTAAAAACAATAACTACATTCAAAGTTTTTCCAAAAATCACTTGTAGTCGCCGGGAGTCGAACCGGTAAAAATTGAAAAAAAATAAACACCCTGTATTTTTATGATGCCGATCGATAGGGTCAATGGTAAGGATAAATTACTGCAAACAAACATTGTATGGCAAACGCATGGAAATGGGTGCAATTCATCAAAATAATATTGAAAATTTTCACCAAACTGAAATCCTTATAGCACATCTGTTATTTTGAAATGTCAACTTTTTGGAGTTTTCTGGTAAACTACATCATATACCTAATCGAATGGTATAATAACCAAACCTGTAGCTAAAGTAAATCTGGGAGAACAATTCGGGTCTTTTGGGGTCTGCCCGGAGCAAAATTGGCGAAGAAATTCAAACAAAGTTATAAAACTTGGCCGCCATCTTGTTTCTATAATTTTTTTTATTTTTTTAGCAATCTCTACCAGAACACTTACAAACTGCCCATACATCACTTTAACCTATTTCAACTCGTTCTACCTGAAAAAGGGACAAATAAAAAAAATGTATTTTTAATTTTTTTTTAATAACTTGGCCGCCATCTTGAATTTTCAACTTTTTGTAATTTTCTGGTAAACTACATCATATACCTCACCTGACAACACAGCAGCGATAGTTCCCACGCATGCGCATCTGGTAAAACAATTCGCCGAACTTGGGTCTATTTTTCGAGAAAAAAGCTTCTATCTCGGCCGCCATTTTGTTTTTCCCAAATGTTGGAATTTTCCTGAAAACTTCAAAGTGACCCCTAAAAACCCCCCATACATCACCTAACCCTACCACGCCTCCTTCTTGGAGATCAATTCGGGTGAAAAAAACACCATTTTCACGTTTAAAAAAAAGGACCGCCATCTTGTTTTTTAATTTTTTTTCAACCATCATTGTATTTAAAAGCTAAAAATCTCCCGAAAATGCCGTTTGAATCAACTCGATCCGATAACAAATGTAAAAGTTGTTGCCACTCCCGCGGCCGCCATCTTGTTTTTTGAAAATGTCGGAATTTTTCTCTACTCATCGGAATAAACCAAAAAACTCTCCCATACATCAAAAACCTCCAACTATACTCCTTCAACACAAACAATCATGTCAATGAGTGAGTGAGTCAGTGGTCGTTGTGTAGCTTTATATAAGTTGGGACTAGTTGGTTGGGTGGGTCGTGTGTGCTTTCTCTTCTGCATAGTTTGAGTGAGTTGGTATTTATAACAGCGTTTTATGCTACCACTTGTAATTTTCCTAAGGCAAATTCAGCTTGGCAGTATGTAAAGGGTAGTTGTGCATCTTAATTATGACTTGAAGAGCGTTTCACGTCACCACTTTTGATAATAAGAAAGCGTTTTCACTTTTGTATTTTGGCTTATGTAGTTTTTTCCGACTCCTCTAATTTCCAAAGTGCAGATCAATAACGTTTACCGTAACGCAAAGCATTTTATGAAACCACTATGAATTCCTGATTGCAGTTACCGTTAAGCTATTCGCGCGTGGTTATAGTGCGTGTGGGCAATCTTGTTTCCTTTAAACTGTTTTACGGAACCACTTTTTATTCTGCAAGAAAGAATCTAATATTTCCATATCTGTTGAGTAGTGCGCGGGCAGCAAGTAACCCGCGAGTCACGTACTTGTTTATCTTAAGTGCAGTTAACCTTTGTCTGATTGCTGCGGCGCTACGGTTCGCGTCGCTTCCTCCGTGCCACCTCTTCGCTGGCAGGAGCTCCCTCACCACGCAGCTTCGGCTTTCAGCCTCAGCTGCGCGTCACGTCCACCCCTACCTGCTTGAGGCGCACGAAGTCGCGACGCGACCCTCCGCACCTACGCATATTGTGCGCCTTATGAATATAGTTTCGTAAAAGACTCCTATTAACCAATATTTTCTTTGCTTTGTTTGCTTGGGCGCTACGGTTCGCGGCGCTACTACGTGTACCTCTTCGCTGGCAGGAGTTTATTTACCAGCACTCGTCCCCCCTTGTTCACCCTTGCCCGCTTGAGGCAAACGAAGGTATTGCCGTGACCCTACGCACCCTTGCAAGTTAACTTCCCATAGTAAATAGCTTAGTCCGTATACAGAGTGCTTGAAACTACTCTCACTTATTATGGGAAGTATCCCAAATACTTGAACTACGGTTTTTTGCTGAAAAAAAAACTACCATTATTTTTAAGTAAAATCAATAACTGCATTCAAAGATTTCGAAACACCCTTTGTCTTGACGGGAATCAATCTGGTGAAAATCACAATAAAAATACAGGGTACTACATGTATGTCACAAATCGAGAGGGTCAATGGTTAGGATCAAGTGGAACCACATTTTCATAATTAACTCGTATATTTAAACTTTTTCTGGAAAGTGTTCCAATCACTTATTTGACCTACGTTTTTTTGCTAAAAGGTAACCTTATTAAATTTTTACTGAGTTAAAAAATAACTGCATTTAAATATTTTCGAAAACACCCTTAATCTTGCCGGGAATCGAACTGGTAAAAATCGCAAAATAATACCCTGTATTTTTATGATGATGCCCATCATGAGGGTCATTGATAAGTTTCAATTTATGTAAATAAACGTACTATCGCAAATCAACAGAAGGGTTTTTATTTACCGGTTGAAAAATACGAAAAAACAACTTTAAATCCATACAGCACATCCGCCTTTTGAAAATCCATTTGTTTTGGAATTTTCTGGAAAACACCAACATATATTTCAACTGATTGTAAAAAAAAGAGCCGCTCACACATGCGCAAGTGGGAGATAATTCGGTAACTTTTGAGTCTTATTTTGGAAAAAAAACTTGTAACTGGGCCGCCATCTTGTTTTTCCCAAATTTTCGAATTTTTCTAAAAACTACAAAAATAACTCAAAATTTGTTCATACAACATCGACCCTAACCGTCCCCAACCACGCCTCCTTTTTAGAGTTCAATTCGGGTGAAAATATCGCACTTTTCTCGTTAAACAGCAAAATTACAGTGACCTTGTATTTTTTTAACCACCATCGTATTTAAAACCTTAAAATTTCCCGAAAATGCCGTTTCAAACGATTCAATCCGATAACAAATAAAAAAATTGCCTATCCCACGGACGCCAACTTGTTTTTTTTGTAAATGTCAGATTTTTCTTTACTCATAAGAACCGACCAAAAACTCCCTATACATCAGAAATCCCCATCTATATACTCCTTGAACACAAACAATCATGTCAATGAGTAAGTAAGTCAGCGTGGTGAGTGAACTCTTGCCTGCGATGATGTACCTACCCCACACGGAGTAGCGCCGCGACCCTACGCACCCAAACAAGTCGACTTCCCGTGGTAAATAGCTTAATACGTATACACTATATTGTGTTGCTTTCAAAAAATTTCGAACAGTCACGCCGGCGGCAGAAAAACCGGTGAAAATAAGAAAAAAATCACATACATACATACATAAATCACGCCTATATCCCTTACGGGGTAGGCAGAGCGTTAACGGCCGTAAAACGGATATTAACACCACGTCTGACATAAGCTTGAGGGTCAATCAGATAACAGTGTATCACTGTAGTGACAGGTTGTCAGCCCATCGCCTAAAATTTGAATACACATCTAACCCTCGAGTCCCTTAGTAAAATCACTCTGTATTTTTATGATTCAAATTCGAGAGGGTCAATGATAAGGATCAATTTCTGCAAACAAACAGACGATCGTAGAGCAACATAAACACACGTCATAAGAACCTGACACCAGGGTTTGTCGTGTCGTTGGACGACTCGGTGTCCCACACGAAAAGAGAGAGATAAGAGCCGTATTAATTAGTATTAGTTCCGTAGACGTGTTCCGTGAGATGCCGGCTTAGAATAGCGTCACCCCATTTCCTACCCATGGGTGTTGTAAGAGGCGACTGAGGGACTCGAGGGTGTGTATTACAATTTTAGGCGATGGGCTGACAATCTGTCAATATAGTGATACACAGTTATCTGATTGACCCTCAAGCTTTTGCCAGACGTGGTGTTAATATCCGTTTTACGGTCGTTAATGCTCTGCCTACCCCGTAAGGGATATAGGCGTGATTTATTTATGTATGTATGTAGTTCCGTAGAAGTAATTTATTAAAAACTTACTTGATGACCGAGCGAGTCGGGAAACCGAAGATATTACAGTTCATGTTTAATATTTGCCGCGTGATGCCGGCTTAGAATAGCATCACCCCATCTCTTACCCATGGGTATTGACAACCTGTCACTACATTGATACACTGTTATCTGATTGACCCTCAAGCTTTTGCCAGACGTGGTGTTAATATCCGTTTTACGGCCGTTAATGCTCTGCCTACCCCGTAAGGGATATAGGCGTGATTATTTATTTATGTATGTAGTAGTTCCGTAGAAGTAATTTATTAAAAACTTACTTGATGACCGAGCGAGTCGGGAAACCGAAGATATTACAGTTCATGTTTAATATTTGCCGCGTGATGCCGGCTTAGAATAGCATCACCCCATTTCTTACCCATGGGTATCGTAAGAGCCGACTAAGGGACTCGAGGGATGTGTATTACAATTAAGGCGATGGGCTGACAACCTGTCACTATGGCGATACACAATTTTACGAATGACCCAGAAATATTTGTCAAAAGTGGCGTAAATAGCCGTTTTTTTTGCGGTCGTTTACGCTCTGCCTACCCCGCAGGGGACAATAGGGGTGATATGTGTATGTATGTATCTTATAGACTTAAGATAGCTTTTTGGTACGTTCGTAAACGGTTTCCTGCAAGGACATTAAACAAACATACATACATACATAAATCACGCCTATATCCCTTACGGGATAGGCAGAGCGTTAACGGCCGTAAAACGGATATTAACACCACGTCTAACAAAAGCTTGAGGGTCAATCAGATCACAGTGTATCACTGTAGTGACAGGTTGTCAGCCCATTGCCTAAAATTGCAATACACACTCTCGAGTCCCTCAGTCGCCTCTTACGACGCCCACGGGAAAGAAATGGGGTGATGCTATTCTAAGCCGGCATCACATCACAATTTTCCGAATGACCATCAAATATTAATGTCCGTTAATGTCAGTTTTTTGCGGCTGTTTGCGCTCTGCCTACCCCGCAAGGGATTATAGGCGTGATATGTGTGTTTGTGTAGGGGACGTGTTACATATAATATATTAGACCTACGGTTTTATGTTGAAAACTTATAATAATACATAATATCCGTTTTAGGGTGTATATTGCAATTTTAGGCGATGGGCTGACAACCTGTCACTATAGCGATACACAATATTCCGAATAACCCTCAAACATTTGTCAGACGTGGTGTAAATGGCCGTTTTTTGCGGCTGTTTACGCTCTGCCTACCCCGCAAGGGATAACAGGCGTGATATGTGTGTGTATGTATGTATGTAATATCCGTTATACGGCCGTTAATGCTCTGCCTACCCCGTGAGGGATAAAGGCGTGATTTATGTATGTATGTATGTGTGAAATTGCAGTTACCGATACCGATAAGCTATTCGCGCGTGGCATAGTGCATGTCGGCAATCTTGATTCCCTTAAACTGTTTTACGAAATCACTTTTTATTCTGCAAGAAAGAACCTAAAATGTACATATCCGTTGGGTAGTGCGCGGCCAGCAAGCAGCCCGCGAGTCATGTACTTGTTTATCTAAAGGGCAGTTAACCTTTGTCTGATTGCTGCGACGCTACGCATACTGTGCGCCTTATCAATTTGCCATAGTTCCGTAAAAGACTTTTGAAAAGCAAAATTTTCTTTGCTCTGTTTGCTTCGGCGCTACGGTTCGCGTCGCCACTCCGTGTACCTCTTCGCAGGCAGGTGCTCCCTCACCACGCAGCTTCGGCTTGCAGCCTCAGCTGCGCGTCGTCCACCCCTACCCGCTCGAGGCACACGAAGTTAGCGCCGCGACCCTCCGCACCTACGCAAGTCGACTCTTCATAGTAAATAGCTTAGTTCGTATACAGAGTGTTTGAGACTTCTTTCACTTTGTAGGGGAAGTGTCCCAAAAATTTGACCTACGTTATTTAGCTTCAAGGAAACTACCCTTATTTTTGAGTAAAAACAATAACTGCATTCAAAATTTTTCAAAAAACCACTTGGTCACGCCGGGAGTCGAACCAGTAAAAAATTGTTTAAAAAACACCCTGTATTTTTATGATGGTAATCGACAGGGTCAGTGGTAAGGATCAATTTCTGCAAACAAACAAACTATCGCAAACTCACGCAAATAACTGCATTCAAAAGATTTTCAAAAATTTACTTGTCGTCATAGAAAATCGTACAAACACCCTGTATTTTTATGATGGGGATCGAGCATGTTGATAGCAAGGATTAATTTCTGCGAACAAACATACTATCGCAAAGCAACAGAAAGGCTCGTAATTAACGAATGAAACGAAAATAATTTCGATACCGCGTTTTAGAAACCCTAGTGGTGCCACCTCTGAAATGTATTGGGAACCACATTTTCATAATAAACTCATAAATTGTAAACTTTGTAGGGCAAGTGTTCTAAATATTCGACCTACGGTTTTTCGCTGAAAGAAAGCTACCCTTAATTTATAGTAAAAACAATAACTACATTAAAAGTTTTTCCAAAAATCACTTGTAGTCGCCGGGAGTCGAACCGGTAAAAATGGAAAAAAAATAAACACCCTGTTTTTTTATGATGCCGTTCGAGAGGGTCAATGGTGAGGATAAATTACTGCAAACAAACATTGTATGGCAAACGCACGGAAATAGGTGCAATTAATCAAAATTATATTGAAAATTTTCACCAAACTGAAATCCTTATAGCACATCTGTTATTTTGAAATGTCAACTTTTTGGAGTTTTCTGGTAAACTACATCATATACCTAATCGAATGGTATAATAACCAAACCTGTAGCTAAAGTAAATCTGGGAGAACAATTCGGGTCTTTTGGGGTCTACCCGGAGTAAAATTTGCGAAGAAATTCAAACAAAGTTATAAAACTTGGCCGCCATCTTGTTTCTATAATTTTTTTTATTTTTTTAGCAATCTCTACCAGAACACTTACAAACTGCCCATATATCACTTTAACCTTTTTCGACTCGTTCTACCTGAAAAAGGGACAAATAAAAAAAATGGATTTTAATTTTTTTTTTAATAACTTGGCCGCCATCTTGAATTTTCAACTTTTTGGAATTTTCTAGTAAACTACATCATATACCTCACCTGACAACACAACAGCGATAGTTCCCACGCATGCGCATCTGGTAAAACAATTCGCCAAACTTGGGTCTATTTTTCGAGAAAAAAACTTCTAGCTCGGCCGCCATCTTGTTTTTCCCAAATGTTGGAATTTTTCTGAAAACTACAAAGCAACCCCTAAAAACCCCCCATACATCACCAAACCCCAACATGTGTCCTTCTTGGAGATCAATTCGGGTGAAAAAAACACCATTTTCACGGTTAAAAAAAATGACCGCCATCTTGTTTTTTCATTTTTTTACAACCACCATTGTATTTAAAAGCATAAAATTTCCCGAAAATGCCGTTTCAATCAACTCGATCCGATAACAAATGTAAAAGTTGTTGCCACTCCCGCGGCCGCCATCTTGTTTTTTGAAAATGTCGGAATTTTTCTCTACTCATCGGAATAAATCAAAAAACTCTCTCATACTTCAAAAACCTCCAACTATACTCCTTCAATACAAACAATCATGTCAATCAATGAGTGAGTCAGTGGTCGTTGTGTAGCTTTATATAAGTTGGGATTGGTTGGGTGGTGCGCGGGCTGCAAGCAGCCCGCGGGTCGTGTGTGCTTTGCCTTTCGCATAGTTCGAGTGAGTTGGTATTTTATAAAGTGTTTTACGTCACCACTTTTAATTTTCCTAAGGCGTTTCCTAAATTGTGACGTTGAACAGCGTTTTACGTCACCACTTGTAATTATCAGAAAGCGATTTCACTTGTGTACTTGGCTTTTGTACTTATTTCCGCTCCCCCTTATTTCCAAAGTGCAGATCAATAACGTTTACCGTAACGGAAAGCGTTTTATGAAACCACTATGAAATCCTGAATGCAAATACCGATAAGCTATTCGCGCGTTGCATAGTGCGTGTCGGTAATCTTGTTTTCCTAAAACTGTTTTACGAAACCACTATTTATTCTGAAAGAAAGAACCTAAAATTTCCATATCTGTTGGGTAGTGCGCGGGCAGCAAGCAGCCCGCGAGTCACGTACTTGTTTATCCTAAGGGCAGTTAAACTTTGTCTGATTGCCCCTACGCATACTGTGCGCCTTATGAACTTGCCATTATTCCGTAGAAGACTCCTATTAACCAAAATATTCCTTGCTCTGTTTGCTTGGGCGCTACGGTTTGCGGCGCTACTACGTGTACCATTCGCTGGCAGGAGTTTATTTACCAGCCCTCGTTCCCCCCATGTTCACCTCTGCCCGCTTGAGGCACACGAAGGTAGCGCCGCGACCCTACGCACCCTTGCAAGTCGACTTCCCATAGTAAATAGCTTAGTCCGTATACAGAGTGCTTGAAACTTCTTTCATTTAGTATGGTAAGTATCCTCATTGATAAGAATCAATTTATGTTAACAAACGTACTATCGCAAATCAACAGAAGGGTTTTTATTTACCGGTTGAAAAATACGAAACGAACTTTAAATCCATACAGCACATCCGCCATTTTGAAAATCCATTTGTTTTGGAATTTTCTGGTAAACACCAGCATATACTTCAACTAATTGTAAAGACAAAAACCAGCCACTCACACATGCGCAAGTGGGAGTTTGTTAATGGATTGTTTCTAAATACTACAAAAATAACTCTAAATTCCTTCATTCAACATCAACCTTAACCATCCCCAACCACGTTTCCTTTTTGGAGATGAATTCGGGTGAAAATATCGCATCTTTCATAAAAAAGTTACAGTCACATTGTATTTTTTTAACCTCCATGGTATTTAAAAACTTGAAATTTCCCGAAAATGCCGTTTCAATCAGTTCAATCCGATAACAAATAAAAATATTTGCCTGCCCCACGGCCGCCAACTTGTTATTTTATAAATGTCAGAAGATTTTTCTTTACTCATTAGAATCTACCAAAAACTCCCTATACATTCAAAAATCCCCATCTATCTCCTTGAATACAAACAATCATGGCAATAAGTAAGTAAGTCAGCGTGGTGAGTGAACTCTTGCCCGCGATGATGTACCTAGCGCCGCGACCTTATGCACCCAAACAAGTCGACTTCCCGAGGTAAATAGCTTAATACGTATACACTAAATAGTGTGATGCCAGCTTAGAATAGCATCAACCTATTTCTAAACCATGGGTGTCGTAAGAGGCGACTAAGGGACTCGAGGGTTAGATTTGTATTGCAATTGTAGGCGATGGGCTGACAACCTGTCACTATAATGATACATAGTTATCCGATTGACCCTCAAACTTTTGTCAGACGTACTGTTAATATCCATTTTATGGCCGTTAACGCTCTGCCTACCCCGTACCCTTACGGGATTTATTATGTATGTATATACTAGCTTTTACCCGCGACTTCGTCCGCGTTAGATAGTTTTTTTAGAAACAGGTTCAGGTTTAGGTGGGCTCCTGATGGTACACCTGGTGGTCTACATAAAATACTCCGGATCCTCAATGTCCTTGTGAAAAGAAGCGGCCCATCATACTGAACAACTTTTGTTTTGAACCATGCCTGTATCTCTAATAGTTTAGCTGGGCTCCTGATGGTACACCTGGTGGTCTACATAAGGTACTCCAGATCCTCAATGTCCTTGTGAAAAGAAACGGCCCATCATACTGAACAACTTTTGTTTTGGAACCGAGCCTGTATCTCTAATAGTTTATCTGGGCTCCTGGTGGTACTCCTGGTGGTCTACATAAGGTACTCCAGATCCTCAATGTCCCTGTGAAAAGAAGCGGCCCATCATACTGGTCAACTTTCGTTTTGTAACCATTTCTGTATCTCTAATAGTTTAGGTGGGCTCCTGATGGTACACCTGGTGGTCTACATAAGGTACTCCAGATCCTCAATGTCCTTGTGAAAAGAAGCGGCCCATCATACTGAACAACTTTTGTTTTGAACCATGCCTGTATCTCTAATAGTTAAGGTGGGCTCCTGATGGTACACCTGGTGGTCTACATAAGGTACTCCAGATCCTCAATGTCCTTCTGAAAAGAAGCGGCCCATCATACTGAAAAACTTTTGTTTTGGAACCATGCCTGTATCTCTAATAGTTTAGCTGGGCTCCTGGTGGTACACCTGGTGGTCTACATAAGGTACTCCAGATCCTCAATGTCCTTGTGAAAAGAAGCGGCCCATCATACTGAACAACTTTTGTTTTGGAACCATGCCTGTATCTCTAATAGTTTAGCTGGGCTCCTGGTGGTACACCTGGTGGTCTACATAAGGTACTCCAGATCCTCAATGTCCTTGTGAAAAGAAGCGGCCCATCATACTGAACAACTTTTGTTTTGAACCATGCCTGTATCTCTTATAGTTTAGCTGGGCTCCTGATGGTACACCTGGTGGTCTACATAAGGTACTCCAGATCCTCAATGTCATTCTGAAAAGAAGCGGCCCATCATACTGAAAAACTTTTGTTTTGGAACCATGCCTGTATCTCTAATAGTTTAGCTGGGCTCCTGGTGGTACACCTGGTGGTCTACATAAGGTACTCCAGATCCTCAATGTCCTTGTGAAAAGAAGCGGCCCATCATACTGAACAACTTTTGTTTTGGAACCATGCCTGTATCTCTAATAGTTTAGCTGGGCTCCTGGTGGTACACCTGGTGGTCTACATAAGGTACTCCAGATCCTCAATGTCCTTGTGAAAAGAAGCGGCCTATCATACTGAACAACTTTTGTTTTGAACCATGCCTGTATCTCTTATAGTTTAGCTGGGCTCCTGATGGTACACCTGGTGGTCTACATAAGGTACTCCAGATCCTCAATGTCCTTGTGAAAAGAAGCGGCCCATCATACTGAACAACTTTTTTTTAGGAACCATGCCTGTATCTCTAATAGTTTAGCTGGGCTCCTGATGGTACACCTGGTGGTCTACATAAGGTACTCCAGATCCTCAATGTCCTTGTGAAAAGAAGCGGCCCATCATACTGAAAAACTTTTGTTTTGGAACCATGCCTGTATCTCTAATAGTTTAGCTGGGCTCCTGATGGTACACCTGGTGGTCTACATAAGGTACTCCAGATCCTCAATGTCCTTGTGAAAAGAAGCGGCCCATCATACTGAACAACTTTTGTTGTGGAACCATGCCTGTATCTCTAATAGTTTAGCTGGGCTCCTGATGGTACACCTGGTGGTCTACATCTGTACTCCAGACCCTCGAATGGTGATAAAAAGTAGCCTATGTCCGTTCTCGGTATGCTAGCAATCTCTGTGCCAAGTTTCATGAAGATCGGTTCAGCGGTTTGGCCGTGAAAGCGTAGCAGACAGACAGACAGACAGACAGACAGACAGAGTTACTTTCGCATTTATAATATTAGTGTGGATGTATGTACTATATAGTGTTGCTTTCAAAAAATTTCGAACAATCACGCCGGCGGCAGAAAAACCGGTGAAAATAAGAAAAAAATCACATACATACATAAATCACGCCTATATCCCTTATGTGGTAGGCAGAGCGTTAAAGGCCGTAAAACGGATATTAACACCACGTCTGACAAAAGTTTGAGGGTCAATCAGATAACTGCGTATCACTTAGTGACAGGTTGTCAGCCCATCGCCTAAAATTGCAATACAAATCTAACCCTCGAGTCCCTTAGTAAAATCACTCTGTATTTTTATAATTCAAATTCGAGAGGGTCAATGATAAGGATCAATTTCTGCAAACAAACAGACGATCGTAGAGCAACATAAACACACGTCATAAGAACCTGACACCAGGGTTTGTCATGTCGTTGGACGACTCGGTGTCCCACACGAAAAGAGAGAGATGAGGGCCGTATTAATTAGTATTAGTTCCGTAGACGTGTTCCGTGTGATGCCGGCTTAGAATAGCGTCACCCCATTTCCTACCCATGGGTGTTGTAAGAGGCGACTGAGGGACTCGAGGGTGTGTATTACAATTTTAGGCGATGGGCTGACAACCTGTCACTATAGTGATACACAGTTATCTGATTGACCCTCAAACTTTTGTCAGAAGTGGTGTTAATATCCGTTATACGGCCGTTAATGCTCTGCCTACCCCGTAAGGGATATAGGCGTGATTTATTTATGTATGTATGTAGTTCCGTAGAAGTTATTTATTAAAAACTTACTTGATGGCCGAGCGAGTCGGGAAACCGAGGATATTACAGTTCATGTTTAATATTTGCCGAGTGATGCCGGCTTAGAATAGCATCACCCCATTTCTTACCCATGGGTATCGTAAGAGCCGACTAAGGGACTCGAGGGATGTGTATTACAATTTCAGGCGATGGGCTGACAACCTGTCACTACAGTGATACTCTGTTATCTGATTGACCCTCAAGCTTATGTTAGACGTGGTGTTAATATCCGTTTTACGGCCGTTAACGCTCTGCCTACCCCGTAAGGGATATAGGCGTGATTTATGTATGTATGTATGTTTGTTTAATTAATGTCCTTGCGAGAAACGGTTTACGAACGTACCAAAAAGCTATCTAAAGTCTATAAGATACATACATACACATATCACCCCTATTGTCTCCTGCGGGGTAGGCAGAGCGTAAACGACCGCAAAAAAAACGGCTATTTACGCCACTTTTGACAAATATTTCTGGGTCATTCCTAAAATTGTGTATCGCCATAGTGACAGGTTGTCAGCCCATCACCTAAAATTGCAATACACACTCTCGAGTCCCTCAGTCGCCTCTTACGACGCCCACGGGAAAGAAATGGGGTGATGCTATTCTAAGCCGGCATCACATCACAATTTTCCGAATGACCATCAAATATTAATGTCCGTAAATGTCAGTTTTTTGCGGCTGTTTACGCTCTGCCTACCCCGCAAGGGATTATAGGCGTGATATGTGTGTGTGTGTAGGGGACGTGTTACATATAATATATTAGACCTACGGTTTTATGTTGAAAACTTATAATAATACATAATATCCGTTTTAGGGTGTATATTGCAATTTTAGGCGATGGGCTGACAACCTGTCACTATAGCGATACAAAATATTCCGAATAACCCTCAAACATTTGTCAGACGTGGTGTAAATGGCCGTTTTTTGCGGCTGTTTACGCTCTGCCTACCCCGCAAGGGATAACAGGCGTGATATGTGTGTGTATGTATGTATGTTATATCCGATAAACGGCCGTTAATGCTCTGCCTACCCCGTGAGGGATAAAGGCGTGATTTATGTATGTATGTATGTGTGTAATTGCAGTTACCGATACCGATAAGCTATTCGCGCGTGGCATAGTGCATGTCGGCAATCTTGATTCCCTTAAACTGTTTTACGAAATCACTTTTTATTCTGCAAGAAAGAACCTAAAATGTACATATCCGTTGGGTAGTGCGCGGCCAGCAAGCAGCCCGCGAGTCATGTACTTGTTTATCTAAAGGGCAGTTAACCTTTGTCTGATTGCTGCGACGCTACGCATACTGTGCGCCTTATCAATTTGCCATAGTTCCGTAAAAGACTTTTGAAAAGCAAAATTTTCTTTGCTCTGTTTGCTCCGGCGCTACGGTTCGCGACGCTACTCCGTGTACCTCTTCGCAGGCAGGTGCTCCCTCACCACGCAGCTTCGGTTTGCAGCCTCAGCTGCGCGTCTCGTCCACCCCTACCCGCTCGAGGCACACGAAGTTAGCGCCGCGACCCTCCGCACCTACGCAAGTCGACTCTTCATAGTAAATAGCTTAGTTCGTATACAGAGTGTTTGAGACTACTTTCACTTTGTAGGGGAAGTATCCCAAATATTAGACCTACGTTTTTTTGCTTCAAGGAAACTACCTTTATTTTTGAGTAAAAACAATAACTGCATTCAAAATTTTTCAATAAATCACTTGGTCACGCCAGGAGTCAAACCGGTGAAAATCGTAAAAAAAAACACCCTGTATTTTTATGATGCCAATCGAGAGGGTCAATGGTAAGGAGCAATTTCTGCCAACAAACATACTATCGCAAACTCACGCAAATAACTGCATTCAAGAGATTTTCAAAAAATTACTTGTCGTCATAGAAAATCGTAAAAACACCCTGTATTTTTATGATGGGGATCGAGCATGTTAATAGCAAGGATTAATTTCTGCGAACAAACATACTATCGCAAAGCAACAGAAAGGCTCGTAATTAACGAATGAAACGAAAATAATTTCGATACCGCGTTTTAGAAACCCTAGTGGTGCCACCTCTGAAATGTATTGGGAACCACATTTTCATAATAAACTCATAAATTGTAAACTTTGTAGGGCAAGTGTTCTAAATATTCTACCTACGGTTTTTCGCTGAAAGAAAGCTACCCTTAGTTTATAGTAAAAACAATAACTACATTCAAAGTTTTTCCAAAAATCACTTGTAGTCGCCGGGAGTCGAACCGGTAAAAATTGAAAAAAAATAAACATCCTGTATTTTTATGATGCCGATCGATAGGGTCAATGGTAAGGATAAATTACTGCAAACAAACATTGTATGGCAAACGCATGGAAATGGGTGCAATTCATCAAAATAATATTGAAAATTTTCACCAAACTGAAATCCTTATAGCACATCTGTTATTTTGAAATGTCAACTTTTTGGAGTTTTCTGGTAAACTACATCATATACCTAATCGAATGGTATAATAACCAAACCTGTAGCTAAAGTAAATCTGGGAGAACAATTCGGGTCTTTTGGGGTCTACCCGGAGTAAAATTTGCGAAGAAATTCAAACAAAGTTATAAAACTTGGCCGCCATCTTGTTTCTATAATTTTTTTTATTTTTTTAGCAATCTCTACCAGAACACTTACAAACTGCCCATACATCACTTTAACCTATTTCGACTCGTTCTACCTGAAAAAGGGACAAATAAAAAAAATGTATTTTCAATTTTTTTTTAATAACTTGGCCGCCATCTTGAATTTTCAACTTTTTGTAATTATCTGGTAAACTACATCATATACCTCACCTAAGAACACAACAGCGATAGTTCCCACGCATGCGCATCTGGTAAAACAATTCGCCGAACTTGGGTCTATTTTTCGAGAAAAAAGCTTCTATCTCGGCCGCCATCTTGTTTTTCCCAAATGTTGGAATTTTCCTGAAAACTACAAAACGACCCCTAAAAACCCCCCATACATCACTAAACCCCACCATGCCTCCTTCTTGGAGATCAATTCGGGTGAAAAAAACACCATTTTCAGGGTAAAAAAAATGACCGCCATCTTGTTTTTTCATTTTTTTACAACCACCATTGTATTTAAAAGCATAAAATCTCCCGAAAATGCCGTTTGAATCAACTCAATCCGATAACAAATGTAAAAGTTGTTGCCACTCCCGCGGCCGCCATCTTGTTTTTTGAAAATGTCGGAATTTTTCTCTACTCATCGGAATAAACCAAAAAACTCTCCCATACATCAAAAACCTCCAACTATACTCCTTCAATACAAACAATCATGTCAATCAATGAGTCAGTGAGTGGTCGTTGTGTAGCTTTATATAAGTTGGGAGATGGGAGATGGGACTAGTTGGTTGGGTGGTGCGCGGGCTGCAAGCAGCCCGCGGGTCGTGTGTGCTTTGCCTTTCGCATAGTTCGAGTGAGTTTGTATTTTATAAAGTGTTTTACGTCACCACTTTTAATTTTCCTAAGGCAAATTCAGCTTGGCAGTTGGTTAAGTTAGTTTTGCATCTTTATTGTGACGTTGAACAGCGTTTTACGTCACCACTTGTAATTATCAGAAAGCGATTTCACTTGTGTAGTTGGCTTTTGTACTTATTTCCGCTCCCCCTTATTTCCAAAGTGCAGATCAATAACGTTTACCGTAACGGAAAGCGTTTTATGAAACCACTATGAAATCCTGAATGCAAATACCGATAAGCTATTCGCGCGTTGCATAGTGCGTGTCGGTAATCTTGTTTTCCTAAAACTGTTTTACGAAACCACTATTTATTCTGAAAGAAAGAACCTAAAATTTCCATATCTGTTGGGTAGTGCGCGGGCAGCAAGCAGCCCGCGAGTCACGTACTTGTTTATCCTAAGGGCAGTTAAACTTTGTCTGATTGCTGCGGCGCTACGGTTCGCGTCGCTTCCTCCGTGCCACCTCTTCGCAGGCAGGAACTCCCTCACCACGCAGCTTCGGTTTGCAGCCTCAGCTGCGCGTCTCGTCCACTCCTACCTGCTCGAGGCACACGAAGTCGCGACGCGACCCTCCGCACCTACGCATACTGTGCGCCTTATGAATTTGCCATAATTCCGTAGAAGACTCCTATTAACCAAAATATTCCTTGCTCTGTTTGCTTGGGCGCTACGGTTTGCGGCGCTACTACGTGTACCATTCGCTGGCAGGAGTTTATTTACCAGCCCTTGTTCCCCCCATGTTCACCTCTGCCCGCTTGAGGCACACGAAGGTAGCGCCGCGACCCTACGCACCCTTGCAAGTCGACTTCCCAAAGTAAATAGCTTAGTCCGTATATAGAGTGCTTGAAACTTCTTTCATTTAGTATGGTAAGTATCCTCATTGATAAGAATCAATTTATGCTAACAAACGTACTATCGCAAATCAACAGAAGGGTTTTTATTTACCGGTTGAAAAATACGAAACGAACTTTAAATCCATACAGCACATCCGCCATTTTGAAAATCCATTTGTTATGGAATTTTCTGGTAAACACCAGCATATACTTCAACTAATTGTAAAGACAAAAACCAGCCACTCACACATGCGCAAGTGGGAGTTTGTTAATGGATTTTTTCTAAATACTACAAAAATAACTCTAAATTCCTTCATTCAACATCAACCTTAACCATCCCCAACCAAGTCTCCTTTTTGGAGATGAATTTGGGTGAAAATATCGCATCTTTCATAAAAAAATTACAGTCACATTGTATTTTTTTAACCTCCATTGTATTTAAAAACTTGAAATTTCCCGAAAATGCCGTTTCAATCAACTCAATCCGATAACAAATAAAAATATTTGCCTGCCCCACGGCCGCCAACTTGTTATTTTATAAATGTCAGAAGATTTTTCTTTACTCATTAGAATCTACCAAAAACTCCCTATACATTCAAAAATCCCCATCTATCTCCTTGAACACAAACAATCATGGCAATAAGTAAGTAAGTCAGCGTGGTGAGTGAACTCTTGCCCGCGATGATGTACCTACACGGAGTAGCGCCGCGACCTTATGCACCCAAACAAGTCGACTTCCCGAGGTAAATAGCTTAGCTTAATACGTATACACTAAATAGTGTGATGCCGGCTTAGAATAGCATCAACCTATTTCTAAACCATGGGTGTCGTAAGAGGCGACTAAGGGACTCGAGGGTTAGATTTGTATTGCAATTGTAGGCGATGGGCTGACAACCTGTCACTATAATGATACAAAGTTATCCGATTGACCCTCAAACTTTTGTCAGACGTACTGTTAATATCCGTTTTATGGCCGTTAACGCTCTGCCTACCCCGTACCCTTACGGGATTTATTATGTATGTATATATGTACTATATAGTGTTGCTTTCAAAAAATTTCGAACAATCACGCCGGCGGCAGAAAAACCGGTGAAAATAAGAAAAAAATCACATACATACATAAATCACGCCTATATCCCTTACGTGGTAGGCAGAGCGTTAAAGGCCGTAAAACGGATATTAACACCACGTCTGACAAAAGTTTGAGGGTCAATCAGATAACTGCGTATCACTTAGTGACAGGTTGTCAGCCCATCGCCTAAAATTGGAATACACATCTAACCCTCGAGTCCCTTAGTAAAATCACTCTGTATTTTTATGATTCAAATTCAAGAGGGTCAATGATGAGGATCAATTTCTGCAAACAAACAGACGATCGTAGAGCAACATAAACACACGTCATAAGAACCTGACACCAGGGTTTGTCGTGTCGTTGGACGACTCGGTGTCCCACACGAAAAGAGAGAGATAAGAGCCGTATTAATTAGTATTAGTTCCGTAGACGTGTTCCGTGTGATGCCGGCTTAGAATAGCGTCACCCCATTTCCTACCCATGGGTGTTGTAAGAGGCGACTGAGGGACTCGAGGGTGTGTATTACATTTTTAGGCGATGGGCTGACAACCTGTCACTATAGTGATACACAGTTATCTGATTGACCCTCAAACTTTTGCCAGAAGTGGTGTTAATATCCGTTTTACGGCCGTTAACGCTCTGCCTACCCCGTAAGGGATATAGGCGTGATTTATTTATGTATGTATGTAGTTCCGTAGAAGTTATTTATTAAAAACTTACTTGATGGCCGAGCGAGTCGGGAAACCGAGGATATTACAGTTCATGTTTAATATTTGCCGAGTGATGCCGGCTTAGAATAGCATCACCCCATTTCTTACCCATGGGTATCGTAAGAGCCGACTAAGGGACTCGAGGGATGTGTATTACAATTTCAGGCGATGGGCTGACAACCTGTCACTACAGTGATACACTGTTATCTGATTGACCCTCAAGCTTATGTTAGACGTGGTGTTAACATCCGTTTTACGGCCGTTAACGCTCTGCCTATCCCGTAAGGGATATAGGCGTGATTTATGTGTGTATGTATGTATGTTTGTTTAATGTCCTTGAGGGAAACCGTTTACGAACGTACCAAAAAGCTATCTAAAGTCTATAAGATACATACATACACATATCACGCCTATTGTCCCCTGCGGGGTAGGCAGAGCGTAAACGACCGCAAAAAAAACGGCTTTTTACGCCACTTTTGACAAATATTTCTGGGTCATTCGTAAAATTGTGTATCGCCATAGTGACAGGTTGTCAGCCCATCGCCTAAAATTGCAATACACACTCTCGAGTCCCTTAGTCGCCTCTTACGACTCCCACGGGAAAGAAATGGGGTGATGCTATTCTAAGCCGGCATCACATCACAATTTTCCGAATGACCATCAAATATAAATGTCCGTAAATGTCAGTTTTTTGCGGCTGTTTACGCTCTGCCTAGCCCGCAAGGGATTATAGGCGTGATATGTGTGTGTGTGTAGGGGACGTGTTACATATAATATATTAGACCCACGGTTTTATGTTGAAAACTTATAATAATACATAATATTCGTTTTAGGGTGTATATTGCAATTTTAGGCGATGGGCTGACAACCTGTCACTATAGCGATACACAATATTCCGAACAACCCTCAAACATTTGTCAGACGTGGTGTAAATGGCCGTTTTTTGCAGCTGTTTACGCTCTGCCTACCCCGCAAGGGATAACAGGCGTGATATGTGTGTGTATGTATGTATGTAATATCCGTTATACGGCCGTTAATGCTCTGCCTACCCCGTGAGGGATAAAGGCGTGATTTATGTATGTATGTATGTGTGTAATTGCAGTTACCGATACCGATAAGCTATTCGCGCGTGGCATAGTTCATGTCGGCAATCTTGATTCCCTTAAACTGTTTTACGAAATCACTTTTTATTCTGCAAGAAAGAACCTAAAATATACATATCCGTTGGGTAGTGCGAGGCCACAAGCAGCCCGCAAGTCATGTACTTGTTTATCTTAAGGGCAGTTAAGCTTTGTCTGATTGCTGCGACGCTACGCATACTGTGCGCCTTATCAATTTGCCATAGTTCCGTAAAAGACTTTTGAAAAGCAATATTTTCTTTGCTCTGTTTGCTTCGGCGCTACGGTTCGCGTCGCTACTCCGTGTACCTCTTCGCAGGCAGGTGCTCCCTCACCACGCAGCTTCGGCTTGCAGCCTCAGCTGCGCGTCTCGTCCACCCCTACCCGCTCGAGGCACACGAAGTTAGCGCCGCGACCCTCCGCACCTACGCAGATCGACTCTTCATAGTAAATAGCTTAGTTCGTAAACAGAGTGTTTGAGACTACTTTCACTTTGTAGGGGAAGTGTCCCAAAAATTTGACCTACGTTTTTTAGCTTCAAGGAAACTACCCTTATTTTTGAGTAAAAACAATAACTGCATTCAAAATTTTTCAAAAAACCACTTGGTCACGCCGGGAGTCGAACCAGTAAAAAATCTTTTAAAAAACACCCTGTATTTTTATCATGCTAATCGACAGGGTCAGTGGTAAGGATCAATTTCTGCAAACAAACAAACTATCGCAAACTCACGCAAATAACTGCATTCAAAGATTTTCAAAAAAATTACTTGTCGTCATAGAAAATCGTAAAAACACCCTGTATTTTTATGATGGGGATCGAGCATTTTAATAGCAAGGATTAATTTCTGCGAACAAACATACTATCGCAAAGCAACAGAAAGGCTCGTAATTAACGAATGAAACGAAAATAATTTCGATACCGCGTTTTAGAAACCCTAGTGGTGCCACCTCTGAAATGTATTAGGAACCACATTTTCATAATAAACTCATAAATTGTAAACTTTGTAGGGCAAGTGTTCTAAATATTCGACCTACGGTTTTTCGCTGAAAAAAGGCTACCCTTAATTTACAGTAAAAACAATAACTACATTCAAAGTTTTTCCAAAAATCACTTGTAGTCGCCGGGAGTCGAACCGGTAAAAATTGAAAAAAAATAAACACCCTGTATTTTTATGATGCCGATCGATAGGGTCAATGGTAAGGATAAATTACTGCAAACAAACATTGTATGGCAAACGCATGGAAATGGGTGCAATTCATCAAAATAATATTGAAAATTTTCACCAAACTGAAATCTTTATAGCACGTCCGCCATTTTGAAATGTCAACTTTTTGGAGTTTTCTGGTAAACTACATCATATACCTAATCGAATGGTATAATAACCAAACCTGTAGCTAAAGTAAATCTGGGAGAACAATTCGGGTCTTTTGGGGTCTGCCCGGAGCAAAATTGGCGAAGAAATTCAAACAAAGTTATAAAACTTGGCCGCCATCTTGTTTCCATAATTTTTTTTATTTTTTTAGCAATCTCTACCAGAACACTTACAAACTGCCCATATATCACTTTAACCTATTTCGACTCGTTCTACCTGAAAAAGGGACAAATAAAAAAATGTATTTTCAATTTTTTTTTAATAACTTGGCCGCCATCTTGAATTTTCAACTTTTTGTAATTTTCTGGTAAACTACATCATATAACTCACCTGTCAACACAACAGCGATAGTTCCCACGCATGCGCATCTGGCAAATTCAGCTTGGCAGTATGTAAAGGGTAGTTGTGCATCTTAATTATGACGTTGAACAGCGTTTTACCACCACTTGTGATAATCAAAGAACGATTTCACTTGTGTAGTTGGCTTTTGTACTTATTTCCGCTCCCCCTTATTTCCAAAGTTTAGATCAATAACGTTTACCGTAACAGAAAGCGTTTTATGAAACCACTATGAAATCCTGAATGCAAATACCGATAAGCTATTCGCGCGTTGCATAGTGCGTGTCGGTAATCTTGTTTTCCTAAAACTGTTTTACGAAACCACTATTTATTCTGAAAGAAAGAACCTAAAATTTCCATATCTGTTGGGTAGTGCGCGGGCAGCAAGCAGCCCGCGAGTCACGTACTTGTTTATCCTAAGGCCAGTCAACCTTTGTCTGATTGCTGCAGCGCTACGGTTCGCGTCGCTTCCTCCGTGCCACCTCTTCGCAGGCAGGAGCTCCCTCCCCACGCAGCTTCGGCTTTAAGCCTCAGCTGCGCGTCTCGTCCACCCCTACCTGCTCGAGGCGCACGAAGTCGCGACGCGACCCTCCGCACCTACGCATACTGTGCGCCTTATGAATTTGCCATAATTCCGTAGAAGACTCCTATTAACCAAAATATTCCTTGCTCTGTTTGCTTGGGCGCTACGGTTTGCGGCGCTACTACGTGTACCATTCGCTGGCAGGAGTTTATTTACCAGCCCTTGTTCCCCCCATGTTCACCTCTGCCCGCTTGAGGCACACGAAGGTAGCGCCGCGACCCTACGCACCCTTGCAAGTCGACTTCCCATAGTAAATAGCTTAGTCCGTATACAGAGTGCTTGAAACTTCTTTCATTTAGTATGGTAAGTATCCTCATTGATAAGAATCAATTTATGTTAACAAACGTACTATCGCAAATCAACAGAAGGGTTTTTATTTACCGGTTGAAAAATACGAAACGAACTTTAAATCCATACAGCACATCCGCCTTTTGAAAATCCATTTGTTTTGGAATATTCTGGTAAACACCAGCATATATTTCAACTGATTGTAAAAAAAACAGCCGCTCACACATGCGCAAGTGGGAGATAATTCGGTAACTTTCAATTCTTATTTGGAAAAAAAATTTGTAACTGGGCCGCCATCTTGTTTTTCCCAAATTTTGACCTTGTATTTTTTTAACCACCATCGTATTTAAAACCTTAAAATTTCCCGAAAATGCCGTTTCAAACGATTCAATCCGATAACAAATAAAAAAATTGCCTATCCCACGGCCGCCAACTTGTTTTTTTGTAAATGTCAGATTTTTCTTTACTCATAAGAACCGACCAAAAACTCCCTATACATCAGAAATCCCCATCTATATACTCCTTGAACACAAACAATCATGTCAATGAGTAAGTAAGTCAGCGTGGTGAGTGAACTCTTGCCCGCGATGATGTACCTACCCCACACGGAGTAGCGCCGCGACCCTACGCACCCAAACAAGTCGACTTCCCGTGGTAAATAGCTTAATACGTATACACTTTAAAGTGTTGCTTTCAAAAAATTTCGAACAATCACGCCGGCGGCAGAAAAACCGGTGAAAATAAGAAAAAAATCACATACATACATACATAAATCACGCCTATATCCCTTACGGGGTAGGCAGAGCGTTAACGGCCGTAAAACGGATATTAACGACACGTCTGACATAAGCTTGAGGGTCAATCAGTTAACAGTGTATTACTGTAGTGACAGGTTGTCAGCCCATCGCCTAAAATTGTAATACACATCCCTCGAGTCCCTTAGTCGGCTCTTACGATACCCATGGGTAAGAAATGGGGTGATGCTATTCTAAGCCGGCATCACACGGCAAATATTAAACATGAACTGTAATATCCTCGGTTTCCCGACCCGCTCAGCCATCAAGAAGGTTTTTAATAAATAACTTCTACGGAACTACATACATACATACATAAATCACGCCTATATCCCTTACGGGGTAGGCAGAGCATTAACGGCCGTAAAACGGATATTAACACCACTTCTGACAAAAGTTTGAGGGTCAATCAGATAACTGTGTATCACTATAGTGACAGGTTGTCAGCCCATCGCCTAAAATTGTAATACACATCTAACCCTCGAGTCCCTTAGTAAAATCACTCTGTATTTTTATGATTCAAATTCGAGAGGGTCAATGATAAGGATCAATTTCTGCAAACAAACAGACGATCGTAGAGCAACATAAATACACGTCATAAGAACCTGACACCAGGGTTTGTCGTGTCGTTGGACGACTCGGTGTCCCACACGAAAAGAGAGAGATAAGAGCCGTAATAATAAGTATTAGTTCCGTAGAAGTGTTCCGTATGATGCCGGCTTAGAATAGCGTCACCCCATTTCCTACCTATGGGTGTCGCAAGAGGCGACTGAGGGACTTGAGGGTGGGTGTGTATTACAATTTTAGACGATGGGCTGACAATCTGTCACTATGGTGATACACAGTTATCAGATTGACCCTCGAACTTTTATCAGAAGTGGTGTTAATATCCGTTTTACGGCCGTTAATGCTCTGCCTACCCCGTAAGGGATATAGGCGTTATTTATTTATGTATGTATGTAGTTCCGTAGAAGTTATTTATTAAAAAACTTTTTTATCACCGACATATTTTTACTTGATGGCCGAGCGAGTCGGGAAACCGAGGATATTACAGTTCATGTTTAATGTCCTTGCGGGGAACCGTCTACGTACGTTACAAAAAGCTATCTAAAGTCTATAAGATACATACATACACATCTCACGCCTATTGTCCCTAGCGGGGTAGGCAGAGCGTAAACGGCCGCAAAAAAACAGCCATTTACGTCATTTTAGACAAATATTTCAGGGTCATTCGTATAACTGTGTATCGCCGTGGTGACAGGTTGTCAGCCCATCGTCTAAAATTGCAATATACACCCTCGAGTCGTTAAGTCGCCTCTTACGACTCCCACGGGAAATAAACGGGGTGATGCTATTACATATACACACGTATTGCAATTTTAGGTGATGGGCTGACAACTTGTCACAATGGCGATACACAATTTTCCGAATGACCCTCAAATATTTGTACGATGTGGCGTAAATGTCCGTTTTTTTGAGGCCGTTTACGCTCTGCCTACCCCGCGTGAATATAGGCGTGATATATGTATATTATGTATGTACAAGTGAGGCGAGATACCATTCACGAATAATGTACACATACACATACATACACATATCACGCCTATAATCCCTTGCGGGGTAGGCAGAGCGTAAACAAAACCGCAAAAACGGTCATTTACACCACGTCTGACAAATGTTTGAGGGTCATTCGAAAAATTGTGTATCGCTATAGTGACAGGTTGTCAGCCCATCGCCTAAAATTGCAATACACACCCTCGAGTCCCTAAGTCGCCTCTTACGACCCCCACGGGAAAGAAATGGGGCGATGTTATTCTAAGCCGGCATCACACGGCAAATAATGTACTTGGCTACTAATCGTAGGAAACAGAGTTAGCATCTATGCCATTACTTATAATATGACCAAAAAAATTTCGATAGCGCGTTTTTAAAACCTAGTGGTGCCACCTCTGAAATGAATTAGGAACCAAATTTTCATAATAAACTTGTAAATTGTTACCTATGGGTATCGTAAGAGGCGACAACGAGACTCGATGGTTAAATGTGTATTGCAATTTTAGGCGATGGTCTGACAACCTGTCACTAAAGTAATACACAGTTATCTGATTGACCCTCAAACTTGTCAGACGTGGGGTTAATATCCGTTTTACGGCCGTTAACGCTCTGCCTACCCCGTAAGGGATATAGACGTGATTTATGTATGTATGTTTGTATACGTATGTAGTATATAAAGGTTAGTTGCATGTCTTTAATAATACGTTGAAAAGCGTTTATGTCACCACTTGCGATTATCAAGGAGCGATTTCACTTGTGTAGTTAGTTTTTGTAATTATTTCCGCCTCCCCTTATTTCCAAAGTGCAGATCAATAACGTTTACCGAAACGCAAAGCGTTTTATGAAATCCTGATTGCAGTTACCGATAAGCTATTCGCGCGTGGCATAGTGCATGTCGGCAATCTTGATTCCCTTAAACTGTTTTACGAAATCACTTTTTATTCTGCAAGAAAGAACCTAAAATGTACATATCCGTTGGGTAGTGCGCGGCCAGCAAGCAGCCCGCGAGTCATGTACTTGTTTATCTAAAGGGCAGTTAACCTTTGTCTGATTGCTGCGACGCTACGCATACTGTGCGCCTTATCAATTTGCCATAGTTCCGTAAAAGACTTTTGAAAAGCAAAATTTTCTTTGCTCTGTTTGCTTCGGCGCTACGGTTCGCGTCGCTACTCCGTGTACCTCTTCGCAGGCAGGTGCTCCCTCACCACGCAGCTTCGGCTTGCAGCCTCAGCTGCGCGTCTCGTCCACCCCTACCCGCTCGAGGCACACGAAGTTAGCGCCGCGACCCTCCGCACTTTCGCAGATCGACTCTTCATAGTAAATAGCTTAGTTCGTATACAGAGTGTTTGAGACTACTTTCACTTTGTAGGAGAAGTATCCCAAATATTAGACCTACGTTTTTTTGCTTCAAGGAAACTACCCTTATTTTTGAGTAAAAACAATAACTGCATTCAAAATTTTTCAATAAATCACTTGGTCACGCCAGGAGTCAAACCGGTGAAAATCGTAAAAAAAAAACACCCTGTATTTTTATGATGCCAATCGAGAGGGTCAATGGTAAGGAGCAATTTCTGCGAACAAACATACTATCGCAAACTCACGCAAATAACTGCATTCAAAAGATTTTCAAAAAATTACTTGTCGTCATAGAAAATCGCAAAAACACCCTGTATTTTTATGATGGGGATCGAGCATGTTAATAGCAAGGATTAATTTCTGCGAACAAACATACTATGGCAAAGCAACAGAAAGGCTCGTAATTAACGAATGAAACGAAAATAATTTCGATACCGCGTTTTAGAAACCCTAGTGGTGCCACCTCTGAAATGTATTAGGAACCACATTTTCATAATAAACTCATAAATTGTAAACTTTGTAGGGCAAGTGTTCTAAATATTCGACCTACGGTTTTTCGCTGAAAGAAAGCTACCCTTAGTTTATAGTAAAAACAATAACTACATTCAAAGTTTTTCCAAAAATCACTTGTAGTCGCCGGGAGTCGAACCGGTAAAAATTGAAAAAAAATAAACATCCTGTATTTTTATGATGCCGATCGATAGGGTCAATGGTAAGGATAAATTACTGCAAACAAACATTGTATGGCAAACGCATGGAAATGGGTGCAATTCATCAAAATAATATTGAAAATTTTCACCAAACTGAAATCCTTATAGCACATCTGTTATTTTGAAATGTCAACTTTTTGGAGTTTTCTGGTAAACTACATCATATACCTAATCGAATGGTATAATAACCAAACCTGTAGCTAAAGTAAATCTGGGAGAACAATTCGGGTCTTTTGGGGTCTACCCGGAGTAAAATTTGCGAAGAAATTCAAACAAAGTTATAAAACTTGGCCGCCATCTTGTTTCTATAATTTTTTTTATTTTTTTAGCAATCTCTACCAGAACACTTACAAACTGCCCATACATCACTTTAACCTATTTCGACTCGTTCTACCTGAAAAAGGGACAAATAAAAAAAATGTATTTTCAATTTTTTTTTAATAACTTGGCCGCCATCTTGAATTTTCAACTTTTTGTAATTATCTGGTAAACTACATCATATACCTCACCTAAGAACACAACAGCGATAGTTCCCACGCATGCGCATCTGGTAAAACAATTCGCCGAACTTGGGTCTATTTTTCGAGAAAAAAGCTTCTATCTCGGCCGCCATCTTGTTTTTCCCAAATGTTGGAATTTTCCTGAAAACTACAAAACGACTTCTAAAAACCGTCCATACATCACTAAACCCCACCATGCCTCCTTCTTGGAGATCAATTCGGGTGAAAAAAACACCATTTTCAGGGTAAAAAAAATGACCGCCATCTTGTTTTTTCATTTTTTTACAACCACCATTGTATTTAAAAGCATAAAATCTCCCGAAAATGCCGTTTGAATCAACTCAATCCGATAACAAATGTAAAAGTTGTTGCCACTCCCGCGGCCGCCATCTTGTTTTTTGAAAATGTCGGAATTTTTCTCTACTCATCGGAATAAACCAAAAAACTCTCCCATACATCAAAAACCTCCAACTATACTCCTTCAATACAAACAATCATGTCAATCAATGAGTCAGTGAGTGGTCGTTGTGTAGCTTTATATAAGTTGGGAGATGGGAGATGGGACTAGTTGGTTGGGTGGTGCGCGGGCTGCAAGCAGCCCGCGGGTCGTGTGTGCTTTGCCTTTCGCATAGTTCGAGTGAGTTTGTATTTTATAAAGTGTTTTACGTCACCACTTTTAATTTTCCTAAGGCAAATTCAGCTTGGCAGTTGGTTAAGTTAGTTTTGCATCTTTATTGTGACGTTGAACAGCGTTTTACGTCACCACTTGTAATTATCAGAAAGCGATTTCACTTGTGTAGTTGGCTTTTGTACTTATTTCCGCTCCCCCTTATTTCCAAAGTGCAGATCAATAACGTTTACCGTAACGGAAAGCGTTTTATGAAACCACTATGAAATCCTGAATGCAAATACCGATAAGCTATTCGCGCGTTGCATAGTGCGTGTCGGTAATCTTGTTTTCCTAAAACTGTTTTACGAAACCACTATTTATTCTGAAAGAAAGAACCTAAAATTTCCATATCTGTTGGGTAGTGCGCGGGCAGCAAGCAGCCCGCGAGTCACGTACTTGTTTATCCTAAGGGCAGTTAAACTTTGTCTGATTGCTGCGGCGCTACGGTTCGCGTCGCTTCCTCCGTGCCACCTCTTCGCAGGCAGGAACTCCCTCACCACGCAGCTTCGGTTTGCAGCCTCAGCTGCGCGTCTCGTCCACTCCTACCTGCTCGAGGCACACGAAGTCGCGACGCGACCCTCCGCACCTACGCATACTGTGCGCCTTATGAATTTGCCATAATTCCGTAGAAGACTCCTATTAACCAAAATATTCCTTGCTCTGTTTGCTTGGGCGCTACGGTTTGCGGCGCTACTACGTGTACCATTCGCTGGCAGGAGTTTATTTACCAGCCCTTGTTCCCCCCATGTTCACCTCTGCCCGCTTGAGGCACACGAAGGTAGCGCCGCGACCCTACGCACCCTTGCAAGTCGACTTCCCAAAGTAAATAGCTTAGTCCGTATATAGAGTGCTTGAAACTTCTTTCATTTAGTATGGTAAGTATCCTCATTGATAAGAATCAATTTATGCTAACAAACGTACTATCGCAAATCAACAGAAGGGTTTTTATTTACCGGTTGAAAAATACGAAACGAACTTTAAATCCATACAGCACATCCGCCATTTTGAAAATCCATTTGTTATGGAATTTTCTGGTAAACACCAGCATATACTTCAACTAATTGTAAAGACAAAAACCAGCCACTCACACATGCGCAAGTGGGAGTTTGTTAATGGATTTTTTCTAAATACTACAAAAATAACTCTAAATTCCTTCATTCAACATCAACCTTAACCATCCCCAACCAAGTCTCCTTTTTGGAGATGAATTTGGGTGAAAATATCGCATCTTTCATAAAAAAATTACAGTCACATTGTATTTTTTTAACCTCCATTGTATTTAAAAACTTGAAATTTCCCGAAAATGCCGTTTCAATCAACTCAATCCGATAACAAATAAAAATATTTGCCTGCCCCACGGCCGCCAACTTGTTATTTTATAAATGTCAGAAGATTTTTCTTTACTCATTAGAATCTACCAAAAACTCCCTATACATTCAAAAATCCCCATCTATCTCCTTGAACACAAACAATCATGGCAATAAGTAAGTAAGTCAGCGTGGTGAGTGAACTCTTGCCCGCGATGATGTACCTACACGGAGTAGCGCCGCGACCTTATGCACCCAAACAAGTCGACTTCCCGAGGTAAATAGCTTAGCTTAATACGTATACACTAAATAGTGTGATGCCGGCTTAGAATAGCATCAACCTATTTCTAAACCATGGGTGTCGTAAGAGGCGACTAAGGGACTCGAGGGTTAGATTTGTATTGCAATTGTAGGCGATGGGCTGACAACCTGTCACTATAATGATACAAAGTTATCCGATTGACCCTCAAACTTTTGTCAGACGTACTGTTAATATCCGTTTTATGGCCGTTAACGCTCTGCCTACCCCGTACCCTTACGGGATTTATTATGTATGTATATATGTACTATATAGTGTTGCTTTCAAAAAATTTCGAACAATCACGCCGGCGGCAGAAAAACCGGTGAAAATAAGAAAAAAATCACATACATACATAAATCACGCCTATATCCCTTATGTGGTAGGCAGAGCGTTAAAGGCCGTAAAACGGATATTAACACCACGTCTGACAAAAGTTTGAGGGTCAATCAGATAACTGCGTATCACTTAGTGACAGGTTGTCAGCCCATCGCCTAAAATTGCAATACAAATCTAACCCTCGAGTCTCTTAGTAAAATCACTCTGTATTTTTATGATTCAAATTCGAGAGGGTCAATGATAAGGATCAATTTCTGCAAACAAACAGATGATCGTAGAGCAACATAAACACACGTCATAAGAACCTGACACCAGGGTTTGTCGTGTCGTTGGACGACTCGGTGTCCCACACGAAAAGAGAGAGATAAGAGCCGTATTAATTAGTATTAGTTCCGTAGACGTGTTCCGTGTGATGCCGGCTTAGAATAGCGTCTCCCCATTTCCTACCCATGGGTGTTCTAAGAGGCGACTGAGGGACTCGAGGGTGTGTATTACAATTTTAGGCGATGGGCTGACAACCTGTCACTATAGTGATACACAGTTATCTGATTGACCCTCAAACTTTTGTCAGAAGTGGTGTTAATATCCGTTTTACGGCCGTTAATGCTCTGCCTACCCCGTAAGGGATATAGGCGTGATTTATTTATGTATGTATGTAGTTCCGTAGAAGTTATTTATTAAAAACTTACTTGATGGCCGAGCGAGTCGGGAAACCGAGGATATTACAGTTCATGTTTAATATTTGCCGAGTGATGCCGGCTTAGAATAGCATCACCCCATTTCTTACCCATGGGTATCGTAAGAGCCGACTAAGGGACTCGAGGGATGTGTATTACAATTTCAGACGATGGGCTGACAACCTGTCACTACAGTGATACACTGTTATCTGATTGACCCTCAAGCTTATGTTAGACGTGTTGTTAATATCCGTTTTACGGCCGTTAACGCTCTGCCTACCCCGTAAGGGATATAGGCGTGATTTATGTATGTATGTTTGTTTAATGTCCTTGCGAGAAACCGTTTACGAACGTACCAAAAAGCTATCTAAAGTCTATAAGATACATACATACACATATCACCCCTATTGTCTCCTGCGGGGTAGGCAGAGCGTAAACGACCGCAAAAAAACGGCTATTTACGCCACTTTTGACAAATATTTCTGGGTCATTCCTAAAATTGTGTATCGCCATAGTGACAGGTTGTCAGCCCATCGCCTTAAATTGCAATACACACTCTCGAGTCCCTCAGTCGCCTCTTACGACTCCCACGGGAAAGAAATGGGGTGATGCTATTCTAAGCCGGCATCACATCACAATTTTCCGAAGGACCATCAAATATTAATGTCCGTAAATGTCAGTTTTTTGCGGCTGTTTACGCTCTGCCTACCCCGCAAGGGATTACAGGCGTGATATGTGTGTGTGTGTAGGGGACGTGTTACATATAATATATTAGACCTACGGTTTTATGTTGAAAACTTATAATAATACATAATATCCATTTTAGGGTGTATATTGCAATTTTAGGCGATGGGCTGACAACCTGTCACTATAGCGATAGACAATATTCCGAATAACCCTCAAACATTTGTCAGACGTGGTGTAAATGGCCGTTTTTTGCGGCTGTTTACGCTCTGCCTACCCCGCAAGGGATAACAGGCGTGATATGTGTGTGTATGTATGTATGTAATATCCGTTATACGGCCGTTAATGCTCTGCCTACCCCGTGAGGGATAAAGGCGTGATTTATGTGTGTATGTATGTATGTGTGTAATTGCAGTTACCGATACCGATAAGCTATTCGCGCGTGGCATAGTGCATGTCGGCAATCTTGATTCCCTTAAACTGTTTTACGTAATCATTTTTTATTCTGCAAGAAAGAACCTAAAATGTACATATCTGTTGGGTAGTTCGCGGCCAGCAAGCAGCCCGCGAGTCATGTACTTGTTTATCTAAAGGGCAGTTAACCTTTGTCTGATTGCTGCGACGCTACGCATACTGTGCGCCTTATCAATTTGCCATAGTTCCGTAAAAGACTTTTGAAAAGCAAAATTTTCTTTGCTCTGTTTGCTTCGGCGCTACGGTTCGCACCTACGCAGATCGACTCTTCATAGTAAATAGCTTAGTTCGTATACAGAGTGTCTGAGACTACTTTCACTTTGTAGGGGAAGTGTCCCAAAAATTTGACCTACGATTTATTGCTTTGAGGAAACTACCGTTATTTTTGAGTAAACACAATAACTGCGTTCAAAGTTTTTCGAAAAACCACTTGGTCACGCCGGAAGTTGAACCGGTGAAAATCGTAAAAAAAAAACAGCCTGTATTTTTATGATGCCAATCGAGAGGGTCAATGGTAAGGATCAATTTCTGCAAACAAACATACTATCGCAAACTCACGCAAATAACTGCATTCAAAAGATTTTCAAAAAATTACTTGTCGTCATAGAAAATCGTAATAACACCCTGTATTTTTATGATGGGGATCAATGTTGTTAATAGTAGGGAATAATTTCTGCAAACAAACATACTATCGCAAAGCATCAGAAAGGCTCGTAATAAACGAATTAAACGAAAATAATTTCGATACCGCGTTTTTGAAACCCTAGTGGTGCCACCTCTGAAATGTATTGGGAATCACATTTTCATAATAAACTCATAAATTGTAAACATTGTAGGGCAAGTGTTCTAAATATTCGACCTACGGTTTTTCGTTGACAGAAAGCTACCCTTAGTTTATAGTAAAAACAATAACTACATTCAAAGTTTTTCCAAAAATCACTTGTAGTCGCCGGGAGTCGAACCGGTAAAAATTTAAAAAAAATAAACACCCTGTATTTTTATGATGCCGATCGATAAGGTCAATGGTAAGGATAAATTACTGCAAACAAACATTGTATGGCAAACGCATGGAAATGGGTGCAATTAATCAAAATAATATTGAAAATTTTCACCAAACTGAAATCTTTATAGCACATCCGCCATTTTGAAATGTCAACTTTTTGGAGTTTTCTGGTAAACTACATCATATACCTAATCTAATAGTATAATATTCAAAACTGTAGCTAACGTAAATCTGGGAGAACAATTCGGGTCTTTTGGGGTCTACCCGGAGTAAAATTTGCGAAGAAATTCAAACAAAGTTGTAAAACTTGGCCGCCATCTTGTTTTTACAATTTTTATTATTTTTTATGCAATCTTTACCAGCACACTTACAAACTGCCCAAACATTACTTTAACCTATTTCGACTCTTTCTACCCGAAAAAGGGACATAGAAAAAAATTTGATTTTCGATTTTTTTTTAATAACTCGGCGGCCATCTTGAATTTCCAACTTTTTGGAGTTTTCTGGTAAACTACATCATATACCTCATCCAACACAACAACAGCGACAACTTTAGCGCATGCGCATCTGGTAGAACAATTCGCCTACTTTAACGTCTACTTTTTGCAAAAAAATCGTCATATCTCAGCCGCCATTTTGTTTTTCCCAAATGTTGGAATTTTCCTGAAAACTACAAAACAACCCCTAAAAACCTCCCATACATCATCAAACCCCACCATGCCTCCTTCTTGGAGATCAATTCGGGTGAAAAAAACACCATTTTCACGGTTAAAAAAAATGACCGCTATCTTGTTTTTTAATTTTTTTACAACCACCATTGTATTTAAAAGCATAAAATCTCCCGAAAATGCCGTTTGAATCAACTCAATCCGATAACAAATGTAAAAGTTGTTGCCTCTCCCACGGCCGCCATTTTGTTTTTTGAAAATGTCAGATTTTTTCTCTACTCACCGGAATAAACCAAAAAACTCGCCCATACATCAAAAACCCCCACCTATGCTCCTTCAACACAAACAATCATGTCAATGAGTCAATGAGTGAGTGGTCGTTGTGTAGCTTTATATAAGTTGGGACTAGTTGGTTGGGTGGTGCGCGGGCTGCAAGCAGCCCGCGGGTCGTGTGTGCTTTGCCTTTCGCATAGTTCGAGTGAGTTTGTATTTTATAAAGTGTTTTACGTCACCACTTTAAATTTTCCTAAGGCAAATTCAGCTTGGCAGTATGTAAAGGGTAGTTGTGAATCATTATTATGACGTTGGACAGCGTTTTACGTCACCATTTGTATTTATCAGAAAGCGTTTTCACTTTTTTAGTTGGCTTTTGTAGTTATTTCCGCTCTCCCTTATTTCCAAAGTGCAGATCAATAACGTTTATCGTAACGCAAAGCGTTTTATGAAACCACTATGAAATCCTGATTGCAGTTACCGATAAGCTATTTGTGTGTCGCATAGTGCGTGTCGGTAATCGTGTTTTCCTTAAACTGTTTTACGAAACCACTATTTATTCTGAAAGAAAGAACCTAAAATTTCCATATCTGTTGGGTAGTGCGCGGGCAGCAAGCAGCCCGCGAGTCACGTACTTGTTTATCCTAAGGGCAGTTAACCTTTGTCTGATTGCTGCGGCGCTACGATTCGCGTCGCTTCCTCCGTGCCACCTCTTCGCAGGTAGGAGCTCCCTCCCCACGCAGCTTCGGCTTTCAGCCTCAGCTGCGCGTCTCGTCCACCCCTACCCGCTCGAGGCGCACGAAGTCGCGTCGCGACCCTCCGCACCTACGCAAACTGTGCGCCTTATGAATTTGCCATAGTTCCGTAAAAGACTCCTATTAACCAATATTTTCTTTGCTTTGTTTGCTTGGGCGCTACGGTTCGCGGCGCTACTACGTGTACCTCTTCGCTGGCAGGAGTTAATTTACCAGCACTCTTCCCCTCTTGTTCACCCTTGCCCGCTTGAGGCACACGAAGGTAGTGCCGTGACCCTACGCACCCTTGCAAGTTAACTTCCCATAGTAAATAGCTTAGTCCGTATACAGAGTGCTTGAAACAACTACTCTCACTTAGTATGGGAAGTATCCCAAATACTTGAAATACGGTTTTTTGCTGAAAAAAAAATTACCATTATTTTTGAGTAAATCAATAACTGCATTCAAAGATTTTCGAAACACCCTTCGTCTTGCCGGGAACCAATCTGGTGAAAATCACAATAAAAATACACTGTATTTTTATGTCACAAATCGAGAGGGTCAATGGTTAGGATCAAGTGGAACCACATTTTCATAATTAACTCGTAAATAAAACTTTGTCTGGGAAGTGTTCGAAACACTTATTTGACCTAAGTTTTTTTGCTAAAAGGTAACCTTATTAAATTTTTACTGAGTTAAACAATTAACTGCATTTAAATATTTTCCAAAACACCCTTGATCTTGCCGGGAATCGAACTGGTGAAAATCGCAAAATAATACCCTGTATTTTTATGATGATGCCCATCATGAGGGTCATTGATAAGTATCAATTTATGTAAATAAACGTACTATCGCAAATCAACAGAAGGATTTTTATTTACCGGTTGAAAAATACGAAAAAACAACTTTAAATCCATACAGCACATCCGCCTTTTGAAAATCCATTTGTTTTGGAATTTTCTGGCAAACACCAGCATATATTTCAACTGATTGTAAAAAAAAAGCCGCTCACACATGCGCAAGTGGGAGATAATTCGGTAACTTTTGAGTCTTATTTTGGAAAAAAAAACTTGTAATAAGATGGCGGCCCGCCATCTTGTTTTTCCCAAATTTTGGAATTTTCCTAAAAACTACAAAAATTTCTTCATACAACATCGACCCTAACCGTCCCCAACCATGCCTCCTTTTTAGAGATCAATTCGGGTGAAAATATCGCACTTTTCTCGTTAAAAAGCAAAATTACAGTGACCTTGTATTTTTTTAACCACCATCGTATTTAAAACCTTTAAATTTCCCGAAAATGCCGTTTCAAACGATTCAATCTGATAACAAATAAAAAATTGCCTATCCCACGGCCGCCAACTTGTTTTTTTGTAAATGTCAGATTTTTTTTTACTCATAAGAACCGACCAAAAACTCCCTGTACATCAGAAATCCCCATCTATATACTCCTTGAACACAAACAATCATGTCAATGAGTAAGTAAGTCAGCGTGGTGAGTGAACTCTTGCCTACGATGATGTACCTACCCTACACGGAGTAGCGCCGCGACCCTACGCACCCAAACAAGTCGACTTCCCGTGGTAAATAGCTTAATACGTATACACTATATAGTGTTGCTTTCAAAAAATTTCGAACAAAATTTCGCCCAAGGGCGCGATTGAGCTGGTTGTTTGAACAACCACAAGCTTTTCCGGGTGAGCTCCTGCTCCCCACCATACAGTCAGGTGTAGATTAAAAGCCCCGGGGCTCAAAATCGTAGGGTCCACAACTAAAATAAAAATAAAAATTTCGAACAATCACGCCGGCGGCAGAAAAACCTTTGAAAATAAGAAAAAAATCACATACATACATACATAAATCACGCCTATATCCCTTACGGGGTAGGTAGAGCATTAACGGCCGTAAAACGGATATAAACACCACGTCTGACATAAGCTTGAGGGTCAATCAGATAACAGTGTATCACTGTAGTGACAGGTTGTCAGCCCATCGCCTAAAATTGCAATACAAATCTAACCCTCGAGTCCCTTAGTAAAATCACTCTGTATTTTTATGATTCAGATTCGAGAGGGTCAATGATAAGGATCAATTTCTGCAAACAAACAGACGATCGTAGAGCAACATAAACACACGTCATAAGAACCTGACACCAGGGTTTGTCGTGTCGTTGGACGACTCGGTGTCCCACACGAAAAGAGAGAGATAAGAGCCGTATTAATTAGTATTAGTACCGTAGACGTGTTCCGTGTGATGCCGGCTTAGAATAGCGTCACCCCATTTCCTACCCATGGGTGTTGTAAGAGGCGACTGAGGGACTCGAGGGTGTGTATTACAATTTTAGGCGAGGGGCTGACAACCTGTCACTATAGTGATACACTGTTATCTGATTGACCCTCAAACTTTTGTCAAAAAGGTGTTAATATCCGTTTTACGGCCGTTAATGCTCTGCCTACCCCATAAGGGATATAGGCGTGATTTATTTATGTATGTATGTAGTTCCGTAGAAGTTATTTATTAAAAACTTACTTGATGACCGAGCGAGTCGGGAAACCGAGGATATTACAGTTCATGTTTAATATTTGCCGCGTGATGCCGGCTTAGAATAGCATCACCCCATTTCTTACCCATGGGTATCGTAAGAGCCGACTAAGGGACTCGAGGGATGTGTATTACAATTTAGGCGATGGGCTGACAACCTGCCACTACAGTGATACACTGTTATCTGAGTGACCCTCAAGCTTTTGTTAGACGTGGTGTTAATATCCGTTTTACGGCCGTTAACGCTCTGCCTATCCCGTAAGGGATATAGGCGTGATTTATGTATGTATGTATGTTTGTTTAATGTCCTTGCAGGAAACCGTTTACGAACGTACCAAAAAGCTATCTAAAGTCTATAAGATACATACATACACATATCACCCCTATTGTCCCCTGCGGGGTAGGCAGAGCGTAAACGACCGCAAAAAAAACGGCTATTTACGCCACTTTTGACAAATATTTCTGGGTCATTCGTAAAATTGTGTATCGCCATAGTGACAGGTTGTCAGTCCATCGGCTAAAATTGCAATACACACTCTCGAGTCCCTCAGTCGCCTCTTACGACGCCCACGGGAAAGAAATGGGGTGATGCTATTCTAAGCCGGCATCACATCACAATTTTCCGAATGACCATCAAATATTAATGTCCGTAAATGTCAGTTTTTTGCGGCTGTTTACGCTCTGCCTACCCCGCAAGGGATTATAGGCGTGATATGTGTGTGTGTGTGTAAGGGACGTGTTACATATAATATATTAGACCTACGGTTTTATGTTGAAAACTTATAATAATACATAATATCCGTTTTAGGGTGTATATTGCAATTTTAGGCGATGGGCTGACAACCTGTCACTATAGCGATACACAATATTCCGAATAACCCTCAAACATTTGTCAGACGTGGTGTAAATGGCCGTTTTTTGCGGCTGTTTACGCCCTGCCTACCCCGCAAGGGATAACAGGCGTGATATGTGTGTGTATGTATGTATGTAATATCCGTTATACGGCCGTTAATGCTCTGCCTACCCCGTGAGGGATAAAGGCGTGATTTATGTATGTATGTATGTGTGTAATTGCAGTTACCGATACCGATAAGCTATTCGCGCGTGGCATAGTGCATGTCGGCAATCTTGATTCCCTTAAACAGTTTTACGAAATCATTTTTTATTCTGCAAGAAAGAACCTAAAATGTACATATCTGTTGGGTAGTGCGCGGCCACCAAGCAGCCCGCGAGTCATGTACTTGTTTATCTAAAGGGCAGTTAACCTTTGTCTGATTGCTGCGCCGCTACGCATACTGTGCGCCTTATCAATTTGCCATAGTTCCGTAAAAGACTTTTGAAAAGCAAAATTTTCTTTGCTCTGTTTGCTCCGGCGCTACGGTTCGCGACGCTACTCCGTGTACCTCTTCGCAGGCAGGTGCTCCCTCACCACACAGCTTCGGCTTGCAGCCTCAGCTGCGCGTCTCGTCCACCCCTACCCGCTCGAGGCACACGAAGTTAGCGCCGCGACCCTCCGCCCCTACGCAAGTCGACTCTTCATAGTAAATAGCTTAGTTCGTATACAGAGTGTTTGAGACTACTTTCACTTTGTAGGAGAAGTATCCCAAATATTAGACCTACGTTTTTTTGCTTCAAGGAAACTACCCTTATTTTTGAGTAAAAACAATAACTGCATTCAAAATTTTTCAATAAATCACTTGGTCACGCCAGGAGTCAAACCGGTGAAAATCGTAAAAAAAAAAAACACCCTGTATTTTTATGATGCCAATCGAGAGGGTCAATGGTAAGGAGCAATTTCTGCAAACAAACATACTATCGCAAACTCACGCAAATAACTGCATTCAAAAGATTTTCAAAAAATTACTTGTCGTCATAGAAAATCGTAAAAACACCCTGTATTTTTATGATGGGGGTCGAGCATGTTAATAGCAAGGATTAATTTCTGCAAACAAACATACTATCGCAAAGCATCAGAAAGGCTCGTAATAAGCGAATTAAACGAAAATAATTTCGATACCGCGTTTCAGAAACCCTAGTGGTGCCACCTCTGAAATGTATTGGGAACCACATTTTCATAATAAGCTCATAAATTGTAAACTTTGTAGGGCAAGTGTTCTAAATATTCGACCTACGGTTTTTCGCTGAAAGAAAGCTACCCTTAGTTTAAAGTAAAAACAATAACTACATTCAAAGTTTTTCCAAAAATCACTTGTAGTCGCCGGGAGTCGAACCGGTAAAAATTGAAAAAAAATAAACATCCTGTATTTTTATGATGCCGATCGATAGGGTCAATGGTAAGGATAAATTACTGCAAACAAACATTGTATGGCAAACGCATGAAAATGGGTGCAATTAATCAAAATAATATTGAAAATTTTCACCAAACTGAAATCTTTATAGCACATCCGCCATTTTGAAATGTCAACTTTTTGGAGTTTTCTGGTAAACTACATCATATACCTAATCTAATGGTATAATATTCAAAACTGTAACTAACGTAAATCTGGGAGAACAATTCGGGTCTTTTGTAGTCTACCCGGAGTCAAATTGGTTCAAAAATTCAAACAAAGTTGTAAAACTTTTCCGCCATCTTGTTTTAACATTTTTTTTTATTTTTCACGTAATCTCTACCAGTACACTTACAAACTGCCCATACATCACTTTAAGCTATTTCGACTCCTTCTACCTGAAAAAGGGGCAGAGAAAAAAAATTGTATTTTGTTTTTTTTTTAATAACTCGGCGGCCATCTTGAATTTCCAACTTTTTGGAGTTTTCTGGTAAACTACATCATATACCCCCACCCAACACAACAACAGCGACAAATCCACCGCACGCGCATCTGGTAGAACAATTCGCCTACTTTAGAGTCTACTTTTTGCAAAAAAATCGTCATATCTCGGCCGCCATTTTGTTTCTCCCAAATGTTGGAATTTTCCTGAAAACTACAAAACGACCCCTAAAAACCCCCCATACATCATCAAACCCCACCATGCCTCCTACTTGGAGATCAATTCGGGTGAAAAAAACACCATTTTCACGGTAAAAAAAAATGACCGCCATCTTGTTTTTTAATTTTTTTACAACCACCATTGTATTTAAAAGCATAAAATCTCCCGAAAATGCCGTTTCGATCAACTCGATCCGATAACAAATGTAAAAGTTGTTGCCTCTCCCACGGCCGCCATCTTGTTTTTTGAAAATGTCAGCTTTTTCCTGAACTCACCGGAATAAACCAAAAAACTCGCCCATACATCAAAAACCCCCACCTATGCTCCTTCAATACAAACAATCATGTCAATCAGTCAGTGAGTGAGTGGTCGTTGTGTAGCTTTATATAGATTGGGCCTAGTTGGTTGGGTGGTGCGCGGGCTGCAAGCAGCCCGCGGGTCGTGTGTGCTTTCTCTTCTGCATAGTTTGAGTGAGTTGGTATTTATAACAGCGTTTTATGCTACCACTTGTAATTTTCCTAAGGCAAATTCAGCTTGGCAGTATGTAAAGGGTAGTTGTGCATCTTAATTATGACGTTGAACAGCGTTTTACGTCGCCGCTTTCGATAATCAGAAAGCGTTTTCACTTTTGTAGTTGGTTTTGTAGTTTTTTCCGTCTCCCCTAATTTCCAAAGTGCAGATTAATATCGTTTACCGTAACGCAAAGCGTTTTATGAAACCACTATGAAAACCTGATTGCAGTTACCGATAAGCTATTCGCGCATGGCATAGTGCGAGTCGGCAATCTTGTTTCCCTTAAACTGTTTTACGAAACCACTATTTATTCTGAAAGAAAGAACCTAAAATTTCCATATCTGTTGGGTAGTGCGCGGGCAGCAAGCAGCCCGCGAGTCACGTACTTGTTTATCCTAAGGCCAGTCAACCTTTGTCTGATTGCTGCGGCGCTACGTAAACGTACGGCTACGTTCGGCTTGCAGCCTCAGCTGCGCGTCTCGTCCACCCCTACCTGCTCGAGGCGCACGAAGTCGCGACGCGACCCTCCGCACCTACGCATACTGTGCGCCTTATGAATTTGGCATAATTCCGTAGAAGACTCCTATTAACCAAAATATTCCTTGCTCTGTTTGCTTGGGCGCTACGGTTTGCGGCGCTACTACGTGTACCATTCGCTGGCAGGAGTTTATTTACCAGCCCTTGTTCCCCCCATGTTCACCTCTGCCCGCTTGAGGCACACGAAGGTAGCGCCGCGACCCTACGCACCCTTGCAAGTCGACTTCCCATAGTAAATAGCTTAGTCCGTATACAGAGTGCTTGAAACTTCTTTCATTTAGTATGGTAAGTATCAATCAATTTATGTTAACAAACGTACTATCGCAAATCAACATAAGGGTTTTTATTTACCGGTTGAAAAATACGAAACGAACTTTAAATCCATACAGCACATCCGCCATTTTGAAAATCCATTTGTTTTGGAATTTTCTGGTAAACACCAGCATTATACTTCAACTGATTGTAAAGACAAAAACCAGCCACTCACACATGCGCAAGTGGGAGTTTGTTAATGGATTTTTTCTAAATACTACAAAAATAACTCTAAATTTCTTCATACAACATCGACCCTAACCGTCCCCAACCACGCCTCTTTTTTGGAGATCAATTCGGGTGAAAATAACGCACTTTTCTCGTTAAAAAGCAAAATTACTGTGACCTTGTATTTTTTTAACCATCATCGTATTAAAAACCTTAAAATTTCCCGAAAATGCTGTTTCAAACAACTCAATCCGATAACAAATAAAAAAATTGCCTATCCCACGGCCGCCAACTTGTTTTTTTGGAAATGTCAGATTTTTCTTTACTCATAAGAACCAACCAAAAACTCCCTATACATCAGAAATCCCCATCTATATACTCCTTGAACACAAACAATCATGTCAATGAGTAAGTAAGTCAGCGTGATGAGTGAACTCTTGCCTGCGATGATGTACCTACCCTACACGGAGTAGCGCCGCGACCCTACGCACACAAACAAGTCGACTTCCCGTGGTAAATAGCTTAATACGTATACACTATATAGTGTTGCTTTCAAAAAATTTCGAACAATCACGCCGGCGGCAGAAAAACCGGTGAAAATAAGAAAAAAATCACATACATACATAAATCACGCCTATATCCCTTACGTGGTAGGCAGAGCGTTAAAGGCCGTAAAACGGATATTAACACCACGTCTGACAAAAGTCAATCAGATAACTGCGTATCACTTAGTGACAGGTTGTCAGCCCATCGCCTAAAATTGCAATACAAATCTAACCCTCGAGTCCCTTAGTAAAATCACTCTGTATTTTTATGATTCAAATTCGAGAGGGTCAATGATAAGGATCAATTTCTGCAAACAAACAGACGATCGTAGAGCAACATAAACACACGTCATAAGAACCTGACACCAGGGTTTGTCATGTCGTTGGACGACTCGGTGTCCCACACGAAAAGAGAGAGATAAGAGCCGTATTAATTAGTATTAGTTCCGTAGACGTGTTCCGTGTGATGCCGGCTTAGAATAGCGTCACCCCATTTCCTACCCATGGGTGTTGTAAGAGGCGACTGAGGGACTCGAGGGTGTGTATTACAATTTTAGGCGATGGGCTGACAATCTGTCACTATAGTGATACACAGTTATCTCATTGACCCTCAAACTTTTGTCAGAAGTGGTGTTAATATCCGTTTTACGGCCGTTAATGCTCTGCCTACCCCGTAAGTGATATAGGCGTGATTTATTTATGTGTGTATGTAGTTCCGTAGAAGTTATTTATTAAAACTTACTTGATGGCCTAGCGAGTCGGGAAACCGAGGATATAACAGTTCATGTTTAATATTTGCCGAGTGATGCCAGCTTAGAATAGCATCACCCCATTTCCCACCCATGGGTATTGACAACCTGTCACTACAGTGATACACTGTTATCTGATTGACCCTCAAGCTTATGTTAGACGTGGTGTTAATATCCGTTTTACGGCCGTTAACGCTCTGCCTACCCCGTAAGGGATATAGGCGTGATTTATGTATGTATGTATGTTTGTTTAATGTCCTTGCGAGAAACCGATTACGAACGTACCAAAAAGCTATCTAATGTCTATAAGATACATACATACACATATCACCCCTATTGTCCCCTGCGGGGTAGGCAGAGCGTAAACGACCGCAAAAAAAACGGCTATATACGCCACTTTTGACAAATATTTCTGGGTCACCCCATTTCTTTCCCGTGGGATTCGTAAGAGGCGACTAAGGGACTCGAGAGTGTGTATTGCAATTTTAGGTGATGGGCTGACAACTTGTCACTATGGCGATACACAATTTTCCGAATGACCCTCAAATATTTGTACGATGTGGCGTAAATGTACGTTTTACGGCCGTTAATGCTCTGCCTACCCCGTAAGTGATAAAGTCGTGATTTATTTATGTATGTATGTAGTTCCGTAAAAGTTATTTATTAAAAACTTACTTGATGGCCTAGCGAGTCGGGAAACCGAGGATATTACAGTTCATGTTTAATATTTGCCGAGTGATGCCGGCTTAGAATAGCATCACCCCATTTCTTACCCATGGGTATTGACAACCTGTCACTACAGTGATACACTGTTATCTGATTGACCCTCAAGCTTATGTTAGACGTGGTGTTAATATCCGTTTTACGGCCGTTAACGCTCTGCCTACCCCGTAAGGGATATAGGCGTGATTTATGTATGTTTGTATGTTTGTTTAATGTCCTTGCGAGAAACCGTTTACGAACGTACCAAAAAGCTATCTAAAGTCTATAAGATACATACATACACATATCACCCCTATTGTCCCCTGCGGGGTAGGCAGAGCGTAAACGACCGCAAATAAAACGGCTATTTACGCCACTTTTGACAAATATTTCTGGGTCATTCGTAAAATTGTGTATCGCCATAGTGACAGGTTGTCAGCCCATCGCCTAAAATTGCAATACACACTCTCGAGTCCCTCAGTCGCCTCTTACGACGCCCACGGGAAAGAAATGGGGTGATGCTATTCTAAGCCGGCATCACATCACAATTTTCCGAATGACCATCAAATATTAATGTCCGTAAATGTCAGCTTTTTGCGGCTGTTTACGCTCTGCCTACCCCGCAAGGGATTATAGGCGTGATATGTGTGTGTGTGTAGGGGACGTGTTACATATAATATATTAGACCTACGGTTTTATGTTGAAAACTTATAATAATACATAATATCCGTTTTAGGGTGTATATTGCAATTTTAGGCGATGGGCTGACAACCTGTCACTATAGCGATACACAATATTCCGAATAACCCTCAAACATTTGTCAGACGTGGTGTAAATGGCCGTTTTTTGCGGCTGTTTACGCTCTGCCTACCCCGCAAAGGATAACAGGCGTGATATGTGTGTGTATGTATGTATGTAATATCCGTTATACGGCCGTTAATGCTCTGCCTACCCCGTGAGGGATAAAGGCGTGATTTATGTATGTATGTATGTGTGTAATTGCAGTTACCGATACCGATAAGCTATTCGCGCGTGGCATAGTGCATGTCGGCAATCTTGATTCCCTTAAACTGTTTTACGAAATCACTTTTTATTCTGCAAGAAAGAACCTAAAATGTACATATCCGTTGGGTAGTGCGCGGCCAGCAAGCAGCCCGCGAGTCATGTACTTGTTTATCTAAAGGGCAGTTAAGCTTTGTCTGATTGCTGCGACGCTACGCATACTGTGCGCCTTATCAATTTGCCATAGTTCCGTAAAAGAAACTTTTGAAAAGCAAAATTTTCTTTGCTCTGTTTGCTTCGGCGCTACGGTTCGCGTCGCTACTCCGTGTACCTCTTCGCAGGCAGGTGCTCCCTCACCACGCAGCTTCGGCTTGCAGCCTCAGCTGCGCGTCTCGTCCACCCCTACCCGCTCGAGGCACACGAAGTTAGCGCCGCGACCCTCCGCACCTACGCAAGTCGACTCTTCATAGTAAATAGCTTAGTTCGTATACAGAGTGTTTGAGACTACTTTCACTTTGTAGGGGGAGTGTCCCAAAAATTTGACCTACGTTTTTTAGCTTCAAGGAAACTACCCTTATTTTTGAGTAAAAACAATAACTGCATTCAAAATTTTTCAAAAAACCACTTGGTCACGCCGGGAGTCGAACCAGTAAAAAATTGTTTAAAAAACACCCTGTATTTTTATGATGGTAATCGACAGGGTCAGTGGTAAGGATCAATTTCTGCAAACAAACAAACTATCGCAAACTCACGCAAATAACTGCATTCAAAAGATTTTCAAAAAATTACTTGTCGTCATAGAAAATCGTACAAACACCCTGTATTTTTATGATGGGGATCGAGCATGTTGATAGCAAGGATTAATTTCTGCGAACAAACATACTATCGCAAAGCAACAGAAAGGCTCGTAATTAACGAATGAAACGAAAATAATTTCGATACCGCGTTTTAGAAACCCTAGTGGTGCCACCTCTGAAATGTATTGGGAACCACATTTTCATAATAAACTCATAAATTGTAAACTTTGTAGGGCAAGTGTTCTAAATATTCGACCTACGGTTTTTCGCTGAAAGAAAGCTACCCTTAGTTTAAAGTAAAAACAATAACTACATTCAAAGTTTTTCCAAAAATCACTTGTAGTCGCCGGGAGTCGAACCGGTAAAAATTGAAAAAAAATAAACATCCTGTATTTTTATGATGCCGATCGATAGGGTCAATGGTAAGGATAAATTACTGCAAACAAACATTGTATGGCAAACGCATGAAAATGGGTGCAATTAATCAAAATAATATTGAAAATTTTCACCAAACTGAAATCTTTATAGCACATCCGCCATTTTGAAATGTCAACTTTTTGGAGTTTTCTGGTAAACTACATCATATACCTAATCTAATGGTATAATATTCAAAACTGTAACTAACGTAAATCTGGGAGAACAATTCGGGTCTTTTGTAGTCTACCCGGAGTCAAATTGGTTCAAAAATTCAAACAAAGTTGTAAAACTTTTCCGCCATCTTGTTTTAACATTTTTTTTTATTTTTTTAGCAATCTCTACCAGAACACTTACAAACTGCCCATATATCACTTTAACCTATTTCGACTCGTTCTACCTGAAAAAGGGACAAATAAAAAAAATGGATTTTCAATTTTTTTTTAATAACTTGGCCGCCATCTTGAATTTTCAATTTTTTGGAATTTTCTGGTAAACTACATCATATACCTCATCCAACACAATAACAGCGACAACTTTAGCGCATGCGCATCTGGTAGAACAATTCGCCTACTTTAGAGTCTACTTTTTGCAAAAAAATCGTCATATCTCGGCCGCCATTTTGTTTTTCCCAAATGTTGGAATTTTCCTGAAAACTACAAAACGACCCCTAAAACCCCCTATACATCACCAAACCCCACCATGCCTCCTTCTTGGAGATCAATTCGGGTGAAAAAAACACCATTTTCACGGTAAAAAAAAATGACCGCCATCTTGTTTTTTAATTTTTTCACTACCATAATCGTATTCAAAACCTAAAAATCTCCCAAAATCGACACCAAAAATGAAAAAAAGTAAAAAAATGAGAAAAAAAAAAATCACACAGCAGCCGCCATTTTGTTTTTTGAAAATGTCAGATTTTTTCCCAACTCACACAAACGAACCATAAAACTCGCCCATACATCAAAAACCTCCAACTATACTCTTTCAACACAAACAATCATGTCAATCAGTGAGTGGTCGTTGTGTAGCTTTATATAAGTTAGACTAGTTGGTTGGGTGGTGCGCGGGCTGCAAGCAGCCCGCGGGTCGTGTGTGCTTTCTCTTCTGCATAGTTTGAGTGAGTTTGTATTTATAACAGCGTTTTATGCTACCACTTGGAATTTTCCTAAGGCAAATTCAGCTTGGCAGTTGGTTAAGTTAGTTTTGCATCTTTATTGTGACGTTGAACAGCGTTTTACGTCACCACTTGTAATTATCAGAAAGCGATTTCACTTGTGTAGTTGACTTTTGTACTTATTTCCGCTCCCCCTTATTTCCAAAGTGCAGATCAATAACGTTTACCGTAACGGAAAGCGTTTTATGAAACCACTATGAAATCCTGAATGCAAATACCGATAAGCTATTCGCGCGTTGCATAGTGCGTGTCGGTAATCTTGTTTTCCTAAAACTGTTTTAAGAAACCACTATTTATTCTGAAAGAAAGAACCTAAAATTTCCATATCTGTTGGGTAGTGCGCGGGCAGCAAGCAGCCCGCGAGTCACGTACTTGTTTATCCTAAGGGCAGTTAAACTTTGTCTGATTGCTGCGGCGCTACGGTTCGCGTCGCTTCCTCCGTGCCACCTCTTCGCAGGCAGGAGCTCCCTCCCCACGCAGCTTCGGCTTTCAGCCTCAGCTGCGCGTCTCGTCCACCCCTACCTGCTCGAGGCGCACGAAGTCGCGACGCGACCCTCCGCACCTACGCATACTGTGCGCCTTATGAATTTGCCATAATTCCGTAGAAGACTCCTATTAACCAAAATATTCCTTGCTCTGTTTGCTTGGGCGCTACGGTTTGCGGCGCTACTACGTGTACCTCTTCGCTGGCAGGAGTTTATTTACCAGCCCTCGTTCCCCCCATGTTCACCTCTGCCCGCTTGAGGCACACGAAGGTAGCGCCGCGACCCTACGCACCCTTGCAAGTCGACTTCCCATAGTAAATAGCTTAGTCCGTATACAGAGTGCTTGAAACTTCTTTCATTTAGTATGGTAAGTATCCTCATTGATAAGAATTAATTTATGTTAACAAACGTACTATCGCAAATCAACAGAAGGGTTTTTATTTACCGGTTGAAAAATACGAAACGAACTTTAAATCCATACAGCACATCCGCCATTTTGAAAATCCATTTGTTTTGGAATTTTCTGGTAAACACCAGCATATGCTTCAACTAATTGTAAAGACAAAAACCAGCCACTCACACATGCGCAAGTGGGAGTTTGTTAATGGATTTTTTCTAAATACTACAAAAATAACTCTAAATTCCTTCATTCAACATCAACCTTAACCATCCCCAACCACGTCTCCTTTTTGGAGATGAATTCGGGTGAAAATATCGCATCTTTCATAAAAAAATTACAGTCACATTGTATTTTTTTAACCTCCATCGTATTTAAAAAAAAAATATTTCTCGAAAATGCCGTTTCAATCAACTCAATTCGATAACAAATAAAAATATTTGCCTGCCCCACGGCCGCCAACTTGTTATTTTATAAATGTCAGAAGATTTTTCTTTACTCATTAGAATCTACCAAAAACTCCCTATACATTCAAAAATCCCCATCTATCTCCTTGAATACAAACAATCATGGCAATAAGTAAGTAAGTCAGCGTGGTGAGTGAACTCTTGCCCGCGATGATGTACCTACACGGAGTAGCGCCGCGACCTTCTGCACCCAAACAAGTCGACTTCCCGAGGTAAATAGCTTAATACGTATACACTAAATAGTGTGATGCCGGCTTAGAATAGCATCAACCTATTTCTAAACCATGGCTGTCGTAAGAGGCGACTAAGGGACTCGAGGGTTAGATTTGTATTGCAATTGTAGGCGATGGGCTGACAACCTGTCACTATAATGATACACAGTTATCCGATTGACCCTCAAACTTTTGTCAGACGTACTGTTAATATCCGTTTTATGGCCGTTAACGCTCTGCCTACCCCGTACCCTTACGGGATTTATTATGTATGTTGGTATTTATGTACTATATAGTGTTGCTTTCAAAAAATTTCAAACAATCACGCCGGCGGCAGAAAAACCGGTGAAAATAAGAAAAAAATCACATACATACATAAATCACGCCTATATCCCTTACGTGGTAGGCAGAGCATTAAAGGCCGTAAAACGGATATTAACACCACGTCTGACAAAAGTTTGAGGGTCAATCAGATAACTGCGTATCACTTAGTGACAGGTTGTCAGCCCATCGCCTAAAATTGCAATACAAATCTAACCCTCGAGTCCCTTAGTAAAATCACTCTGTATTTTTATGATTCAAATTCGAGAGGGTCAATGATAAGGATCAATTTCTGCAAACAAACAGACGATCGTAGAGCAACATAAACACACGTCATAAGAACCTGTTACCAGGGTTTGTCGTGTCGTTGGACGACTCGGTGTCCCACACGAAAAGAGAGAGATAAGAGCCGTATTAATTAGTATTAGTTTCGTAGACGTGTTCCGTGTGATGCCGGCTTAGAATAGCGTCACCCCATTTCCTACCCATGGGTGTTGTAAGAGGCGACTGAGGGACTCGAGGGTGTGTATTACAATTTTAGGCGATGGGCTGACAACCTGTCACTATGGCGATACACAATTTTTACGAATGACCCAGAAATATTTGTAACTTGAAATTTCCCGAAAATGCCGTTTCAATCAACTCAATCCGATAACAAATAAAAATATTTGCCTGCCCCACGGCCGCCAACTTGTTATTTTATAAATGTCATAAGATTTTTCTTTACTCATTAGAATCTACCAAAAACTCCCTATACATTAAAAAATCCCCATCTATCTCCTTGAATACAAACAATCATGGCAATAAGTAAGTAAGTCAGCGTGGTGAGTGAACTCTTGCCCGCGATGATGTACCTACACGGAGTAGCGCCGCGACCTTCTGCACCCAAACAAGTCGACTTCCCGAGGTAAATAGCTTAATACGTATACACTAAATAGTGTGATGCCGGCTTAGAATAGCATCAACCTATTTCTAAACCATGGCTGTCGTAAGAGGCGACTAAGGGACTCGAGGGTTAGATTTGTATTGCAATTGTAGGCGATGGGCTGACAACCTGTCACTATAATGATACACAGTTATCCGATTGACCCTCAAACTTTTGTCAGACGTACTGTTAATATCCGTTTTATGGCCGTTAACGCTCTGCCTACCCCGTACCCTTACGGGATTTATTATGTATGTTGGTATTTATGTACTATATAGTGTTGCTTTCAAAAAATTTCAAACAATCACGCCGGCGGCAGAAAAACCGGTGAAAATAAGAAAAAAATCACATACATACATAAATCACGCCTATATCCCTTACGTGGTAGGCAGAGCATTAAAGGCCGTAAAACGGATATTAACACCACGTCTGACAAAAGTTTGAGGGTCAATCAGATAACTGCGTATCACTTAGTGACAGGTTGTCAGCCCATCGCCTAAAATTGCAATACAAATCTAACCCTCGAGTCCCTTAGTAAAATCACTCTGTATTTTTATGATTCAAATTCGAGAGGGTCAATGATAAGGATCATTTCTGCAAACAAACAGACGATCGTAGAGCAACATAAACACACGTCATAAGAACCTGTTACCAGGGTTTGTCGTGTCGTTGGACGACTCGGTGTCCCACACGAAAAGAGAGAGATAAGAGCCGTATTAATTAGTATTAGTTCCGTAGACGTGTTCCGTGTGATGCCGGCTTAGAATAGCGTCACCCCATTTCCTACCCATGGGTGTTGTAAGAGGCGACTGAGGGACTCGAGGGTGTGTATTACAATTTTAGGCGATGGGCTGACAACCTGTCACTATGGCGATACACAATTTTTACGAATGACCCAGAAATATTTGTAACTTGAAATTTCCCGAAAATGCCGTTTCAATCAACTCAATCCGATAACAAATAAAAATATTTGCCTGCCCCACGGCCGCCAACTTGTTATTTTATAAATGTCAGAAGATTTTTTCTTTACTCATTAGAATCTACCAAAAACTCCCTATACATTAAAAAAATCCCATTCTATCTCCTTGAATACAAACAATCATGGCAATAAGTAAGTAAGTCAGCGTGGTGAGTGAACTCTTGCCCGCGATGATGTACCTACACGGAGTAGCGCCGCGACCTTATGCACACAAACAAGTCGACTTCCCGAGGTAAATAGCTTAATACGTAAACACTAAATAGTGTGATGCCGGCTTAGAATATCATCAACCTATTTCTAAACCATGGGTGTCGTAAGAGGCGACTAAGGGACTCGAGGGTTAGATTTGTATTGCAATTGTAGGCGATGGCTGACAACCTGTCACTATAATGATACACAGTTATCCGATTGACCCTCAAACTTTTGTCAGACGTACTGTTAATATCCGTTTTATGGCCGTTAACGCTCTGCCTACCCCGTACCCTTACAGGATTTATTATGTATGTATATATGTACTATATAGTGTTGCTTTCAAAAAATTTCGAACAATCACGCCGGCGGCAGAAAAACCGGTGAAAATAAGAAAAAAATCACATACATACATAAATCACGCCTATATCCCTTACGTGGTAGGCAGAGCGTTAAAGGCCGTAAAACGGATATTAACACCACGTCTGACAAAAGTTTGAGGGTCAATCAGTATAACTGCGTATCACTTAAGTGACAGGTTGTCAGCCCATCGCCTAAAATTGCAATACAAATCTAACCCTCGAGTCCCTTAGTAAAATCACTCTGTATTTTTATGATTCAAATTCGAGAGGGTCATTGATAAGGATCAATTTCTGCAAACAAACAGACGATCGTAGAGTAATATAAACACACGTCATAAGAACCTGACACCGGGGTTTGTCGTGTCGTTGGACGACTCGGTGTCCCACACGAAAAGAGAGAGATAAGAGCCGTATTAATTAGTATTAGTTCCGTAGACGTGTTCCGTGTGATGCCGGCTTAGAATAGCGTCACCCCATTTCCTACCCATGGGTGTTGTAAGAGGCGACTGAGGGACTCGAGGGTGTGTATTACAATTTTAGGCGATGGGCTGACAACCTGTCACTATAGTGATACACAGTTATCTGATTGACCCTCAAACTTTTGTCAGAAGTGGTGTTAATATCCGTTTTACGGCCGTTAATGCTCTGCCTACCCCGAAGGGGATATAGGCGTGATTTATTCATGTATGTATGTAGTTCCGTAGAAGTTATTTATTAAAAACTTACTTGATGGCCGAGCGAGTCGGGAAACCAAGGATATTACAGTTCATGTTTAATATTTGCCGAGTGATGCCGGCTTAGAATAGCATCACCTTATTTCTTACCAATGGGTATCGTAAGAGCCGACTAAGGGACTCGAGGGATGTGTATTACAATTTCAGGCGATGGGCTGACAACCTGTCACTACAGTGATACACTGTTATCTGGTTGACCCTCAAGCTTATGTTAGACGTGTTGTTAATATCCGTTTTACGGCCGTTAACGCTCTGCCTACCCCGTAAGGGATATAGGCGTGATTTATGTATGTATGTATGTTTGTTTAATGTCCTTGCGAGAAACCGTTTACGAACGTACCAAAAAGCTAACTAAAGTCTATAAGATACATACATACACATATCACCCCTATTGTCTCCTGCGGGGTAGGAGGAGCGTAAACGACCGCAAAAAAAAAACGGCTATTTACGCCACTTTTGACAAATATTTCTGGGTCATTCGTAAAATTGTGTATCGCCATAGTGACAGGTTGTCAGCCCATCGCCTAAAATTGCAATACACACTCTCGAGTCCCTCAGTCGCCTCTTACGACGCCCACGGGAAAGAAATGGGGTGATGCTATTCTAAGCCGGCATCACATCACAATTTTCCGAATGACCATCAAATATTAATGTCAGTTTTTTGCGGCTGTTTACGCTCTGCCTACCCCGCAAGGGATTATAGGCGTGATATGTGTGTGTGTAGGGGACGTGTTACATATAATATATTAGACCTACGGTTTTATGTTAAAATCTTATAATAATACATAATATCTATATTTATTTATTTATTAGCATTCATGTACAAGTATAAGGTGAACAGTTTAGGCTAGATAGGTACATGAACCCTGTAAGGGTGTAGCAGTTAACTTAAAATTAGAAGTTACAGTTCAATATTGATTTTGATTAAAAATTAATTTTCATTGAATTATTAACAATATTAGAATAATATAAGATAAGATAGTAACATACAATCTAGATTCATAGAATTATTAACAATATTATAGTTATAGTGACATTACAATACAATATAAATTATTAACGCTTATTTTAATTTTTAGTTATATATTTTTTTGTGCAATGGAATATACTTTTAGCTCTTTATCTTCAAAGTACTCCTATATTGAATAGTAGCATTTTCGCAATAGCATTTTCTTCACTTCTCTGTTGAAAGCGATTTCGGTCTCTAGTTTTTTTATAGTAATTGGCAACTTATTGTATATATTTATTGACCTAAAGTATGGACTATTTTTGAACATTTGTAGTTTAGGGGCAGGCAGTTCGATAGTATGGTTACGCCGAGCACTCTTTGTGAATTGGTAGAGATGCAGATGTTGTCGTACAAATTTTGCCATTTCCAAAATGTAGATGCACGGGAAGGTAAGTATTTTGTTTTTGTTGAAAATGGGCCTGCAACTTTCCATTTGACGAATGTTATATATGATGCGCATGCATTTTTTCTGCAGAATAAACAGATCGTTTGCTTCCGAGCAATATCCCCATAGAATTACCCCATAACGTAGCCAGGCGAAGGCATAGGCGTAATAGGCCGAAAGCGCGCACTCTATATTCGTGTTAAATTTAAGAACGCTGAGAGCATAGATGAATTGAGATAGTTTGGTCTTTATTTTATCTATATGGTCTTTCCAGCATACGTAGGTATCTATGGTAATTCCTAACAACGTGCATCCGTTTTAGGGTGTATATTGCAATTTTAGGCGATGGGCTGACAACCTGTCACTATAGCGATACACAATATTCCGAACAACCCTCAAACATTTGTCAGAAGTGGTGTAAATGGCCGTTTTTTGCGGCTGTTTACGCTCTGCCTACCCCGCAAGGGATAACAGGCGTGATATGTGTGTGTGTGTATGTATGTATGTAATATCCGTTATACGGCCGTTAATGCTCTGCCTACCCCGTGAGGGATAAAGGCGTGATTTATGTATGTATGTATGTGTGTAATTGCAGTTACCGATACCGATAAGCTATTCTCGCGTGGCATAGTGCATGTCGGCAATCTTGATTCCCTTAAACTGTTTTACGAAATCACTTTTTATTCTGCAAGAAAGAACCTAAAATGTACATATCAGTTGGGTAGTGCGCGGCCAGCAAGCAGCCCGCGAGTCATGTACTTGTTTATCTAAAGGGCAGTTAACCTTTGTCTGATTGCTGCGACGCTACGCATACTGTGCGCCTTATCAATTTGCCATAGTTCCGTAAAAGACTTTTGAAAAGCAAAATTTTCTTTGCTCTGTTTGCTTCGGCGCTACGGTTCGCGTCGCTACTCCGTGTACCTCTTCGCAGGCAGGTGCTCCCTCACCACGCAGCTTCGGCTTGCAGCCTCAGCTGCGCGTCTCGTCCACCCCTACCCGCTCGAGGCACACGAAGTTAGCGCCGCGACCCTCCGCCCCTACGCAAGTCGAGTTCGACTCTTCATAGTGAATAGCTTATAGCTTATAGTTCGTATACAGAGTGTTTGAGACTACTTTCACTTTGTAGGAGAAGTATCCCAATTATTAGACCTACGTTTTTTTGCTTCAAGGAAACTACCCTTATTTTTTAGTAAAAACAATAACTGCATTCAAAATTTTTCAATAAATCACTTGGTCACGCCAGGAGTCAAACCGGTGAAAATCGTAAAAAAAAACACCCTGTATTTTTATGATGCCAATCGAGAGGGTCAAAAGTAAGGAGCAATTTCTGCGAACAGACATACTATCGCAAACTCACGCAAATAACAGCATTCAAAAGATTTTCAAAAAATTACTTGTCGTCATAGAAAATCGTAAAAACACCCTGTATTTTTATGATGGGGATCGAGCATGTTAATAGCAAGGATTAATTTCTGCGAACAAACATACTATCGCAAAGCAACAGAAAGGCTCGTAATTAACGAATGAAACGAAAATAATTTCGATACCGCGTTTTAGAAACCCTAGTGGTGCCACCTCTGAAATGTATTGGGAACCACATTTTCATATTAAACTCATAAATTGTAAACTTTGTAGGGCAAGTGTTCTAAATATTCGACCTACGGTTTTTCGCTGAAAGAAAGCTACCCTTAGTTTATAGTAAAAACAATAACTATATTCAAAGTTTTTCCAAAAATCACTTGTAGTCGCCGGGAGTCGAACCGGTAAAAATTGAAAAAAAATAAACACCCTGTATTTTTATGATGCCGATCGATAGGGTCAATGGTAAGGATAAATTACTGCAAACAAACATTGTATGGCAAACGCATGGAAATGGGTGCAATTAATCAAAATAATATTAAAAATTTTCACCAAACTGAAATCTTTATAGCACATCCGCCATTTTGAAATGTCAACTTTTTGGAGTTTTCTGGTAAACTACATCATATACCTAATCTAATAATATAATATTCAAAACTGTAACTAACGTAAATCTGGGAGAACAATTCAGGTCTTTTGGGGTCTACCCGGAGGAAAATTTGCGAAGAAATTCAAACAAAGTTGCAAAACTTGGCCGCCATCTTGTTTCTACATTTTTATTTATTTTTTTAGCAATCTCTACCAGAACACTTACAAACTGCCCATACATCACTTTAACCTATTTCTACTCTTTCTACCTGAAAAAGGGACATTGAAAAAAAGTTGATTTCCGATTTTTTTTTAATTACTCGGCGGCCATCTTGAATTTCAAACTTTTTGGAGTTTTCTGGTAAACGACATCATATACCTCATCAAACACAACAACAGCGACAACTTTAGCGTATGCGCATCTGGTAGAACAATTCGCCTACTTTAGAGTCTACTTTTTGCAAAAAAATCGTCAATGCTCCGCCGCCATTTTGTTTTTCCAAAATGTTGGACTTTTCCTGAAAACTACAAATTGACCCCTAAAAACCCCTCATACATCACCAAACCCCACCATGCCTCCTTCTTGGAGATCAATTCGGGTGAAAAAAACACCATTTTCAGGGTTAAAAAAAATTACCGCCATCTTGTTTTTTCATTTTTTCTCTACCATAATCGTATTTATCACCTAAAAATCTCCCGAAATCGACACCATAAACGAAAAATAGTAAAAAAATGAGAAAAAAAAATTCACATAGCAGCCGCCATTTTGTTTTTTGAAAATGTCAGATTTTTCCTGAACTCACCGAAATGAACCATTAAACTCCTCCATACATCATAAACCTCCATCTATACTCTTTCAACCCAAACAATCATGTCAATGAGTGGTCGTTGTGTAGCTTTATATAAGTTAGATAGATGGGATGGGATGGGATGGGATGGGACTAGTTGGTTGGGTGGTGCGCGGGCTGCAAGCAGCCCGCGGGTCGTGTGTGCTTTGCCTTTCGTATAGTTCGAGTGAGTTTGTATTTTATAAAGTGTTTTACGTCACCACTTTTAATTTTCCTAAGGCAAATTCAGCTTGGCAGTATGTAAAGGGTAGTTGTGCATCTTAATTATGACGTTGAACAGCGTTTTACGTCACCGCTTTCGAAAATCAGAAAGCGTTTTCACTTTTGCAGTTGGTTTTGTAGTTTTTTCCGTCTCCCCTAATTTCCAAAGTGCAGATTAATAACGTTTACCGTAACGCAAAGCGTTTTATGAAACCACTATGAATTCCTGATTGCATTTACCGATAAGCTATTCGCGCGTGGTTATAGTGCGTGTGGGCAATCTTGTTTCCTTTGAACTGTTTTACGGAACCACTTTTTATTCTGCAAGAAAGAACCTAATATTTCCATATCTGTTGAGTAGTGCGCGGGCAGCAAGCAACCCGCGAGTCACGTACTTGTTTATCCATAGGACAGTTTACCTTTGTCTGTTTGCTCCGGCGCCGCGGTTCGCGTCGCTTCCTCCGTGCCACCTCTTCACAGGCAGGAGCTCCACTCACCACGCAGCTTCGGCTTTCAGCCTCAGCTGCGCGTCTCGTCCACCCCTACCTGCTCGAGGCGCACGAAGTCGCGACGCGACCCTCCGCACCTACGCATGTTGTGCGCCTTATAAAAATTTATACTGTTGTTAGCAACACAGAGGAACCATCGACACGTCAACGCGCTGGCTCAAAAGACTTGAGGCCAAGCCGGAAAACGCCCCGCTCTGGCCCCGCTGTCAACTGTTGTTTACGTCTTATTATAAAAGTGTCGGTAGACCAGGATATCGGGTTCATTCTATTCGCTAGCTGTCAGACCGTGAACACGTTGTAATTTGTTCAGAAAATCTACTATTTAATCGGTGAAGTGTCGAGTGATTTATTTTAAATAATATTTATTAAGTTTTGTAATGTAAAGTGTAATAAAATTCTCTGTTCTGTTAAAATAATCTTCGGTGTTATTTCAGATTCCTATCCAAAATCTCCCTGTCTTTAATATCAGAAGTGAGACACGGTACGCCTACAAAATGGGAAAACGAAAGAGTGGCAAAAAGAAGCATACACGCAGCAGGAGTTCATCACCTTCGTCGAGTAGTTCAAGGACTCCGTCGCCGCCTCCTCCAAGGAAGAAGTCTAAGGTATCACGAAGAGCTGATACCGAAATTGTGAGTACGAGTGCCACTACCTTACATAATATGATACCCGACTTCGATCCGTTAACCGACAATGTAAGCGCATGGTTAAATGTAATAGACTCATATGCTGAAACTTTTTCGTGGAGAGATAGTGTTACTCGTTATCAGGCGTTAAACAAGTTGAAAGGTTCAACCGCACCATCCTAGATTGCATGAAAACTATGAGCGCAGATTTGCAGGAAAATCGGTGGGATGAGTGTGTTAAACCTCTTCAGCAGGCCATTAATAGCAGTTTTCATAAAACAATTAAGGCTGTACCTTCAGAAGTTTTATTAGGTTATAGGTTACACACGGACAGTGATAGGTTAGCCCCCGAACCTGATAACGAAAACACTTCTGTAGATGTAACTAAGTTAAGGCAATGGGTTGATGAAAACATTAAGATCAATGCAATAAAACAAAAGGAGAGATTCGATGGCACTCGTACAAAAGCTAGACAATATCATGAAGGCGATTTGGTTCTCGTAAAGATCCAAAGTCAAACGAATGAAGGTCGGAGTAAGAAACTAATGCCAGTTTTCAAGGGTCCTTTTCAGGTAAAAAGAGTATTGGGTTGCGACAGATACGAGATTGTAGATTTGAGAGGCAGTGAACGAAGCAATAAAAGATACGAGATTGTAGATTTGAGAGGCAGTGAACGAAGCAATAAAAGATACCAAGGAAGTGCGGCAGCTGAAAATATGAAACCTTGGATCAATGTGAATGATTTAATTATTCAAGAATGATGTGAAAATGTAAGTATTAACTAAATATTCTGAATTATTAACCACATTTCTAAAAATAAAATAAAAAAAATGGCTTTTCATGTTTTATACCTTTTGTACAGGTTTATAGTTATAACGGCTCTAATTTTTTTACGTTTGTTTGTTAGTAAAGTTTTAACCGTTGTTCCTGCCTGGTGAAACAGAGGAAGCGAAGTTGAAACTAGATGGATTTCTTTATTCTCCGTCATTAAGGTCACCAGGGCTTGGGACGCTTAAGCCTGCGTCGAGCGTAAGCCGACCGTCCAGTGGCGCCCTCCCATGTTTTTTAATAAATTCTTAAAATCTAGGATAAACATTAAAAATCTAATACGGACAAATTGTTGTCCAATACGATAAGTTTATTTTAAGGTACAACAATGAGCTTTTTCTTGTGTTTTAAATTTTAAATCACTAAAACGGAAAACGGTGGCCACCATTTTCCATTTTAGTGATTTTAAAGACGCATAACAATGTAAAGCTTATTGTTGTACCTTAAAATAAACTTATCGTATAGGACAATAATTTGTCCGTCTTAGATTTTTAATGTTTGTCCTAGATTTTAAGAAATTATTAAAAAACATGGGAGGGCGCCACTGGACGGTCGGATTTCGCACGGCGCCGCCTTAATGGTAGAGAGAATAGGAAGTCTTAATCGGAGAAACGTTAAGGAATATGGAACATCAAGATATACAGAAGCTAAAGAAAAAAAAAAAGCAAGAAGACAGTATAATAATATTTCCTTTTCATTTAAATTTCAGGCTTAATAATGTTGTGCAGTCAAAAAGATGCCTGGGGCAGGCATCATGCAGTATGGCCGTGTTAGCAACACAGAGGAACCATCGACACGTCAACGCGCTGGCTCAAGAGACTTGAGGCCAAGCCGGAAAACGCCCCGCTCTGGCCCCGCTGTCAACTGTTGTTTACGTCTTATTATAAAAGTGTCGGTAGACCAGGATATCGGGTTCATTCTATTCGCTAGCTGTCAGACCGTGAACACGTTGTAATTTGTTCAAAAAATCTACTATTTAATCGATGAAGTGTCGAGTGATTTATTTTAAATAATATTAATTAAGTTCTGTAATGTAAAGTGTAATAAAATTCTCTGTTCTGTTAAAATAATCTTCGGTGTTATTTCAGATTCCTATCTAAAATCTCCCTGTCTTTAATACTGTCAACTTCTTCTACCTTTTCACCCTTTAAATTAAAATCAATTTGTAATGGACTGGAAGATATAAACTGCATCAATTTAGTTTTATATTTATTTGAAGATTATTTCTTTCCATCCAAGCAATAATGTCAGTCAGTGAACTATTTAAGTTTGATTTAAGCTTTTGTTTATTTTTACCCCTTACTATTAATGTTGTGTCGTCTGCAAATTGAACACACTTTTGCTCTATTGCTCTCGGAAGGTCGTTGACAAACAGTAGAATTAAAAGAGGGCCAAATACACTTCCCTGCGGTACTCCGGTATCATTAATTTTAAAAATCTGATCTGTATCTGACTCTATGAATTACATCATTAATTTTGGTCAGTTTCGTTATTTCGGTACACTGCTTTCTATCAGCTGAGAAAGCTTCAATCCAATCCAGTGTCCTTCCACGTTTACCATTTCAACTAAGTTTATCCTTTAATATAGAGTGGTTAACGAAATCAATCTAACCTGGCAGGACAGAGTCACAAACGAGCGAGTTCTAGAAATTGCGCAGCTGCCTAGTTTTACCGCCCTGCTTAAGCAGAGACGATTGCGGTGGCTAGGGCATGTGCACCGGATGGAACCTTCGCGTCTACCACGGCATGTTCTGCTTGGCGCTGTAGCAAACGCTAAAAGAGGGGTTGGAAGACCTATGCTGCGTTTCAAAGATTGCGCCAAGCGGGACATGGCTGCGTTTAACATTGACCATCAAAGCTGGGAGAAGCTTGCTGAGGATAGGAACGAATGGCGTAAGCGTGTGTTTGATGGGCGTAAAACACACGATAATGCCTGGTTTTCTGGTCTCGCTAACAAAAGGCAAAAACGTCAACTAAACATGCATGTGCCAGTCTCAAATTCCACCTTCACTTGTAGGGCGTGCGGAAAATTATGCCACTCCCGTATCGGCTTATACAGCCACAAAAAGTCTTGCCTTAGACACTGATCAAATTGTCTGTCATAGACGTGTGAGGCCAATGATGATGAACGAAATCGAAGGCTTTGCTCATTTCGAGGAATATCGCAATGCATCTGTTGAGCTACCTTTTCTAAAACCATATTGTTTCGATTGCAAGATTTCGTATTTTGTTAAAAACTCATTAAACCTTACAACAAACATACATATATCACGCCTTTATCCCTTGCGGGGTAGGCAGAGCGTAAACGGCCCCAAAAACGAACATTTACGCCACGTCTGACAAACATTTGAGGGTCATTCGGAAAATTGTGTATCGCCATAGTGACAGGTTGTCAGCCCATCGCCTTAAATTGCAATACACACCCTCGAGTCCCTTCATCGCCTTTTACGACACCCACGGGAAAGAAATGGGGTGATGCTATTCTAAGCCGGCATCACACGGCAATATATACCTTACTAGAAGAGCTTTTTCAAAGACTTTGGATAAGATCGGCACTTATATGATAGGCCTGTAATTTGTGGGGTCTAACGAATCTCCCTTCTTAAATAGTGGCTTTACAATGCTTAACTTATCGGGAAAGGTGCCCTCTACAAATGATAAATTAATTAGTGATATGAGCAAGAGCATATTTTAAGGATGTTTTAGTTAAATTATCGTACCCTATGCCTTCCCTATATCCTACCTTTGCTATTTTTCAAAAACATGATGATGTTGCAGACTACACTTTCAGTCACTGGTCGCAAAAATATTGTATTTTGTCTATTTTGAATTGTATTAAAATTTGAATTATTTCTATTTCTATTTGGCGTATTTTTATTTGTTAGTTTTATATAGTAATTATTAAAAATATTAGAAATGTCAATTGGATTGGAGTGTATGAAATTATCATCTTTAATCTCAATAATGTCACTATTTTGCGATAAACGATTAGAACTATTTGAGTTAATAGAATTCCAAGTGGCTATGCACTTGTTTTAATGTTTGTTTATGTTATTGTTATTTGTGATTTTTTGGGCATGTATAATACATTTCTTAAATATTTTATTGTATTTTTTAAATCTAAATTTGTTGACTCGTTTGTTATCTTTATACTTTCGGTAATGAAGATGTAGAGCGCGTTTTGTTTTTAATGAAATCTTGAGACCCTTTGTCACCCATTTTAAGGCTCTTGGTCTATTATTTATTTTCACCTTAATTTCCGGAAAACATAGGTCATGAAAAAAACACATTATATCGTAAAAGTGATCGAATGCGGTACTGGTTTTATTTGACGCTATGACATCAGAATACGATAGAGCCGGAATACACTCATGGAACTTATTCAAATTTTCACGACTGTACTTTCTTTTTTGTTCAAACCAGAATAAAAATGCAACCTGTTTCCTGACTGCTATGGACAAAATCTGAGCCGTTTCATAATCAGACAGACCAAGTTTCAAAACTTCAGATTGAGCCGACCTGATATTGCTTGATATTTGGTCAATACAAGAGTTTTCACGTGTTGGTGTTAAAATATGGGGATCAATACAGTATGTTTTGAGAACTTTAATAAGTTTATATTAAGCATTTTTTTCTTCTAGCAAGTTGATATTCCAGTCACCACAGACAATACATTTTCTTCGTTTGTATTTGTAGGTAAAAGAGTGAAGCAATTTGTCTAATTTATGCAAGAAAACGCCTACATGTGCTTTAATTTGTTTAGGTATTTTGTAAATATTAACTTTTATATGATTTAGGCCTATAATTTCCACACCACAATATTCAAAATAATAATCTACTGCTAACTCTGAGGCAACTTGCAAAGGTTCACAATTATATAGCTTATTCACTAAAATACATGTTCCACCTCTACTACCGTTGGGGCGGCAATAAGAAGCAGCTAAAATTGTTTAACTTAATATTAGCTTCTGAATTACGTCTTACATGGATTTCACTCAAGCAAATAATTTCAAACTCTCAACCTTAATTTTTTAGTTCAAGTAGAGTTAATTTCAGTAAGTCTCGTTTACAACATAGTTCAATTTATATTATGATTAAATAACAAAAGTTTATCTTAACAATTTATGATAGACTCGTCGCCAATTTTGTTTTGACCACTAGTGCCACTATTAGGAACGAAAAAATGACCTATTTTCGTTTTTATTTGTCTCTTGGATTCCTTGATTATGAGCAGATGCTTGGTCATCGCTGAATTTCTTACCTTGTTCATTGTAATTTGAAATCGAGTCAATTATAGAAATAGCTTTATGTGCCGTACTTTTGTATGTACCTCTATAATATGAATGCGCTCCTATTTCATTAATATCTACTAATGTGCAATTTTTGCAATTTTTTATAAATAATTTTATTTCATTATTGAACGTATTTTTATCTAAGTATTTGTATTTATATACAGTTAACAATAAAATTTTATACTTTTTGAGTTTGATCATAGCATTACATAAGTTTGTAAACACTTCATAGGGATTTTTATCATGACGTCCAATAGATAATACTAGAATGTCGTTTTCTGTTATTTTACTTTCTATGTACTCGATATCTTTGATGATTTGCGGGCTTGATGCTCCCGTCTTCACTGTAGATTCTATACTGTATATGTCTCTAGGGTTTCCGTGCTTAGCATACATGATCCGTGCTGACAAGCCTCTTATCTGTTCATCTCCAAGCATGTAGATAGTTGGTTTTTTATGTACAGATTTAGAATTTGATGTCATCAATATAATGTAGTGTTATGTTGATCTTGCACGTTATTCATTGGAGAAGTGTTTGGGGTACTTACATACTGAGGTACAGGATTTTCTTGCATTGGTATGTTTTCCTGGATTTGATTTCTTGTGCCTGCGTTCAACTGTAGGTGTCTAGGTATTGGTCGGTACTGTCATACTTGTGTTAATTATACTTTGGTTTGCCCTTTGTCTATTCAATATCTGTCTTTCCGGTCTTGATATATTTGCTGTTGGCGTGGATTTTCCAGTACTGGTAAGATGTCTAATAGTAGTGTCGTATACTTTAATTTGTTTTGTCAGCAGCTGGTTTTCTGAAAGTAAATTTTCAATATCTTGTTCTGCTGATTGTAAACTTTTTTGTAATTCAATGATTTTTAGTTCCATCTTATCGGATTTATTGTATATCGCACTCTTAGTAAAATAACGACTTAAATCAAAATTTGGCCAAAATGAGTTTTTGTGAAAAACTGACTTATTAGAGCAGAGCCCACAACATAGACTCTAAAATACAACCTATCTCTTACATAATAAGGTTCAAAAAAGATGAGTCTTTATCTTTCCCGCTCCGAATTCCTATCTCTTCAGTCAAATAATGACCGATTTAGTCTTGCGTCTGCGGCTGCATGCAACGTTTTTGTGAAAAGACGACTGATTTAGAAATGAGCCGTTGTTTTATCAAAAGTTGAGGCGAGTGTAATTGAAAAGTTTTTATAAAAGAATGACCGATTTAGTGTTTGGTCTTTGTTTTACAAAATACCTGCGATGTTTGCTTGACTCATTTTAAATTAGGTCTGTAATTTACGAAAATGTTGGAAAAGCTCACAGACCCATTTGGAGATAAGACTGTATCGTTTTGAAAATTTTGTTATTTATATGACTTAACTAAAATTAGGTCTTTGTTGTATTTCTAATGATGAAAATTTCTGGTAACATTTTTAGTTGAGTCTTTGTTTTAACAAAAATAATGAAATGACTTCGGTATTATTTCAAATTTGACCTGTATTCGACTGATATCATAACATGATTTAACGTATTTACTTTTATCTTAATCTTGAGGTTTTGTACCGAACGCTATTTACAAATAGGTTTAACGTTTTACTTCTCTTGAAATTCAACGGATTTTCTATATTTTTAGTACATTAATTTAATCCTCCGACTGAAAAAAAATCATATTGAACCATAGTTGGAATCATCGGCACCTCGATTGCTGCCGTCAAACTCGACGATAAAACCAAGGCTAAATGTGTACCAACTCGGTCTCATCTCCAGCCGCATACCGTAGAGCTCGCCTTGAGTCACTACCTCACACGTCTATCGTTTTCGAAGTGTAACGTTCTACAAAGAAAAGCTCTGAATACCGCCATTTATCTCTTAAACCACTCAAATTTACCTCGTCCATCACATCACAAGTCAAATTAGTGAGTACTAACAGGAGCAGCAGATAGATTAAAATCATGTCACATTGCAGACTGAATGGGTAGGGAAACTTGAAAAAATTAGCATACGACATGAAGGTGCGTGCCACCTTCACTACAGTTACACAATAAATCTCCTACTAAAAACACGTTTTCGTCGACTAGACGGCCAAATCAGCACGTCGCTTGTCATGACGCCATTATCGTGCGAAGTAACATGGCTGCCACCGTCATCAAAGAGTATGCCGCAAGCCGTTCTCCGTAAGACAGATAGTCACACTGTGCTCACCTTGTTAAAAGACGGTGCAGGTTGTTGAGATCCATACGTTTCGCACGGAGTATTGGTAATATCACAAAACGACAGATACCAACTAAATTCAAAGTCACCGATGACGCCCGAAAAGTTTGCGACAAATTTGACTTACGATATCGGTAGTGTCATTATCCGCTACTCCAACAAAGCCCACCGAGAAGCCCGCACCTGAAACATCCTGAGCCAAACACGGGCGAAAAAGGACGTAACCTATTTCTCACTCAGCAAAGCACTCCTCAATTCGATCCTGATCGATTTTCCAAGGCCAGAGTTTACCACGTTCGTTTTAGTCAATCGAAAACTTTTTCAAAACCAGCATTGTCATTTGTCTATAATGGTAGGCCCGGCCCATCAGCGAACTAATAAGACACAAGAAATACAAGAAGTAGTATTCGTTTCCGCTTATAAAAGCCCGACTCCGCCTACTTGCCATTGAGGATCGACGAGGTCATCGAATTGATTGAAATTGAAAAACGAAACTGAATGATGCATCTACCATAGAACTAGCTCTAGAAGAATAGGCGACCACAGTCATCGACGGCAATCGTGTGGCACCCCTATTCAAGCGGGTGTTACACCGACAGCTTCATCACGCAAACCTCGACACGAACATCAGAGATATAAGCGAACGCTGAGCTTGTTAATTATTATTGTAATCTGTGGCTATGCCTGTGACTGACGACGCGTTTCACGCTTCACCGCTACTTTTCTTGCAAAATAAGTAAGACGTCTCCACCGCAGTTTGCCACACTATACCACCCACCCCCTCGTCTGGAGCAACGTCATTACGCACTTTCTTATAAGTCTATTTTGAGTCCCTTATCGTCACGCTATTCATGTGGCTCAGCACGCATGCCGTGTATTTTTTGGGATCGCCGCATCGCTCACTAGGCCTGGCGCTCCATCACATGGAAAAGAGTTGGTCCAATATCCACCGAACTACAAGAAACCGCCAAAGAACTCCACCGAGATATCGACAGTATAATACAGAAGACAGCTACGATCAAAGAACTGCTTGTGTTTCACAGCCTCTTAATGTCAGGGCCTGGAAAAGCCTAGGAGTGTTAAGACAGTCTTGTGCAGCTCACTACCGGGCGTTCACTTTCAAAAGGAAGTACTCCACACTCTGATCACTGAAAAGAAGTTTATGATCAACAGCAAACCTCTAACGCACAACTCCATCAACCTAAACAAGCCAAAGTCATTACGCACAATCACTTCGGTACTACTGAGTGTCCTCGTACACAACTCGCTTGTCGTCCCTTTGATAATCATGACCTCATCGAGAAAAACACATAAAGAACGTCGCAGTGCCTTGCCAATGTATATTTCACCCAAATACTCAATATTAATATGGATTGATGGAGCCCCACATCAAGCCGCAATAAAAGTCAACAACATCGTGCAGATCGTGAACAACACTCTTCTATAAAACACCTGACACCTGGCCACGAGGACGAGCCATCGCTACGTATCACGAAGCAGACAGCAGCGTGAGGAAAGTGGAAATCAGAATAGAAGAGAGCATCTGAACGCTAGCAACTAATAAGTTACATCGGGTAGAAGTGCTGCCGACCAAACCACACTAGCGTACAAATATCTTTAAGTTTAATTTTCTCATTTTCACTAAATTTTTCTTGTAGAAGCCGTCTCCGTTGCAATGAGAACAGCCACCGCACCATTTATAGCGACCGCGGCGCATTTAAGATACGTTTAAATACGTTTAATCAAAGGGTTTATTGGGTCATTTGTCGACTCGGTGTCCCATATGAATGACAGAAGAAAAAATTATGTTAATAGTTTCATTTTAATAGGACTGTGTTCTGTTGACCATTTGCTAGTCGCTATATCGCGATATGAATTTGAGTCGCATGTTTAAGTTATAGACTTATTTTTAAATAAATTGTTTATTCTTTTAGATTTTTAGTAAAATAGTGACTCAATTTAAAATGAGTCGGAGATCTTCATGTTTGATTTGGTAAAGCAAAGACCAATTTAAACTTAGGTCAATATTTCTTTCAGATTTTTAATGAAATAATGACGCAATTCTAAAGGGTTACAAATAATAAACTTTTTTTAATTAATGGATGTGAATATTTTTGTAAATTTTAATGCATTTAAAAGAACATATTCTTAGGATTAGTGAGGTGGTTCAAGTTTCATCGTTTGCCTTTTACTTTTAATTCTACAGCCATTTAAAAATTATTCTGTGTATTCAACAAACGTTTTTCATCGATAATCAAAAATTTGTGTTTTTGGATTAGGTCGTTATTTAATTAAGAGTGCGATATATTTGTTCGTTCTGGGCAGCTTCTGTTACATTGGTGGTTAATAGGCGAAGAAAATGAGTCATCATTAGAGTTGTTTTCATCATCCGGTATCAAGCTTGATAGAGTACTGTACGAATTTTAAATAGTTATAATTGGTCTGTATTTTTTATGTATAACATTATCATGGTAATCGCTTGTATTTTGTTTCAAAGGGCAAGATTTACATTTCCAGCTTAATTTTTTACTTGGTTCCATCAGATAAAATCTTTGTGTAGTCACTTGACAATAATCTAAGTTATAGGTACTCTTGCAACTACAGCATATCAAAAACTCTCTGTTTTCTATTATTTTACAATAGGTATCGCAGTTGAGAGCCATCTTATTTAGCTGTCTAGACCTCGTAGTCAGAAAAGTGGTTCTATTCTGTCTCTTTAGGGCCTGTGTTATTCACTAGATCAATCTACTATTCTGTTTTTGTAGTGCCTGTGTGATTCACTAGAGCAATCTAGTTTTTTTTTGGTTTTACAAAAAAATCATTCTTTTTTGTTTTTTTCATAAATAATTACTATTGCCAATAAAAATTGTTTGAGTCAAATTCATATTAAAAAAAAATGTTAATTAGAATAACAAAAATATAAATTAAGAGACACGCTTGGGAGCGAGCTTTGTTCTCCTGCGTATGAATCTCCTTCTGTATTCTCTACGCCATTGCCACTCGATTCGGGTGAAATTGGTGTTCTGTTCAATCTCGTATCTCAGTTGTTAGTGTTGATTGTAGCTCCCGATAGCTACCGAGTTCCACACGAATACTTCCGATTGCCAATAAACACTGTCTTTGTTCACTATTTAAGTACGTTAAGATCTTATATATAAAATTATTCACTGTTTCGACTTGTATTCACTGTTTCTGTTTATGACACTTTATTAACATGTTATTAAATAATCTATGTCACTGGTTTAATATTAAAAAATAATCGTATTTATGAACATATGAGATAGGTAAAGTCACTGTCTTCTGTTTATAAATTATACAGCAAAACAATGTTATTTATTGCCACCAACGTTTACACTCACTAATCACACTACTATAAATGTTTTTTGTTACTTTTAGGTCACTATATTAATTTTAAGTATTTTAAAGATTAAAAGTTGTACTGTGCCGATGTTAAGCATTCGGCGCCCCGGGGCAAAAAACGCAAAAAACACAGACAAATCCATACTAAGTTACTAGCTACTCGTAACGCCATCTTTCATTCTGATGTGTTAAATATATCAGCGCCACCTAGGCTTTATATCTTATACTACTTTCTATTTATTACTATGTACATGTTTCGATTTGCTTGTCCTAGATTATGTAAGTCTAAGTGTTACCGCTAGATGGTATTTATAATAACTTAATAAAGTCATTGAACAAAGGAAGCTGCCTTTACGTAACCACTACACATTTTCCCGGATTCCGGCTAAACCAGGATACATTTTGGTGACCCTCGTATCTAAACACGTCTGAAAGTTTGCGGACTTCGTATGACTGACAAGATTTCTGAAGATCCTCGGAAATTGTACCGAAAATCGCCGTTTGCTCTGTCGTAACTGAACGAACACGTGGACGCTTCTAGAACACTGGAACAAAGTGACACCTTTGTACCTATCAATTTTCAAGGAAGAATTTTCGTTGTCCAGCTTATTTTTGAAGAATACTGCGCAGCGAGCGAGTTTCTTTGTCCAATCATGAAAATCGAAACGTGCTTACCTATAACAGCGAAGTTTTGACCTCTAGCAAAGATTAACCCACACCGAGGGATAACCAGCACTCCAACCAACCTTACCTACACTTCTATCTACGTGATTAGAAAACCAGGTGTAACTAACAGAAGGAAAGTCTCCAGGTATTCGATTATTTTGCCATTATCTTATTGAGCTAGTATTTGGCACTGTTCATTTACATTACCTACTTATTACTGCTGTCTAATTATCTTACTTGTTTAAAATGACAGATAGTGACGACAGTACCTCAACTGTTGTAGAACCTTAAAAAATTAAAGGGTTTAAATAAATAAAGAGGCGTAGAAAAACCAAATTAACTTTGTCCAAAAAATATGTTTCTAATTTAAACCCAAAAACATTAACAGCGGCAGAGTTAGTCATGGACCTTGAAATGCGATTGTCCAATTTATCCTCAATTTTTACTCCATTTGAATCAATCCAAGAAAATATTGAAACATTAAGTATTGAGATAGACAAAGAGATGTTAGAGAGGGAGAAATTTTAGTCCACCTATTATGAACAAAGTTTTATATTAAAAAATATTATGAGGCTTCATCTAAACCACTCCCTAAAATTTCCAGAAGATACAGATTCTATAAATGTGCCCACCGACGGTAAGTTGTCATTCTTTAACCAAGATGGGCCCTCTCACCACAGCGGATGGTTCAGTATATGGGAAGGATATAGTCCCCGGCTCGCGCAGTCTGCTGGATTGTCTCCGGATCTGACATGTCTCCAGCAAATTGGTTTCATGTTTTCTGTTATTTGGGTCACTCTGTTAGCAATGTATGTTTTCCAACGGCTCACATCGCCTTGTAGCCATCCTAGCACCACCATCGAATCAGTCCATCCGTAGGCAGTGACTGTCTGTCCGTTTATTGTGTCTATGACTTTTTTTCATAAGTCTGGACAGTAGGAGCGCGCCGCAAAATTCTAAACGCGGCAATGATAGTGGTTTTTTCAATGGTGCTAATTTTGTTTTCGCGGCCACAAGTCGTATGACTGGTCGACCGTTTTCGTCAGCTGATTTGCAGTAGATAACGCATCCATATGCATTTTCGGACGCGTCGCAGTACCCATGCAATTCTACTGGTTTATGAGTGTTGCCTATCCAGCAGGGTACCATAATATTGTGGATGCAAGGAAGTTCTTGGCGAAACTTTTCCCATTCTTGTGTTATGTTATCAAGAAATGGGTCATCCGAGCATTTTTCATTTCATTTATTTATTCACAAACAATTACAAATTGTGTTCGAAATAATAAAAGGTACAATAAACAATCAGAATAAAATATAGGAATAATTTAACAATATATCAAATCTTACTTAATTAGTATTTCATAAATAGGATTAAAAAAAAGTCAAATCAAATTACTAATAAAATTGCGGTATAGATGTCAACTAGTATAGATGTCAATAAAATAAAAGTAGGTATTTAAAAATGATAGCATTAAAAATCATCTACATTGTAAAGGCATTTTTCAATAAGTAAGGCTCTTAGCTTCTGCTTGAAGGTATTCACATTTTGAATCTCCTTAAGCTCATTAGGCATCTTGTTAAAAAAAATTACAGCTTGGGAGCGAGCGCAGTGACTGGATACATTTAGGGTTGGTGCTATGATTCTCTTCAGGTCCTTTCGCCTTGTGTTAAGTCTAGCTTCGAGTTCGGCATCTGACTCATATATATACCTACGTTTTACGAGTCCCGTCAAGAGGACCAGTATATACAAACTTGGGACGGTCAGGATCCCTAGTGTCTTGAAGTGATTCTCACAAGACTCCCAGGGTGGAGCTCTCATTATTGTGCGTATAGCTCGCTTTTGAATCACAAAGGCTTTATCAATATTATACTTGTAGCTATTACCCCAGAGACTAATGCTATATCTAAATCTAGATTCAACTAGTGAGTAGTAAACTATTTTTAATTGCTCAATGGTGAGTACGTCGCGCAGACTGCTAAGCGCATAGCACGCAGAACTCACTGCATTTTCAACTGCTGCTACCTCTGGTTTCCAGTTTAATAGGTTATCTATATGTACTCCCAGGAACTTAGTTTCCTTGACATTAATAACAAGTTCATTATTTAATTTAGCCCATCGTATTTGTCCAGGCTTGTTGAAATATAAGTTTCGCTTTTACTGTTGTTGGAGCGAGCCAGCCGAGTGGATCATATAACTTTGCAATATCGGAAAGCAAAGTGCGCTTTGTCATAACGTCACGTTTGTTGCAAAGTGGCGTCTGTTTGAATGTAAATTGATCCGTTTGAGGATTCCACGTAATTCCCAGTGTTTTATTTGTTTCTCCCGGTTTGAAATCCATAATTTTTAGGCTGATTTGATCTTCAGATAAGTTTTCAAGTAGAGTTGTATTGTAACTTGCCCATTTTCGTAAATTAAATCCACCACCCTTCATTATGTCAATCAGCTGTTTTTGTGCTTCTCTAGCCTTTGGGATACTGTTACTTCCTCACAATAGGTCTTCGACATAAAATTGATTGTTCAGTAGTTTTGCAGCACGAGGGTAGCGGTCGCCGTCGTCCATAACCAGCTGTTTGATAGTGCGCATTGCCAAAAATGGTGCAGCTTTTGTGCCATATGTAACGGTGCACAATTGGTAGTCAGTTATTGGCTCAGATGTAGTTCTCCGCCACACGATTTTCTGCAAATGCTGATCTTCTTCTTTTATGCGTATTTATTTGTCTGAAGAATTTTTCTATGTCAGCAGTGAATACGTATTCAAAATTCCTCTAACGTAATAGCAGGGCTTGCAAGTCTTGTTGTAAGTTGGGTCCGCATTCCGTCCGTCATTCCATTCATTGATTTAGAGTGCGGCCCGATGAAGTTTTTGACGCCGCGTTGAATACTATACAGGTCTGTGTTGTTGTTGAATCAGGTCTGTACACTCCGTGATAAGAAAAGTAGCAGCTAGGGTTCCGTGGTTCTGTACATTGTTTCATGTGTCCCAGTGCCAAGTACTCGTTAATTAAGTTCTTGTGAACGTCAGCTTTTTTTGGATAAGCGTTTTTCCAAATGGATGAATTGCGCTATTGCCTGAGGCTCTGACGCGCCTAGCTCTTGTTCAAATTTCGGTTTCATGGGAATTTTGACTTCGTATCGCCCATCTTCAAGCCTTGTTGTTGTGTTGGCATAAAGTGTTTCGCAATACTGTTCGTCTGTCGTCAGATTGCTTGTAAGTTCAGTAATTTCTTCAGACTCCCAAAATTGAGAGATCTCATCGATATTATATAACAGCGCGTGGCAGTTAAATGTTTTCATGTCGCCTGCAAGGACCCATCCCATTTTAGTTTGTTGTGCTAGGGGTACATCTTCTGTAGGGCCACTCAGTTGTCCGCTCATGATTATTTTCTGGTGGACGCCGGCATCAAGTAAGATGTCTATTGGTCTGGATATGTTGTAGTCAGGGTCCTTTAGTCTTATGTTCTGTATGTGTTGTCAATCTGGTTTTTCAAACGAGAAGTTGGGTAGATCGTTGATAACCTTTTTCATGACTGTAGCTTCGGTGAATAATTGATAATCACCATACAAAGATACGCAGTCTAGATGTACAGTCCCAATGCTGCGGCTGGATGCGATTCCAATACCACACACTGTTGTGTTTTGATGGTATCTCTGTAGGCCAAGTCGTTAAACACAGCTTTCAGTTATATATAAGGTTAATCTGCAAACCAGGATCAAGTAGACATCTTGCTAAAATGTATTTGAGCGAAACTACCGTGTAGTTATGTGCCACATAATTCACATTTCTCTGTGTAAGTGTATTTTTGTTTTTGGATATAGTCGGATTGCGTTGATCCGATGAAGTCGAAGCTCCCGACCAATAAGGTACTGTTCCGCCCCGGTGCTGGTTTGCTCTTTTAGGGTGTAGAGAGCACCAGCCTCAACTGGACAATCGGCGCCGTTACATTGTACACCTGCAACTAAAAGGCATAATAAAAACAATTTCCAACACCGCTTATCCATGCGATTTGCAACATGAAATGTCCGTACTAAGAGGACAGGCCTCCCTGACACCTGTGGAGGCTCTTCTACTGACACACAAGATCTGCGTAAAACTGCCATTATCGACGCCGAACTCAACAGACTGAACATTTCTGTTTGTGCCTTACAAGAGACCAGACTCCCTGACGAGGGTTCCTTGCGTGAGGCACATTACACATTCTATTGGAAAGGAAAGGACAGCAGCGCTGTGCGTGAGCATGGTGTAGGTTTGGCTATCCGCAACGACCTCCTAACATCTATAGAGGCTCCTTGCGGCATATCGGAACGCATTATGTTGGTGCGGTTAAATACGAATCATGGATACGTAACACTTATTTCTGTTTACGCACCAACATTATCCTCAACGGATCAAGCCAAAACACGGTTTTATAACCAGCTCGACCAGTCTCTACGCGGGTTAAGACCATCTGACCGCTTATACATTCTGGGCGATTTTAACGCAAGGGTTGGACAGGACAACGTAGCTTGGCCTGATTATATAGGTAACCACGGTATAGGGAAGTTAAACGAAAACGGCCAACGTTTATTAGAGCTATGCTCTAAACACCTACTGTGTGTTACCAATACCTACTTCAAAGGCAAATCATCTCGCAAAGTATCCTGGAAACACCCTCGTTCTGGTCACTGGCATCAACTGGACCTTATTCTAACCAAAAAAAAAAATCTCCGCGAGACCCTACACACGCGTACATTTCATAGCGCTGATTGTGACACAGATCACTCCTTGGTGGCTTCGCACGTTGTTATAACTCATAAAAAGATCCACTCGTCCAAACTGCTCGGTAGGAAGAAGATCGATCTTCCCAAAAACCAGGGATGATTAGTTTGTCCAAAAGTTTGAGAAGTTGGTACGCGACGAAACTGCCACCTGGGACGTAGACGCTCCTATAGAGGAAGACTGGGGCAAAGTAAAAAAGTTATTAACAGATGTGGCTGGTACGGCTTTCGGCCACCAGAGAGTCAAAAACCAGGACTGGTTCGCTGAAAATCTCGAACACATAATACCCCTGCTCGAGTCCAAACGACAAGCTGCGCTTACACATCGCCTTAACCCTTCCGAAAAGTCGCGTGTCGATTTAGCTAATGCAAAAGCTGCATTACAACGCACATCAGGGTACTTCGCTAATGCATACTGGACCGAGCTTTGCCAAAGTATCCAATCGTGCGCTGATGTCGGAAATTTTGGTGGTGTGTATGCTGGCATTAAAAGGCCCTTGGTCTTTTGCCTAAAAAAACAGCCCCCCTTAAAGAAATGGATGGCACTGTTATCACAGATGCCCAACGCCAACTCGACCGATGGGTAGAACATTATATCGGTCTCTATTCGGAACCAGCTAATATAATGCCGGAAGCACGCCAAAACTAGCTACCTGGGCCGAGTTAGATGACCTTCCTACCATAAGGGAATACCACAAGGCTGTTAAGCAGCTTAAGACCGGAAAGTCTCCTGGAAACCATGTCGAAATCACCCTCTCCTCTCTGTACCCATGCCGAAATCATCAGGCTCAAGTGCATATTACCCATCCTGCACAACCTGTTGTGTAAATGTAAACCACAAGATATGCGCGATGCTAACATCGTTACCCTATACAAAGGCAAAGGTGACCGCGGTGACTGTAACTGTTATCGTGGTATATCCCTTTTAAGTATAGTAGGTAAATTATTTGCTCGGTTAGTCTTATTACGACTCCAGAAACTAGCTGATCGTGTATATCCTGAATCGCAATGTGGATTCCGCGCCCAGCGTTCCACAACAGATATGATCTTTACACTTCGCCAACTTCAGAAAAAGTGTAGAGAGTAGAGAACACCTCTGTTTGTGGCGTTCGTAGACCTTAACAAAGCCTTCAACACCGTTAGCAGAGAGGGCCTTTACACTGCACTTGTAAACATCGGGTGCCCGCCAAACTTTCTGAGCCTCGTTAAATCCTTCCATATGGACATGAAAGGATCTGTTAAAAACAACAATACATCCGAGCCGTTTGAAATGCGTAGAGGTGTTCGCCAAGGCTGCGTGTTGGCTCCTACCCTGTTTGGTATTTTCTTTTCATTGCTATTTAAAGTAGCTTTCGGCAATGACTAACAGGGTATCCACCTGCACACGAGGGCCGACGGAAAGCTGTACAATATCTCGCTTCTTAAGTCTAAGTGAAACCGCGATGACTTATTCGTCGATAGCCTTCTGTTTGCTGACGATGCAGCGTTCGTTGCAAATTCTCAAAGTGAGCTTCAAGTCATTGTCGATAAGTTTTCCCATGCGTGTACTCTATTCTCTATGACCATTAATGCCAAAAAAACAGTAGTGCTAGCTCAAGGCGCAGATGTTAAACATATCATGCTAGCCGGTGTTCCCTTGAGCATAGTCGATAAGTTTTGCTACCTGCTGCTGCTGAGATCGGTACGCGAATCGGCAAGGCGGCGACCATGTTCGACAAGCTCAGTACAAGAGTATGGCACAATAAACACCTGACCACAAAAACCAAGATTATTGTCTATCAAACTTGCGTTTTAAGCATACTCTTGTACGGAGCTGAAACCTGGACATCGTTTGCGAAACAGGAACGTCGACTCAATACATTTCATATGCGCTGCGTAAAAAGTATCTTGCATATAACCTGGCGGGACAGAGTCACAAACGAGCGAGTTCTAGAAATTGCGCAGCTGCCTAGTTTTACCGCCCTGCTTAAGCAGAGACGACGGACTGGAAGATATAAACTGCATCAATTTAGTTTTATATTCATTTGAAGATTATTTCTTTCCATCCAAGCAATAATGTCAGTCAGTGAACTATTTAAGTTTGATTTAAGCTTTTGTTTATTTTTACCCCTTACTATTAATGTTGTGTCGTCTGCAAATTGAACACACTTTTGCTCTATTGCTCTCGGAAGGTCGTTGACAAACAGTAGAATTAAAAGAGGGCCAAATACACTTCCCTGCGGTACTCCGGTATCATTAATTTTAAAAATCTGATCTGTATCTGACTCTATGAATTACATTATTAATTTTGGTCAGTTTCGTTATTTCGGTACACTGCTTTCTATCAGCTGAGAAAGCTTCAATCCAATCCAGTGTCCTTCCACGTTTACCATTTCAACTAAGTTTATCCTTTAATATAGAGTGGTTAACGAAATCAATCTAACCTGGCAGGACAGAGTCACAAACGAGCGAGTTCTAGAAATTGCGCAGCTGCCTAGTTTTACCGCCCTGCTTAAGCAGAGACGATTGCGGTGGCTAGGGCATGTGCACCGGATGGAACCTTCGCGTCTACCACGGCGTGTTCTGCTTGGCGCTGTAGCAAACGCTAAAAGAGGGGTTGGAAGACCTATGCTGCGTTTCAAAGATTGCGCCAAGCAGACATGGCTGCGTTTAACATTGACCATCAAAGCTGGGAGAAGCTTGCTGAGGATAGGAACGAATGGCGTAAGCGTGTGTTTGATGGGCGTAAAACACACGATAATGCCTGGTTTTCTGGTCTCGCTAACAAAAGGCAAAAACGTCAACTAAACATGCATGTGCCAGTCTCAAATTCCACCTTCACTTGTAGAGCGTGCGGAAAACTATGCCGCTCCCAAATCGGCTTTTACAGCCATGAAAAGTCTTGCCTCAGGCACTGATTAAATCGTCTGTCTCAGACGTGTGAGGCCAATGATCTGCGAAGTGTCGCCAACTTTGTTTCCGGTGCCGTGTCTTAGAATTTTTTGCAGTGTATCAAAAGGTGACCCGTTTTACAAACTGGGAAATTCCGTTCTATGTTGGCGTAAAATGTTTTTGGTTGAAAATGCTTGTACTTGTCTGCATTGTATATTGGTCCCGCTGTGATTGTTAAGACTCCCTTGGAAATGTAGGTTTAGGCTTCATGGGGTTTACCGTCGGTTTCTTGTTCAGTGGTTCCAGCGCTGTAAATTTGTTTTCTAGAAAAGTTATAAGTTCGTTGAAATCTGGCAACTCCCTTGGCGATGTTCTTGTTTCCATGTAGTCCGCGTAGGTGGCAGAAACTAACTTCGTTGTAACAATGTGTACGAGAATTGGATCCCACGTGGACACCTCGATACCTAGGTTGTGGTCGATTGCATCGTTTCCATACTGGTATCATATAACCGCTTCAGACCGGCGGCGTTTAGTTGCGCAGTCGGCTGATTCATGAAAGTTTGTATTTGCTTAGTAAAAAGCAACTGTATGTTGTTGTACTGATGGGTGAGAATTTCCCAACAAGTATCGTAGTTCTCAGCCGACACGTGGAGATGTTGCACGAGGCGCTCAGCTTCACCTCGAAGCTTCCCCTTCATGTGCTGCATCTTCTGTGCCTTTGTTATACTATTATTTTTGTGGGTAGCCTCACAGTATAAGTCCATAAATGTAAGCCACCGTGTATAATTTCCAGAGAACGTAGGTAATTCGATCTTAGTGACGGACTGGTACTGATGCGCAGTTGAGTTTAGCTTTCGATTCAACTCTCTTTTGGTCTTTTCGAACTAATTTTCGTACTTGTCAAATTCCCTTTCGTACTCTATATCAGTAACGCTAAGATGGTTGTCAATCTCCCAGTGCATGTCGTCAATTACCTTCCAACGGGCCTGTAATGTTTTCAGCTTGTCTTCCAGTTCCCATTTTTCGGAAATGTTGTATGAGTTGATGTTCCACACGATTCGGGATAAAGCTCAGAAGTTGGTTCGTTGTAGTTGTAGTAACTCGTCCGTCTTCGACATAGTACCTCGCTCCGCGTTTTCGACGGGTGTAAATTTCTGTAAAGCCTTGAGAGTTTGCTTGTATTGGGTCTTGACCTTCTCATAAGCCCCCGATGTAAAATACTCATCTGTTTTATTAGGAGATGTAGAAAGTTACTCGTGGTTGACCTAGAACTTAGTCCACAGGGAGTTTAGCGAGCCCGTTCGCTGTTTGATGTCGTCAGCGTTCTTGACGAAGTTCTCTTCAATTCGTCGAGTCGTTAGTTGATTTTCATATAAGTCATCCATGTTTGTCGATATTGGAGAGTGTAGCCGTATTCTCACAACGATATGTTCAATGATCCCTTCCTCTCAATCAAACTAGTGAGACCCGCTGCACCAGCGGGATTTGCTATCAAAGTTCTAATTACACCCAGGTCACACTTCACACTTTTATAACACGTGGATCGCGAACTGATTGTATCCTGTCCCTGCCTTGATCCGGCTCGAAGGACCAAAAATGAAGGAGCATTCCTACACTTCGAATGTTAATTATTGTATTTGTTTGTTTGTAAATTTTTTGGTTATATTTACGGAGCAGAATTGTTAAAGAAAAGATGTGGTCCGACTTCGTAGAGCGTATATTGCACACTAAAGTAAAAATACATTGAACATGTAAACTACAAATTTGGCAAATTAGTAAGTAGATATGTGACGCATTTGCCGTATTATAAAGAAATACAAATAAATGTCGACTAGGCTCGTACAGGCGTGATATGTGTATGCAAGTATGTATGTACTTATCGCTTATCACGTCACAACCGAACTCCACGGGTTGTGCGATAGTCCTTAAGGGTACTAAGAACTACTATCCACGTCCGATCTATAGACAGCTGCGGCAATATACTAGTAAACATAACATAATTACTAATAGGTAAAACTATACAAAAACAATTATGAGGCTTAACAATTTCCTAAACTAAGAATAGTAATTCCTGTGTCTTAGGTAAACAGTTTACCAACATAACTGTTCTAAATAATAAAATATAAAAATAAAATACGACTATACAGTTAAAATAAACTTAAATACACTTTAAAATATTACTATTCTAACGGTGAAGCCCACTCCATTAACGATTCAGGAGTTAAATCAATCTTTAATCAAATTTGCACAAATGGAGGCATTTTCAACCGATTATAATCTTCTCAATAACAATAAACAAATACCTAAATCTTCGAACTTGTTACGTCTAAATCCAATCATGAAGGATAATGTCATGCGCGTCGGTGGGAGAATCGGTTTAGGTGATTACAGTTACGATAAGAAACACCCTATCAATTTACTACGTAATTATTAATTATCTAACCTAGTAATTATCGATTTTTACATAAGACTAATGCATGTTATGCATTTTCCAATACTACAGCTTTTTATATTTTTCTTTTCCTTTCATTTTCCGCCGAGTTTTGGGTTAATTAGAAGGTAGTGAATAAAATTTTCAGTGTCACAAATGCGCTTAAAACACTTTTTTTCAGCGCTTTCTAACTTTGTAGAAGCAATCTAATGCGTTTGATTTTTATTTATTTTTATGCCTTTCTCATAATATTTCAACTGTATTTTACAAGTATTACATATTCAGGTAAAAATTTGGATACATTGCTTTTTTTGTGTGTTTTTGGTTTTTGTACTACAGTTTCTGCTGATTATATAAACGATGTCTATTCAACACAGCTGCCAGCGGGTAAAGGAAAAGGTTTAATTTTTTGTAGTTTGTGTTTAAATATAATTAGATTAATTAGGAACATTATCTATTTTATTTTATTTATTTATGGATATATCATCCAACAACTATTCAGATATTTTTCAATCATGTTCATCTAAATCTAAATCCAACGACAGTTTTCAATCTCTTCCTCTTCCACTCTGTGATGCTCTTGAAGCGACTTTTTCCGACCTAAAGAAAAATTACAATGTAGTGCACATTAATGCGCAGAGCATCCCAGCCCACTATCACGACATGCTTGCCTCACTTGACCACAAGAATATACAAGCGATCCTGGTCTCTGAAACATGGTTAAACCCCTCTCTTCCTTCAACGTCTTATTTGATTCCAGGTTTCGTATTAGTCCGTAATGACCGTACTACACACGGCGGGGGCGTAGCTATTTATATTCGACCAAATATTCAGTTCACTATAATAAGCAAATCACCTCAACCTCCTCCTACTGGTACGGCTGAACATCTATTCTTGGAAATTATTATTTCCCACATGAAGGTTCTCCTTGGTGTATACTACAACCCATCGCTTAACAATGACTATTACGATCCCCTTAAGCGCCTTCTTGAAGATTTATGTCCTTCTTATAGCCTTACAATTATTCTGGGTGATTTTAACACATGTCTTTTAAAGAATGACAACCACTCTAAAAAACTTAATTCACTTGTTCAATCTTGCTCTTTACATATTCTTCCACTAAACTCAACCCACCACTTTCCAAATTCCACACCTTCTCTTCTCGACCTAATTATAGTCTCTTCCCCTGACCATGCTGTAAAAAGCGGTCAGCTTTCAGCAGATGAATTCTCGTACCACGATCTTCTATACTTATCATACCGGATCAGACCACCCAAAGTAAAGGCCAGAACACTTCTTCTGGCCAACTTTTCTGGCATGAACGTAGAGAAGCTACGAGAGGATGCGAGAAAAATTGATTGGGCGGCGTTGGAGGATCTAGACTCGGTCGATGATCAAGTGGCATTATTGAATTCCCACCTTAATGAGCTTTACGACACCCATGCACCTGTGCGACCTGTTCGCGTAAAACATCTTCCTGCTCCGTGGCTTGATGACGAAATGCGAGAACACATGGCTAAGAAAACTCGAGCAAAAACCAAATAAAAGATGAATTCCTCGGAGAAGAATCGTGAGAGATATCGCAAGGTCAGGAATCGGTGCAACACTAAAATAAGGGATTTGCAGCGTCGTAATATCCACAAAAATTTAGAAAACGGTAACCCAGCAAAAGTCTGGCCTTTCCTTAGAAAACTTGGAGTTGGCAAGTCACGCCCTCTTCTTCAAACTTCATTGATATCGATTCCTTAAATCGCCACTTTACATCAGTTGCAGAGATGGATACTGCAATTAAAAATAGTACCCTTAACTACCTCTCTTCTTTGCCGATACCTAACTTTCCTTCTTTTACTTTTTATTCAACCACGGCTGATGATGTCCAAAAACATATCGCACTCTTAGTAAAATAACGACTTAAATCAAAATTTGGCCAAAATGAGTTTTTGTGAAAAACTGACTTATTAGAGCAGGGCTCACAACATAGACTTTAAAATACAACCCTATCTCTTACACAATAAGGTTCAAAATAAGATGAGTCTATATCTTTCCCGCCCCGAACGCCTATCTCTTCAGTCAAATAATGACCGATTTCGTCTTGCGTCTGCGGCTGCATGCTACGTTTTTGTGAAAAGACGACTGATTCAGAAATGAGCCGTTGTTTTATCAAAAGTTGAGGCGAGTGTAATTGAAAAGTTTTTATAAAAGAATGACCGATTTAGTGTTTGGTCTTTGTTTTACAAAAAACCTGCGATGTTTGCTTGACTCATTTTTAATTAGGTCTGTATTTTACGAAAATTTTGGAAAAGCTTACTGACCCATTTGGAGATAAGACTGTATCGTTTTGAAATTTTTGTTATTTATATGACTTAACTGAAATTAGGTCTTTGTTGTATTTCTAATGATGAAAATTTCTGGTAACATTTTTAGTTAAGTCTTTGTCTTAGCAAAAATAATGAAATGACTTCGGTATTATTTCAAATTTGACCTGTATTCGACTGATATCATAACAAAGTTTAACGTATTAACTTGGTGTCTCACTTCGCATTTTATCTTAATCTTGAGGTTTTGTACCGAAATCTATTTAAAAATAGGTTGAACGTTTTACTACTCTTGAAATTCAACGAATTTTCTATATTTTTAGTACATTAATTTAATCCTCCGACTGAAAAGTAATCATATTGAACCATCGTTGGAATCATCGGCACCTCGATTGCTGCCATCAAACTCGACGATAAAACCAAGGCTAAATGTGTACCAACTCGATCTCATCTCCAGCCGCACATCGTAGAGCTCGCCTTGAATCACTACTCGTACCTCACACGTCTATTGTTTGAAATATTTACTACAGAACGTTCTACAAAGAAAATCATTGAATCCCGCCATTTATCTCTTAAACCACTCAAATTTACGTCGTCCATCACATCACAAGCCAAATAAGTGAGTACCTACTAACAGGAGCAACAGATGGATTAAAATCTTGTCACATTGCAGACTGAATGGGTAGGGAAACTTGAAAAAATTTGCACACGACACGCTACCAAGGTGCCACCTTCACTACAGTTACACAATAAATCTCCTACTAAAAACACGTTTTCGTCGACTAGACGGCCAAATCACCACGTCGCTTGTCATGACGCCATTATCGTGCGAAGTAGCATGGCTGCCACCGTCATCAAAGAGCATACCGCAAGCCGTTCTCCGTGAGACAGATAGTCACACTGTGATCACCTTGTCAAAAGACGGTGCAGGGTGTTGAGATCCATACGTTTCGCACAGAATATTGGTAATACAATATGTTGGTAATATCACAAAACGACAGATACCAACTAAATTCAAAGTCACCGATGACGCCCGAAACGTTTGCGACAAATTTGACTTGCAATATCGGTAGTGCTAGGTGTCATTATTCGCTATTCCAACATAGCTCACCGAGAAGCCCGCACCTGAAACATCCTGAGCCAATCACGGACGAGAAAGGACGTAACCTATTTTTCACCCAGCAAAACACTCCTCAATTCGATCCTGATCGATTTTTCAAGGCCAGAGTTTACCACGTTCTACAGTCAATCGAAAACTTTTTCAAAACCAGCATTGTCATTTGTCTATAATGGTAGGCCCGGCCCATCAGCGAACTAATAAGACACAAGAAGTAGTATTCGTTTCCGCTTATAGAAGCCCGACTCCACCTACTTGCCATTTAGGATCGACGGGGTCATCAAATTAAAAACGAAACTGAATGATGCATCTACCATAGAACTAGCTCTAGAAGGATAGGCGACCACAGTCATCGATGGCAATCGTGTGGCACCCCTTTTCAAGCGGGTGTTACACCGTCAGCTTCATCACGCGAACCTCGACACGAACATCAATGATATAAGCGAACGCTGAGCTTGTTAATTATTATTGTAATCTGTGGCTGTGCCTATGACTGACGACGCGTTTCACGCTTCGCCGCTACTTTTCTTGCAAAATAAGTAAGACGTCTCCACCGCAGTTTGCCACAGTATACCACCCACCCCCTCGTCTGGAGCAACGTCATTTCGCACTTTCATATAAGTCTATTTTGAGTCCCTTATCTACACGCTATTTATCTATACGCACGCCGTGTATTTTTTGGGATCACCGCATCGCTCACGAGGCCTGGCGCTCCATCACATGGAAAAAAGTTGGTCCAATATCCACCGAACTACAAGGAACCGCCAGAGAACTCCACCGAGCTATCAACAGTATAATACAGAAGACGGCTACGATCAAAGAACTGCTTGTGTTTCACAGCCTCTTAATGTCAGGGCCTGGAAAAGCCTAGTGAGTTTTAAGACAGTCTTGTGCAGCTCACTACCGGGCGATCACTTTTAAAAGGAAGTACTCCACACTCTGATCACTGAAAAGAAGTTTATGGTCAACAGCAAACCTCTAACGCACAACTCCATCAACCTAAACAAGCCAAAGCACAATCACTTCGGTACTACTGAGTGTCCTCGAACACGACTCGTTTGTCGTCCCTTTGATAATCATGACCTTATCGATAAAAATACATAAAGAACGTCGCAGTGCCTTGCCGTTGTATATTTCACCCAAATACTCAATATTAATATGGATTGATGGAGTCCCACATCAAGCCGCAATGAAAGTCAACAACATCGTGCAGATCGTGGACAACACTCTACCATAAAACACCTGACAACTGGCCACGAGGGCGAGCCATCGCTACGTATCAAGAAGCAGACAGCAGCGTGAGGAAAGTGGACATCAGAATAAAAGAGAGCATCTGAAGCTAAACGCTAGCAACTAATAAGTAACACCGGGTAGAAGTGCTGCCGACCAAACCATATTAGCGTACAAATATCTTTTCGTTTAATTTTCTCATTTTCACTTAATTTTTCTTGTAGAAGCCGTCTCCGTTGCAATGAAAACAGCCACCGCACCATTAAATGGTGCGGTGGCTGATTTTAAAGCGACCGCGGCGCATTTAAGATACATGTAAATACATTTAATCCAAGGGTTCATTGGGTCATTTGTCGACTCGGTGTCCCATATCAATGACAGAAGAAAAAATTATCTTAATATTTTCATTATAATAGGACTGTGTTCTGTTGACCATTTGCTAGTTGCTATATCGCGATTTGAATTTGAGTCACATGTTTAAGTTATAGACTTATTTTTAAATAAATTGTATTTTCTTTTAGCTGTTTAGTAAAATAGTGACTTAATTTAAAATGAGTCAGAGATCTTCATGTTTGATTTGGTAAAGCAAAGACCGATTTTAACTTAGGTCAATATTTCTTTCAGATTTTTCATGAAATAATGACGCAATTCTAAAGGGTTACAAATAATTAACTTTTTTTAATTTATGGATGTGAATATTTGTGTAAATTTTAATGCATTTAAAAGAACATATTCTTAGGATTAGTTAGGTGGTTCAAGTTTTATCCTTTGCCTTTTACTTTTAATTCTACAGCCATTTAAAAATTATTCTGTTTTTTCAACAAACGTTTTTCATCAATACCCAAAAATTAGTGTTTTTGGATTAGGTCGTTATTTTATTAAGAGTGCGATATCAAAGAAATCACCTCTAACGCGGTCGGTAGTGACTGCATCAGTCGTTCTATGATTAATCCTCTCCTTGATATCCTCTCCCCTGTCATTGTCAAAATCTTTAACCTATCCTTGTCCTGTGGTGTGTTTCCTACCATTTGGAAGGAAGCGCAAATCATTCCCTTGCCTAAAAAATCCAATCCTAGTTTATGTTCCGAATATCGACCCATATCCATTCTTCCTTTCCTCTCCAAAGTACTCGAAAGGTTGGTACATCAGCAACTCATCTCTTTTCTTACTGCTAACAATCTTTTGAATCCCTTCCAATCCGGTTTTCGCTCCGGTCATAGTACGACTACTGCACTTGTCAACATCTCCGACGACATACGGGCAGGCATGGAGAACCAGGAGTTAACATTACTAGATTTGAAATCAAATCAAATCAAATTCAAAATCAAATCAAATTTTATTTGCAAGAATACATGTAAATAAATAGATCTTAAAGCTAGTTTCCTGTACAGTATTCTGCTTGCGTCAAGCGTGCAAATTTTTTTGACCAAATAGTTCCACACTAAAATTTATACAAAATTAAAATACAAAATTAACTAATTTAACAAATAGTGTCAAATAAATAGAACATAAAAGCGTAAATAGTCATAAGTTATTATTCAATTATTTCATGCAATTAATATAATAAAATTTAAATTAATGTGAAATGTCAAGATAATAATACAATTAAGTCATTCAATTTCAGAATAGTCATTAGAAGCTAAAACATAATGTCACGTTGAAAATACAATTTTACACTATAAAAGCAGTTTTCTAGAAGCCACTCAGTGAGTTTTTTCTTAAAAATGTTAAAAGGATCTATTGATTTAAGATTATCAGGTAAATGATTATAAGTTTTGATTGCCATGCATACTATATTTTTGTTAAAAAACATTGTTTTGCTCGGTGGTTGATAGTTTTATAAATAGCTCGTAGGTAGATTTTTAAATAGCTCAGGATGCTGTCTTACAAAGATGCATACATCACGGATATAAAGACAAGGAAGTGGCAAAATTTTTAACTTCTTAAAAAGCGGTACGCAAGTCTCAAGAAACCATGCATTACATATCACTCTGACGCACTTCTTTTGGATGAGAAAAGCTCTTTTCACGTCTACGGAGTTTCCCCACAGAATAAGACCGTAAGATAATACCGAGGATACGTACCCATGATACGCGGTTAGGGCTGCCTCGATAGATACCGTCTGTCTTAGACGTTTTAAGGCGAACACAAAACGATTCAGCTTATCACAGAGAGCAGCGATGTGATTTTTCCAGTTGCAGTGTTTATCAATTATTATGCCTAAGAATTTAGTGGATTCAACTACGGCTATGATATGATTATTATAATTTATATTATGTATTAAAGGTCGAGTATTATAAGAGGAAAAATTAATTGCATTGGTCTTAGTAATATTAATTTGTAATTTATTAGTGTTCATCCATTGTATTATGTCAGTTAAACTTCTATTTATGTCATCTTGAAAAGTATTTATGTTGTCACTTTTTACAATTAACGTTGTGTCATCAGCATACAATTAAGTTTTATTTTCAGTAGCATTTACCAAACCGTTAACATATAACAAGAAAAGCAGGGGCCCCAACAAACTGCCTTGTGGCACACCGCAAGGATTCTCTCTATATCTTTTTCTTACGACCTGACTCTGAACTTTTTCCATTTTATATATTTCGGTACACTGTTGACGTCTATGTAGATAGCTTCGAATCCAGTCGTGCGCTTTTCCCCTTATGCCATACTTTCAATTTTAGCTAAGAGTATTTTGTGATCAACAAAGTCGAAAGCTTTGCTCATGTCGAGAAAAATTGCTGCAACTAACTTTTTATCGCGTATACTTTCTGATACTGTTTTTACAAGATCATAGCAAGCCATTGTTGTTGATTTTCCCTTTCTGAAGCCAAATTGTTGTTCGGTGAGTATTTTATTTTCTGATAAAAAACAATACAATTTTTCAAGCAATACTTTTTCAAAATTTTTAGAAAGAACGGGTATAAGAGTTATCGGTCTATAATTATTGGTATCAGTCTTATCGCCTTTTTTTTAAATTGGTTTTACTATGGAGTATTTTAATGGTTCAGGAAAACAGCCTTCTTGAAGAGATAAATTTATAAGGTGAGCAGGTACTATAGAAATTAAAGGTGCACATAGTTTTAAAATTTCGGTATTTAAATCGTCATAACCCGTGGATTTGCTATTATTTAGCGACATCACAACTTTTTGTACTTCGAAATAGTTTGTGGGAGATAAAAATATAGTTTTTATACAAGTTTGCTTTATATAGTTATTGAAATTGTTATTAATTGCTAAATTATTGTTAGTATCGGTGATGTCAATAAAATTATTATTAAATATGTCACAAATTTTATTTGGATTTAAATTTATTAGATTATTGTGAATAATTTTATCAATGTCATTGTTTTGCGATTCTATACTAGTATTATTTTCAATTAATTTTCATGTCGATTTGCATTTATTTTTACAATTATTTAAGTACTTAGTATTATTAATTCTTTGGGATTTTAGCATACATGTCTTAAATATTTTGTTGTAATTATTATAGGATTTTTTATTTAAGGTTTTATTATTTTTTTGGGCTCGGTATGTCAAATGTAGTTTTCGTTTCGTTTTACTTGAAATTTTTAGGCCTTTTGTAATCCACCTGGAAGCATGAGTTTTGTTCCCCACTTTCACTTTTAGGACCAGAAAACATAAATTATAAAACAATACTAAATCGTCATAAAATTTCCGAAACGCCTCATCAAATTTATTCGATGTTAAAACATAGGAAAAACTAAGGGCATTTAGACATGTTAAAAACTTTTTTATATTATCTCTACTATAGTCGCGTTTAAATTCAAACCATGTAGAATACAGTGGGCGATTTTTTCTTGTCTTAAACGATATAGTTTGGGCTGTTTCATGGTCTGATAAACAAAGGTTATGTACCTCTGCTTGTACTCCGCGTATATTTGAGGCAATTTGATCAATACATGAATTAATACGCGTGCTTTTGTCTATATGACATTTGAGATTGTAATTGCTCAATACTGAAGTTAATATTTCCGAGGACCTGTTTTCCTTTAGAATATCGATATTCCAGTCGTCGCAAACGACAACTTTCTTATTTTTCTTTTTTGTTAAGTGAGCCAGAAGTCTATCCAGATTATTAATGAAAAGATGGACATGGTTTTTTGTTTGTTTTGGAATGCGGTATATACACATAATTATCAGGTTAGTTCCAGTTATTTCAATACCTTTCGAAGATTTTTGGTTGAAAATGAATTTCTTTAGGGAGGTTAACTTTCCTGTATGCTATATCTTTTCTAACAAAAATGTAAGTACCACCGTGGCTCTCGTTACGTGAAAATGAGTTTGCAAGAATATAATTTTGCAACTTTACATTGTTTTCGGTATTATTTAGAATATTGGTCTCGCAAAAACAAAGAACATCGAGCTCGTCTGGATTGTCAAAGTAACTCTGAAGTGTTACTTTTAAGAGGTCCATTTTGTTTCTGAAGCCATTTATATTTTGATGAAATATTGTAAAATTATTATTGTTAAATTTAAGTTTATAACCAGAACCCGATAGATTAGGGTTATCATTATTGAAAGTAAGATTTGTGTTATCCACGAAAAAAGGCTAGTGTTTCATGTGATCCTGCTTGAGATGTCAAAGATTGTACAGAATTAGGCGGTTCAATGATTGGGGTTGTGTTCATAGTCTCCATCTCTTTAAATTGAGTGTTCAAAGTGTTATGTTTAAGTGCAGCGTACTGCTTTTTTTGGTCCGAGAAGTCAATCAATAAATTTATATCAAAACACAGTTTCTTAAAACTATTTTTGTTACGAAAATCTTTAGTAAAGTCCAAAAACGTACAATGAGGTTGATTTTCGCATACGCATTTGATTCAGTTTGTTAGTATTTAAGTTCTTATTTTTGTTAATTCCTAATACAATTACATTAGACTGATCCAAACGCTTCAATGCAGTGGTTATATTGGATAAAAGTTGCGTAGGATTGCAGTCATCTTCACCCATGGAAAGTATGACATGATAATTTTTATTAATATCTAAGTAAAAGCAGGTTTTAAGAAGTTCGTTTGAGCCCGCTGATGATTTCACGGTAGAGGAGATCATGTAGTCTGCATGCTGGGATCTATACCTAGATTGTAACAGTTTTGAAGCTAGTCCAGATATCTGTCGGCCACCAATAAAATGAATATGTCGTCCTGGGTCCTCGATAGAATTTGCTTCAGAATTAGGATGAAGAGATCGTGGAGATATTGGTGTAATATTCAGGTCTTCATAGCTCTGGTTAAGTTCGGCCGATTGTGAGAAGTCTAGGACAGTTTTTTTTAAACTTTGTCGATAGCTTTTCCTCGTTGAAGCTTTTTTTGTAGATCTACTTATCATTTTAAGTGATTTAATTGTCTGTTCCTGTTGTGAAAAGTTTTCCGACATTAAATTTTCAATTTCATTCTCCGCTGATAACAATCTCATTTTTAGATTGATATTAATTTCTTTTAACTCATCTAAATAAAAACTGCAACGTTGAGTGAGGTCTGGGCAGCTCCGGTTCATTTCACCTGATCGTGACGTAAGATTTAATGGTTCGTCGTCACTTAGTAATTCAAACGAATTTTCGACAAGTACATTGTATTTTCTTCGCGTGGTTACATTAGTCTCCCGCAGGCACGTATTGCATTTCCACTTTAGTTTGTGTTCTAACGTCATTAGATGATAGCAAGGTGAATCGACTTGCCCGCAGTGAGTGTGGTAGATTCCTCCGCAAGCCAAACATTTTAATATTATTTTCTCGTTATAATTTATATCGATGTTGCATACTTTGCATTGCTCTGCCATCTTGTGGACTTGTGGTGCTAACTATAGGACAACATAGGCTGCTAACTAGTATAGTTGGTTTGTTTATCTTTTTAATTTAAGTGTCTCAGCTTTATCGTAGATTTTGATGTTACGAGTAGGTGTCACTAGTTTAACGATGATGTTGTTGCTTCTCAGGTAAAAATGTATAGCAGAAAAAGAAATTCTAGCTTAAGCCTTGAAAAATCCGAACCGCTCGGACGGAGGATCGAACCATGGTCTTCTTGCGTAGTAAGCGACGCCTTAACCATTCAGCCACGGAGACGGTTACGTAGGGTTACGAAATTGGTCATGTGTTGACGCTTCGTTAACGTATAGAGAGCGTTGCGTAAATCATAACAAAGGAAATGATCGTTATGATTTAGAATTTAAAATTATGAGTATTTACACTTACAAATCTCGTAATGTTTTCGATTATTTACGCACACTTTGTAACATATTTTGCAGGAAAGTTTATTAAAAGTTGTTATTTTCGCACTTCAATAACTTTATTTAAAATATTTCAGTTGTTTCACTTCATAAATAACTTCACAAACACTTGTACGTGGGAGTCAGGTGCTATAGTATAGACCAGTGAACCTTTTTTGATTAAAATTACAATAATTTCATTTTTTTTTACTAATAATACGTAGAGACTATTTAGCTGGTTGCGCCACCTAGCGGCCCCAAGCTTCTTCCTGTAGTTTTGCATTTAGTAATGCTTTTGGCACCGTTGATTTTGACATTCTCCTTGCTATGTTACGCACACTAAATCTATCACCAGAGGTGATTCACTGGTTGCATAGTTCCCTTTTTGGCCGACGACAGCGCATACGCATTGAAGAGTCTTTTTCTTCGTGGAGTGATACTGCTGCTGGCGTGCCTCAAGGTGGCGTGCTATTGCCTCTTTTATTCTCAATTTTTATCAATTCTATCACTCTCCCTCTTGCTTCTTCTTATCATCTTTATGCCGATGATTTGCAGATTTACACGAAAGCTCCTTTAACTGACCTCTCTGACGCCATCGATATCACTAATCGAGACCTAAGGTGTATTGCTGAATGGAGCCGAAATTTTGGTTTAAAAATCAATCCTACCAAAACTCAGACTATATTAATAGGTAGCCCTTGGTATATCTCTCGAGTTGACCGCAATTCTCTCCCGAATGTTATTTTTGATGGTATCGCAATACTTTTTAGTGAGAAGGTCAAAAATCTTGGCGTTATCTTCGATGAAAATTTATCATGGAAGCCTCAAGTTTCGGAAGTCAGCAGGAGGGTGTTTGCTGCGTATGGCTCGCTAAAGCGTCTCAAAAACTTGTTGCCCACCAAAACAAAGATTTCCTTGGCACACTCTGTTTTCCTTCCAATACTGGACTATGCAGACGTTTGCTACCCCGATTTATCATCGCAGTTGCTGAGTAAACTCGAACGTCTGCTGAATCTTTGTATAAGATTTATCTTTGGGCTTCGTAAATATGACCATGTGTCGGAGCATCGCTCCAAGCTAAAATAGCTCCCAATCACCCGTAGAAGAGACTGTCATATTCTTTCGTTACTTTACTCTATCCTTTCACTTTCAAACATTCCTTCCTACTTAAAAGATCGCTTTACTTTCCACTCTTCTACTCTAACCCGTAATCTTCGATCGAGCCATAATCTTACATTGAGCATGATTCCTCACAGAACAGAGTTTTACGTCAAGTCCTTCTCTGTGCAAGCGATCAAATTGTGGAATGCCCTACCGGAGGATATCAGACGTGCTCCGTCTCTTGAAAGCTTTAAAGCGCGAGTCAGATCACACTATCTGTCCGAAAAGTGATTTTCACTTATACTGTTTTGTTTTTCTCCCCTGTCCATTTAATATGAATGAACATGCATATTTCTCTATAATAATGTATATGTTTATTGTAATATAAGGTATGTAGTAGTTTACTCATATTGTTATTTATGTAAAATATGTAGGTGTTATTGTATATGTATTTTATATAACCGTAAAAGCACTATCCCGCATCTCAAATCTACTCTCCTTTTCCCTAAGGTTGTCTGGTAGAAATAGCTACCTAGCTATAAGGCCGCCTATATTGTACTCTTTCTTTTCTATCTGTATGTCCATTTCTTGTTTTTGTGCAATAAAGTATATTTATGTTATGTCATGCTGGTCCACAACTTCTATTATCGTCATAACGTGAGCAATTCTGGCCATTACATGGTAAAAAACAAGTAAATAAGATTTTACACAAATGTATGACTTGCTTCAGGGCAAAACCGAAGTTGGCAGATGTACCTTAAATGGGTAATTTATTTTATTTTATAAAACTTTATTGCACAAAACGTACAAATGGCGGGCCTGATACCTTGTTGCATTCTCTACTGGCCAACTATAGGGTAAACAGAGAGCTCGAAACGGGTGCACTAAATGAGAAGTTACTTTCTAACATAATTTTAAGATCATAATGTACCTACACAAGAAAAGCAATAAAGTTATTGAGTATTGAGTAAAACATTGAAATTATATAAGTAATTATATTTATTATATGAAATAATAAATATCATCACAATAAAACAATTTTAAACGGAATTAAGTTGTGTTTATTTTGGATTTTACAATTCCTACGTTTCGAACTCTTTACAGAGCCATCTCCAAGACCCTGGTGTTTTTAAACTTGACTGTGACTGTGGACTCTCATACATAGGAGAAACAAAGAGAAATGTATCTACACATACACATATCACGCCAATAATCCCTTGCGGGATAGGCAGAGCGTAAACAGCCGCAAAAAACGGCCATTTACACCACGTATGACAAATGTTTGAGGGTCATTCGGAAAATTGTGTATCGCTATAGTGACAGGTTGTCCGCCCATCGCCTAAAATTGCAATACACACCCTCGAGTTCCTTAGTCGCCGCTTACGACTCCCACGGGAAAGAAATGGGGTGATGCTATTCTAAACCGGCATCACACGGCATACGAAATGTATCTACACGTCTAAAAGAACATATTGCTGATGAAAAAAAAAACGAATTTCAACAGAGATACTGGATGTGGAATCTCATCAACTTGGACTCCGCTGATGACACAGCAGAAGAACCAGATCCACATACTGTAAGACCTACTACACAAGATACGGCATTTTGTGTGGAACCCAGACGTTACGCTAGGCAATTAAGAAATAGATGGCGGTAGAACAAAAATAATTTCTATTGTAAGTAATGACGTCTAACACCTTAGTCATCCGTGACCACGGGCTCTGTAAAGAGCGTATAACGTAGGAATTGTAAAATCCAAAATAAACACAACTTAAATCCGTTTAAAATTGTTTTATTGTAATGAATAATAGTTGTGCAAACTCAAGAAAATATTAATAAATATCAATATACATACACATTATAATAAATGAGTAATACTTAAATATATACATATTACACATACATATTTGTTTCATTATGTATGCACATATATACAATAATAAACAAATAAATATTATTTATAACTACACACGACACACACAAGTGTTACGAAAGTAATTTTAATTAAGTGGCCAACTGAAAGTAGTGATTGTAAACAAGTTTCTTGAAAGTAAAACGGTTAATGGCTTTTCGAATCTCGACCGACAGAGCGTCCCAGAGACGAGCCGCTTCAACTTTGAAGAAATGATCGAAAGATGCCTTTACAGAGCGGTGTGAGGCTAGAACAAGGTTGTTAGAGGAACGAAGATGACGATTGTGTGTTTCACATAAATAATTAAACAGAGATTTTAAATATCTTGGGGCTAATTTATCATTTAAAACTGCGTATAAAGTCGTGAGAACTCCAAGATTTCTCCGCTGTCTAAAAGGGAGCCAACCCAGTTCGCGGCGGTAAGCCGAAATATGGTCATACTTACGAAGATTAAATATATAGCAAATGCATCGGTTAAGCAATCGTTCCAGTTTATCCAGCAATTCACATGAAAGGTCCAAATAGCACGCATCAGCGTAATCAATAACAGATAGGCAAAGAGACTGTAGGTACAAGCATTCGCTAAGTGTCAATAAGAAGAAAGTTTTTAAAGCGATACAGTACTTTCAATGTGTGTATCACTCTGAGACAGACATGGTCAACATGGTAATTTACCCCAAAGAGGTTATATCTTTCATTTCCTTTCTCTTTTACACAAGTTGATTTCCTGGGATTTTTTAATATAAGAGACCGGAGATCTAGAGGGTTTAAGGCTAGTAAATGCTTTATTACTCTGTTTGTTTGATCTTAAACAAAGGCAATTCATATCGAGTTAGTATCCAACCTCGAAACAGCTTGCTTCCTTTCTGCTTTCAGACGCTTTACCTACATCCCGCCGAGGGATACCAATAGAAATGTTAAGCGATAATCGTACCACCATGGTGCTAATAATGATATTGTTGAGCTATATAACTGTCTTCGAGACAACTAGACTGACCTTACAACCAAACTCGCTGATGAGAGTATGACATGTAAAGTTTTGCCTGCTTACTCTCCTCATATAAAGTCATTTAAATACCATTTGAAAAGAATCCTAAGTAACTTATTGCTCTCTTTCTCTTTTCGTGTAGGACACCGAGTCGTCCAACGACCCGAAGAACCCTGGTGTCAGAGTTTTTTAACCGCCTACTACCACTAGTAGGCCTCTGACATGGTTGTGTTTCAACCGCCGTCTAAGTAATCATAGACAGCAACCGGGACCGACGGCTTAGCGTGCCCTCCGAAGCACGGAACCATTTCTTTTCGGACAATCAGTTGGTTCACCCTGCAATGTCCTAACCAGACCGGGAACAAATTCACAAAGAGATAAATATCAACTTTTGTGAGTGTCCCACCGAGAATTGAACCCGGAACCTTTGCGTCGCAGGCAGTCGCACTACCACTGCGCCACATTGGTCGTCACTTATTGCTAACCTATGAAGAGTTTGCCACCGTGTTTACTCAAGTTGAAGCTATATTAAAGTCTCGCCCTTTATGCCCAATACCAAGCTCAAATAATGATGAGATATTTTATTTAACGCCATCCCATTTCTTGATAGGTAGGACACCTGTTTCACTACCTGATTATGACTATGTTGATGTGCCCGTGAGTTAGGTAACTCATTATTAACAGTTACAGCAATAACAGCAAGATTTCTGGCGCCGTTGGTCACGAGAATACATAGGACTGCTACAGACACGTCTAAAATGGAGATCCTCCAAGGGTCCAGGTCTGCGTGTCGACGACATCGTGCTGGTCAAGGAAGAAAGGTTACCACCAAATCAATGGAAATCAGGACGTATCGTCGGCTGCTGCAAGGGACGGGATGACGTCACCCGGGTCACAGAAATTCGTACCTCAAGAGGGACAATTAAACGTGCCTTCAACAATATCTGCCCGCTTCCTATATATAGGCGGAGCATAGTGATAACAAGATACTCGTATTAGGTAGCTGTCTTCTTTCTTCAAATTTCATTGTATTTTTTAATATAATTGCTTCCTTTTTTGTTTCACTAAACATGATGATGGTTGCCTATTCGTCAACGCAGAGACCTCCATACTTTGTCACTCCTCTTCAATGTGCTATTTAATCCCGCTGCTCCTCAGTATCTACGAGAGAGGTTTGATTTTCATAATGTAGATAACGCACGTTTGCGATCCTGTGGTGACCTTTCACTTCAGGCACCAGCTTGCAAGACTAAAACATTCGCTCAGTCCTTTACTATCCACGCCGCACGATTATGGAACAAGGTTCCGACGGACGTTCGGAAAAGCAAAAATATCGGAACATTCAAGACGAACATGAGAAAACTTTGGGGTTTTAACTTAAATAACTCTGACGATTTATAGGGCTTGTATTTATATTTAATATATTATATTATTTTATTATACTATGTATGTTTCTATATTGATAGGTATTTAATTATTTAAGTAGAATTATATGTACATATACTTATTATTCTTTGACAGCTATATTTAGTGTCGATTTGACTTTTTTTTTTGCATCTACCTCGTACCATAGTTTACCTGCGCACACCATGTCCTCTGGATTTCTCTAAGGTTGACTGGGAGAGATCCCTTAATGGGATAAGTCCGCCTTTGTGCCTTACCTTTTCTGTTATTTGTGTTTTTCTATGTTTTATTTTTATTTGGTGCAATAAAGTTATTACATACATACATACATGATAACTGCCTAGAATAAACATATCTGGCATGGCTTCCTATTTTCATACTTCCCGAGTTAAGTTCTTATAATTTTGATAATCATATTTTGATGATATTAAGATGCCTGATATATCTATTCTAGGTAAATTAGGTAAAGCCTTACACACAAGCCTTCCTTCTGTAGGTAGTTATGCTCGCTGGGAGCATGTCACAAACAAATCCATACTAGGTTACTAGCTTCGTTTGCTACTCGTAACGCCTATCATTCTGATATGTTAAATATATCAGCACCACCTAGGCTTTATGTCTTATACTACTTTCTATTTATTCCTATGTACAGTCGGTTATACCACATAAGGTACCATCACCATCATCATATCAGCCATAGGACGTCCACTGCTGAACATAGGCCTCCCCTAAATATTTCCAATTCGTCCGTTTAGAAGCGGCCTGCATCCAGCATTTCCCCGCGGACTTGACCAGATCATCTGTCCATCTCGCGGGGGTCGTCCTACGCTGCGTCTGCCGGTACGTGGTCTCCACTCAAGAACTCTTCTGCTCCACCGGTTATCAGCCCTTCGAGCTATGTGGCCTGCCCATTGCCACTTCAGCTTACTGACTCTCTTAGCTATGTCGGTGACCTTGGTTCGTCTACGGATCTCTTCGTTTCTGATTCGATCACGTAGAGATACACCGAGCATAGCTCTCTCCATAGCTCGCTGAGTGACTCCGAGTCTATTAAGGAGGCCGACCGTTAGAGACCACGTCTCGGCACCGTAGGTCATCCACTGGCATTACACACTGTTCAAATACTTTCGTCTGGAGACACTGAGGGATTTTGGACGTGAAGACGCTGCGCAACTTCCCGAATGCTGCCCAGCCGAGTTGGATTCGCCGAGTGACCTCTTTCTCAAAGTTAGATCTTCCAGTTGGACTGTTTGTCCTAGATAGACGTATTTGTCCACCGCTTCGAGTATCGAGTTTCCTACTGATATTAGGGTGGGCGCTATATGAGAGTTGGCCATGACTTTCGTCTTGTCCATATTCATCTTGTGGCCCACTTGTTGGGAAACCCGATTGAGGTCTTGTAGCATTTTGCTGAGGTCTTCAAACGACTCTGCCATGACTACGATATCGTCGGCAAACCGAAGATGAGTGATATATTCGTCATTGATATTGATGCCAAGTTCTTCCCACTCCAGAAACTTGAAGGCATCTTCCATCGCATTGGTGAAGAGCTTTGGAGACAGTACATCTCCTTGTTTTACACCCCTCTGCAATGGAATTGCCGCCGTGGTCTGATCTTGTTTTCGAACTGACATTGTGGCGTTTCTATATAAACACTTCAACACTTCGATATACATGTAGTCAATGTGGCACCGCTGTAGAGCCTGCAGTACTGCCCACGTCTCGATAGAATCAAAGGTCTTTTCATAGTCCACAAACGCTACGCATAGAGGCAAATTGTATTCCTCGGTCTTCTATACAATCTGCCGCAGCGTAAAAATTTTATCTATGGTACTGTACCCTTTTCGGAAGCCGGCTTGTTCGGGAGGCTGGAAATCAACAAACCTGCGAGCTAGACGATTCGTAATAAATCTCGAAAACAGCTTGTAAACATGTCTCAGAAGCGAGATGGGCCTATAATTCTTAAGGAGAGTTTTATCACCCTTCTTAAAAAAAAGCACCACCACGTTTCTGTTCCATGCTTCTGGCGTCACACCCTCGAACAAGACGGAGTTAAAGAGCTTCTGAAGGACTTTAAGTACTGGTGTTCCACCCGCTTTCAGTAGCTCTGATGTGATTCGGTCCTCGCCCGGCGCCTTGTTGTTTTTGAGCTGTTTTAGAGCCATCCCAATCTCATACAAGCTGATGTCTGGGATATCTTCGGTATAGTGTCGAGTAAGCTTTGCTTTAGGGTCTGTTGAGCTATTAACAGGTTTTGCGACTGAAGTGTACAGCTGTCCATAGAACCGTTCGATCTCCCTCAGAACCTCTGGCTTCGTGGACGCTACACTGCCGTCCTCCATCTTAAGCTTTGTCAGCTGGCTCTGCCCAATAGACAAGTCCCTGGCAAAAACTTTGGTGCCTTTGTTTCGCTCAATCGTTTCTTTAATATTATTAGTATTAAAGTTTCAAATATCGCACCGCAGGGACCGGCATATCTGTCTGTTGAGGCGCCGATATTACCTACTCCACGTCTTCAGAGGATTGCAGCGTCATCGAACGCCTTTCAGCCATAAGGTTCAGAGTTCGATCGGTTAGTTTTTGAGGTCTATTGTTACGACATGGCTTATAGAACTTGGAGCCAACCGTGTGAACAATTTCCACCAAACCGTTATTGATATCGTCCACGGTATCGCAATCTAGGCAAGCAAAGCGATTTTTGAGTTCCAGTTGGAAGCTTTCCGGGTTCTAAATATGGGTCGCAGATGGTCGGAGCGTAGACTTCACTAGGCGAGACCGTTCTAGTTTGACGTTTATGTTCAATATGCCTCTAACCATTCGGTGATCGCTTCCGGTTTTTATCCTGTGGATCACGGAGACATCATTGAAAATTTGTCTTTTTGTGGCCATTATGAAGTCTATCTCATTTCTGGTAGAACCGTCGGGGCTCATCCAGGTCCATTTCCTATGAGGCGGCTTCCTGAAGAACGAGTTCATCATGTAGAGTTCCTCCTTCTCCAGGAACTCGGCCAGCCGCTGGCCCCTCGGATTCCGATCCCCATATCCAAATGGCCCCACCCCCAACTCACTACTGCTTCTCTCGCCTAGCTTTGCGTTGAAGTCCCCCATCACAATAGTGTAGTGTGACTTGGAAGTATGTATGGCTTGCGAGATGTCCTCATACAAAACTTCTACTTCATCGTCAGGGTATGTAGAGGTCGGTGCATAAACCTGTATTACCTTCAGCGAATATCTTTTAGATGTTCCGAGTATCAGGTACGCCACCCTGCTTGATATGCTTGTGATAGAGATGATGTTGTTGACGAGGGACTTGTGCACGATAAACCCGACACCACCTTGGAACTGTTGATCGCCCTCTCGGTAATAGAATCTATGACCACATAATCGAGTGCCTGTCTTCCATCGCGACTGCTCAACCCGTCCAGCAGGCGAGCCTGACGCCGCTGCCGCTAAGTTCCTCAACGGGTGAGAGAACAGGTAACTTTGTTCGCAGCACGTCTAGATTTTCTGGTACTCCGGGTGATAACGTCGAGATTTTTATTGCTGCCATCGAGGCCTACAAATGATGTTCGCTAACCACGAATGATGTAACCATCAAGGGCATGCCCGTGCTCCTCACCCATCATGACGCGGAGACGTAGTGTCAAAGCATCCGCGCCAAAGTGGTTATTTGGCCAGAGGTCACTACATACCTACGAGAAGATATGTATACCATCCTAGACGCATAAGAAAAAGATTGCATAGAGATGATGTCGCCAGTCTGCTTACGGAAGCCCGTGTTATCGAGGACTCTATCTACGAATCGGCAACGCAAGATCAGACAAGTTTGCAGTACATTGCAACTCACACGAAGCGCAATGCATCAAACATACCTGCGCAACCAGCAATGTTCGACACACGGGTTCTGATGCCCCATAGCAACAACATTGCAACATTCACAACACCGCGCGGTGAGGCCCTGCCTCCCGCTACAGATAAGATAGCACAAGTTATTGCCCATTGTCAAGTTGCCACCGTTCCTGCCGCGCGCTCAATCCGGTGCGCCGGTCGGTCAAGAGATGACAGCATGGCACCTAAACAGTACTATTAATTATACTTTGCCTAAATAGCGCCCCTTCTGTGTTTACTGTAAGTGCTACAGACATCTACGTGATACGTGCCGTAAGTTAGCGGAAAAGGGTGATTCAGCTGATATACCTACTTCTAACGCGTTTGTGCCCATTTCGTGTTATCAATGTGGTTCAAGAAACGTAACTCGCAAAAACTGTAAACTTTGCAACGGTGAACAAAAGTTTTATAGCGTGCGTGTGGACAGCACAGAAACCAAAATGAAAAAAAAGTTTCGAAAAAACGTAAATACACCTGTAACTTACCGTTCAATGACGTCTGCGACGAATCTGATTCCGTATTTTGTGATCGTGATTACAGTACAGTTTGTCCAAAAAGGAACGACAATATAGTCAGTTTAAATATTTCCCAAATTCCGGATCCGGATTCACCGGATCTGATTTCTTATAATAATTGCTGTCGCGAATTGTTTTCGAACGATGATAACTTGTACAGTCGATCACAAAAATGTATATTTATTTATTAACCGTTTATTGTACACAAAAGCGTTACAAGAGAAACACATACAAAGAATAACGACACAACAGGACAGCTTATTTCTACTAAGAAATTTATTTCAGCTGACCTACGCAAAGTTAGACTTTATAAGACAGGCGGATTAGGCGTGCACAATAGAATATAATAAGATAACATAAACCTACCCACGAATAGATTAAATATACCTAAATAAACTTAATAAAATATAAATACTTATACTTATATTTGTTAATATACCTACTTACACATACATAGTCTTGCAATTTACGATAGTAAAAGATAGTATTCTTTTACTCTGTCACGAACAGTATGTGGTAGTGTATTCCATAACCTGACCGCATGCACAGTGAAGGAATATGAGTAGAAGTCAGTGCAATGGTGAGAAGTATCCAGAACACTTCTGATATTTGGGCGACATGGTTGGTCTTGAGAACGTGAGAAATTTAAGCGCTTACGCAAATATTTAGGAGCACATGGATTAGCTAGAACATTAAAAAGTAAGCAGAGTATACGAGTATTCCTGCGAAACCGGATCGGGAGCCACTTGAGCTTTATGCGGAACTCGGAAACATGATCGTATTTAGGGAATCCAAAGATTTATCGTATACACAAGTTTTGAAGATGCTTAAAATTATTTAATAACTCTTTTGTGATATCTGGGAAACAAGTGTCTGCGTAGTCTAGAATGGGGAATAGAAGTGATTGTACTAAGGAGATTTTCGTTTTCAAGGGCAAAAACTTTGAAGACGCTTCAAGGAGTGGAACGAGTAGTGGACTTTTCTCCTGACTTCCTTGACATGAGGAACCTAAGTTAAGTTGGAGTCAAATATGACGCCAAGATTTTAGTATATGGAATGGAAATTCCGTTATACATGACTGGAGGGATACAACGAATATTCAATTGCTTAAACATGTACGTACTTCCCATTATTAAAACTTGTGATTTTTTGGGATTGACCACCAGTCCAAATGAAGTAGCCCAAGAAAATATATTATTTGAATCAGAGTTGAGATCCACTGCATTATTAATGTCAACAACATTGAAGTGTCGGTAAATTTGCAAGTCGTCTGCGTAGAGATTTAAGCTTGAGGAGATAACTGTAGTAACGGTGTTAATAAATATAGAAAATAGAAGTGGGGAAAGTACGCCACCCTGTAGAACTCTCGCAGCTAGGTCAGCCTAGTCTGAAGAGATCTCATCAGAGCAGACCCAGATGTTTTGATTTTTCTGAAAATAATTTATGTCTGAACCGCTTGTACAGTATGTCTCAAAGGAGTTGTATTTTTCCCGATTTAATTGATTATCATAACTGCTGTCGTGCATTATTCTAAAGCAGCACAAACTACCAAGAAGCACTCCAGTGTTACGACTTTAATGATTTTTCTGGTTATAAATTTTTTTATGATTATTATATGTCTGACGATTATTCTTATGTTACTCAAAATGATTCTAATGATATAGATGTGTATGTAAACATTTGTAGCGATGACGTGCACGCCGGTGAGACCTCCAAGTCAAGTTTACGTCAGATTTTTGATATCATAATTTTGGGATCGCGGGGAACCGCTTTAGTTGACCCCGGGCCCAAACATTGTATCGCAGATCATACGCTGAACACTCTCCTCCTCAGTAAAGGACACCCCCTAGAACCGGTGCGCCGAAATTTTAAACTTGCCGACGGACTTGTTCGTACAATGGACGTGGTCATGATCACTCTTGATGTGCACTTAGAAGAGAAAGTGATTCGCTAACCTCTCTTATATTTCCTTAGGCACAAAACAATGAGAGGTTGCTTAGCATGGACTTCATATCGCCAAAGCCAAAGTTATAAATGATTATGCTAAGAAATGCTGGTATATTTTCTATAATCCCCAAGTTTATCATTCAATGCGTTTTGAACCACTCACCTTGCCAGACCTTTCTTGTTACTCTGCTGACATTCTCAGGAATGACGAAGGTACATTCTTAGATCCACCTGACCAAAGCCTGCTGGCGCAGCTCTTAGCTGACAATATGGACATCTTCCAGCCAGGGGGAGACCCAACCCCTTTTGCTGAGCACTATATACAGGTGATACAGGTGACCACCCACTTATAGCTGTACTTCCGTACCGTTTAACCTCTGCTAAAAAGGAACTCATGCATCAAGAAATTGAAAAAATGCTGAAAAATTACGTCATTGAAGAATACAAATCTACTTGGTGTTCTGATGTCTAAACCAAACGGTAGTATCCGTTTCTGCGTGGATTAAAGACGCCTCAATGCCATTACCAAGACGGTCTATTATTCGATGTCGTCAATAGACGACTTGCTCCAGTCTACATGGAGGAACTGCTTTATGAGTACCTTGGATTTGATTCAGGATATTGGCAGATAGCTCTGAATGAACAAAACAGAGACAAGAACGCTTTTATCAGCCCGCTAGGAAATTTTGTCTAAAACTTTTGAGAAACTGTGAATTGAGTTCTTACGGTGCTGTGTTAGTGTTATGTCGTGAAACAATATGAGATTGAAGCAAAATTATGTTGAAATAAGATCGCAACATTCCAGTGAATCTAGACCTACCCCCAAATTACACACATTTCATTCTTCTTCTTCTTCTTCTTTTAATTTATGGCTTTTGCAGACAAGCAATTCAGCCAGTGTCACGTGGAATGAGCTAATCACGTCATAGAGAAAATTTTAAAGCCAAAGGGGAGAAAACATACGTAGGTCCTGAAACAAATACAGACATCACATGAACAACGCAAAACAAACACAATATAATTCGACAATTAGTTATAATAAGTAAGTAAATTACTAAATACATTAGTAATACTACAACTTTATATTATTACAGTTAATAAATTTAGCCAATATTATAAATAAACTTTTTGAGGGTATAGTAAGAAGATAATTCAAATTTATCGGAAGTGCAACATCTTTGCATTTGGACAGCAACGTATATAGCGGTGGACATTTGTTGTTAAGGGGACAGTTAAAAATAATATGATCTGCCGTACCTTCATCTTCTCCACAATCACAAATGGGACTATCTTTTAAGCGAAATTTATAAAGTCTAGCTGGTGAGCAGACATGACCCAGTCTCAATCTAATCAGAACGCTCGTAACTCTTTTACAAAATCTTCGAAATTCAGCACCGAAGAACCAAGGCCGATTTGTCAAAGAAGGTTGAATTGCAGAATAGAAGTATGTGGATGATGACCACTTACTTTTCCAATCAGAATCAAGGTATTTAATAGGGAGTGCAATCAGGTCGTGAGAGAAGTTTTGATAGAATTTAGAGTCACCATTTTCAACTGCCTCCTTGGCTAGTCTATCGGCTCTCTCGTTACCTGAAATACCAACATGACTTGGGATCCATATAAGTTTGACATTTATGTTTGTTTTGTAACACAGATGAAGCAACTCTTTTATTTTACAGATTAAAATATTGCGAGAACAGTTTTTAAAAGGATTTTGGGAAACAGAAACAAGGACACTTAAAGCGTCTGAAAAGATTATTGAATTCTGTATAAAATGGTTAGCAACAAACATCAAAGCACTGATTAAGGCGACACACTCTCCGGAAAAAACGGAACATTCAGAAGGTAATTTATGTTGACTAACATGATCCAAAGAAGGACAAACAAAGGCACAGCCAACACAGCTATCCTCATTTAGCTTAGAAGCATCGGTAAACAAATGCACCCCATTAGGCCACCTAGAGTAAGTAATATCTAAGAATTTTTCATTAGCATGAATAGTGTTTTTATCAATACCAATAGATAACAATACATCTGGTTTAAAAATAATAGCATCGTAACTTGTATTATAAATTGGTAGCTTGTCAGATTGGAAAAGGGGAGCCCTAAGGTCCTTGAGTCGATTTACACTAATAACAACTGGAGGCGGAGACTTATGACGCCAATAGGGACTTGTAGCTACTAGATCACTCAGAAGATTCAATTTAGTCATTAGAGGGTGATTATTAAGATGTGCTGTACGGAAAATATAACGATCAGCAAGGAATTGTCTTCGCAGAAACAAAGGTGGCTCCGAACATTCCACTTGCATACCGGCAATAGGTGAAGATTTCATAGCTCCAGTTACAATTCGTAATGCTTTACTTTGGATTTTATCTAGCTTACTAAGAGAAGTTTTATTGCAGGGGTCCAAAATAAATGTAGCAAAATCAAGATTGCTTCTTACCAAGGCGTTGTACAGCAATTTTTGTGAATAAGGGTGAGCGCCCCACCAGGACCCAGAGAGTGCCCGTAATATATTTAACATTTTTTCACATTTATTAACAATATGCTCCAAGTGAAATATTCCGGTAAGACGGGAATCTAAAACCAGACCTAAAAATTTTGTTTTCTCTTTTATAGGAATAGGTTGACCTTCAAATTGGACTGTGATCTGAGGAATAGTACGAGATCTACTGAATACTACTACTGAGCTTTTAGATGGCGACAAGATTAGACCATGATTGTTTAACCACATGCCCAGGCTGGCTAGCCCTTTGTTTAAATTTGAGGTAGCTTCAAGTATGTCTTTGTGATCCGCATAGATACAAATGTCATCTGCATATTGAAGTAGGTTGCAACTGTCATTGATAACAGATGCCATATCATGGGTATATATGTTAAATAATAAAGGGCTGAGGACTGACCCTTGCGGCAGACCTTTCCAAACGAGACGAGAAGCAACTACTTGGCCATCTAACCGAAGATTGATTTTGCGAGAAACCAACAGGTTACAGATGAAATGAACTAAGTTCTTCGGAATGCCCATAAGAAATAGTTTGTTCCTGAGGACAGGTAGAAGAACACTATCATAAGCAGAAGAGACATCAACAAATGCAGCAACAACAGAATATTTTCTAGAAAAAGCTAGACGAAGGTCAGTATATAAAACACAGTGGCTGTCGGTAGTACCCCTACCCTTTCTAAAGCCCATTTGGCTTTGAGGCAGTAATTTATTATGTTCCACGAACCAATCCAACCTGTTCTTAATCAAATGTTCCATTATTTTACATAGAGCAGAGGACAACGCAATGGGCCTATAGGAGGTAGCTAAAGATGGATCTTTACCAGGTTTCAAAAGAGGAATAACTAAATGTTCTTTCCAAGACTCAGGACACTGACAAGAAGAAAATATGGCATTTAATATTGATAAAAAGTACAGTTTGGTACTATTACTAGCATGACGGATAAAGGAATAAGAGACCCCGTCTGAACCCGGAGCTGTGTCAGGTAAATTTTGTATAACAGTGTTAATTTCTGGAAATGAAAAGGGGCGCGACAAAGGATTAAGTGAATCAGTTTCTAAAAACACCATGGGAAACTCATTAGGTAGAGGAGCGTATGGAGGGGCCAATTTATTAAGAAATTCATTACACCATTCTGTGTCATTAGAAGTGGGAGCAGGCGTATCAAGCATACCCGTTCTATACCTCCTTATGTTACGCCAAACCACAGTAGGATGAGTAGTAGGAGAGACGGACTTACAGAAACTAAGCCACCCATCAAGTTTTTTTTGGGATAATAATCTTTTACTTTTAGCTTGAACTCTACGGAAATATATAAAATTAACTTCTGATGATAGATCGCTAAAGTATAATAATTCAGAGGTATTTCTTTCCTTTACAGCTCGAGTACATTCGATATCCCACCATGGTGGTGAAGGGATCCTATGAGATAATTTTTTTAAAGGAATTGATTCTGAAGCCGCAAGTAACATATTGTTTACAAACTGATCATAACACTGTAAACAGTTATTTACAGAAACAGATGGTAGATAGATAATTTTTCTCTCTAATATACTAGAATATTCATCCCAATCTGCTTTATTCAGACAATATTTTTGAAGAGGATTGAAAGAAGTGGAAACTGTACAAGGAGTATTGTGAAATTTTAAAGTGATAGGAGCATGATCACTGCCATAAGTAATTGGTGAAACATCCCAACAAATGGAGGAGGCTAGAGAAGAAGAACAAATAGAAAGGTCAACTGCAGAAGAGTTCTGGCCAGGAGCCGTCCTATAAGTAGGGCGGCCGTCATTTAGAATGCAAAGATTTAATTCGTCTAAAATGTCAGCAAGGTGCATACCATAGGAGGTAGTGTGACTATCCCAAATCCTATGGTGACAATTGAGATCACCAACAATCACCACAGGAGAGGGGAGATGACTTAAGAGAAGAGAAAAATTATCAAGTATTGAAATAGAGGGATGAGGTATATAAACACTTAAAATAGAAAAGGAAGAAGTTTTGGCTGCTACAGCGTATATACCTTCATATGAAGGTAAACTGAGTGAAGAATATTTAGTATTTTTATTAATCAACAAGGCAGCACCGTCCCATCCCTCGTCACGGTCATGACGGAGACACACAAAGCCGGGGACTGTAAAACGAGTTCCCGGCTTCAACCATGTCTCCGCCACAGCCACCAAAGACGGTTTATGCTTGTTAATCAAGTATATTAAATCACCCTTCTTACGACGAATGCTTCTGGCGTTCCATTGAAGGATTACAGCCATTATTAGGAATCACAAAATAGGAAATTAAATCAGTTAAATTGGCAGCGTCAACCGGTGAGAGAGAGTTTGGATTGTTAGATAAGATTTTAGATAAAAACGTAATAAGTAAAGTAATAACAGATGAAATAGAAGACTGTTCCAAAGAATCAGATTGGGGAGGATAGCCACAACCATTTCGAAGTGGAGGGGCTGTGAAGTCATTGATAATATCTTGATGTGCCCTTTGATCATATCCAGGTTGAAGTGGAGATCTAGTTTTTCTTGGTGTAACAACAGTTTTTCTGTAGGACATATTATTATGAGGGGTTTGAGAGTTTAATTGGTTATTATCAAATTGAATATTTGTTTCCTGTGAAAATAAAGGAGCAGACTGTTGAAGAGGTTGGACAATAGATTTAACAGCAGAACTATACATCTTTCTAGCCGGAGCAAACATTTTGGCAGCTTCTTGAAATGAAATACCTTCCTTTCCCATAGTCGATTTGATATTTACTTGTTTGATATACTCTGGACATTCTTTATGAGTAGCAAAGTGGGCTGCTGAACAAAACACACACTTGCATAATTCAATCCGATAAGTCCATTATCGGATTGAATTATGCAAGTGTCTCCTATGTGTTCCTCCGCGCATTTGAAACAACGTGCCCTGGAGCGGCATTGAGCCATAGTATGTCCATATCTGCAGCATTTATAACACTGGATTACAGGGAATTTGTACTGATCGACTGGTAGCGAATTATGCATAAAGTATACCCGTTCTGGAGTTTTTTGTCCATCAAAGGTCAACACAACTGTTTCCGAGTCTAGTCGGGAAACAGTCCTGGTGGCCTCATCCATCTTCCGGTACTTAAGTCTCCTAGCTCTAATTATTTTGCCACTATAACTATAAGGCAAAGTGATATTTTCAATGATGTCCTCTTCTGTAAATTCAATATGGAGACCCTTGACAACACCTAAGCGTTTCACATTATATGATGGGATAAAACATCTGTATTTGCTTTTGCCCAAAGTATCGTTTTTCAAAAATTCATTCGCTCCAAATGGATTTTCAAATTCAATTGAGAGACGATTACGCCCTATTTTTTTAATTCCACCCATTTTGATGTTTTTAATTTTCAGTGAAAATATCAATTTTCCAAACATAATAGGGTGCACTTGTTGGTCTGATTCACCTTCTTTGACAACATGGACAATAAAGGGACCGGTGTCACTTTCCTTGTAAAACTGACGCGTGGAATTTTGATGGTTCTGGTTAGACTGACTTTGTGTATTATTACCTTGAGGTGATTGTGAACTATCAGAAACCTGGGTAGGTTGAGATACACGGGGGTTTTGTATATTTTGAGAGGACTGCTCCTGAATTGCAATAACTGCTACTTTCTTATTTGAACTGACTAAACCAGCATCTATTTCTTTATTCGATCTTTTCCTATTATTCTCAACTGTATAATCCATGGGTTCCTGGTGTATGAGCGCTTGGAATTGCAAATTGGAAGATTCTTGACTTTGAGTTCCTAAGTAATACAGATTGTTGAAAGTGTTATCTGATGGAGGAGATCCGGGTGAGATTTCGTCATTAATTGGGGATAATGGACTCACAAAAACCTCCGGATCAGGGGGATCCGGAGGTTTCGGAGGCGTGGGGTCCATTTTAGGTTATGTTATTGTTTTGATAATAAAATATACAAATAGCAGACAATTTATAACAAAAACTTACCACCACCACCTAAACAATTACAATATACGTATATTTTGATATCACAAATGTTTTATTTTCGACAAAAAACCTGAAATATTTACAAATGAAAACAACAACGTGATTCACTCATAAACACAGACGGCCGAATACATTTCATTCTGCAATATTATCCTCCCAAATAAAGATGTCATCTGCTGTCAAGTGATGGTGTTGCCATCAATGGCTGGCTACAAAATTTTCTCCATCACGAACGCAGTCAACAATGAAATGTGAGAACGCGCTACAACGCTTTTAATGTCACTCCAGTCTATCTTATAGTCGATAGCTAACTGCACGCAAAAAAGCGCATCGCTTATCTGAGTGTTGCCAGCGATTATGCGTTTCGTTTCTACAAGAATCAAATAGCAATCAAACGGAAGAAAATAATAACAAAACGTGAACTGTCAAATAATTTCAGCCAATACTCACCAGAGTTTGATCAATCTCCGACATCTTTATAGAAGTCTCGTGTTTTAATGTGGAAGATTAAACTGTCAATATCTGTGTAACACATGCGCAAGCGTTTGTTATAAAATGGTTTCATTATTGAATAATAAAAGTCATACATATGTGCTTTTGATATTTCCAACACTGAAAAGCCTATGTACGGTCGCGTTCAAAAGTGAGTCATAGTTAACACAAACCTCAGAAAACAAGTCGCTCGCACCCGCGGGGTCAAGCAAATTCTTGGTCGTAATTATGGAGACAATGGTTCGAATCCCGATATCATCGTTTTAGTTTTTATTTTATCAAATGAAGTAAAATTTAGTTGCTAGATCGTTTGCGAGATAGTGCGTGATAAGTGTTTTTTTTAACCTAAGCTTATTTATTAAACTTCGGTGTTTATTTCTCGAAATGCATACTAATATCAGTTTGCAGGATAGACAGCGTATTGTTGCGCTTGTTACGGGTATGAACCCCTATACTATTGCGCAACTGTCGCTGCTTCATCAATTACTTCTTGGAACTGATCGCCTGATCATGGAATGTGCTGATGTGATGTGAACTTGTGAATCCATGTTACCGTGGGACATCTTGGCAAAGCGTCGGTGCCTTTTATGCTCCAACCGTGGAAGCAAGAGGACGTAGCATTAATGATCAATTAAAATAAGTGAATTAAATTAATTAAGAACTTTTGCATGAACTTACACTGTGCTTTGAACTTTGTGAAACGTTTTTAAAAACACCTCCCGACAGCCGCCAATGGTAAGTGGCGCAGACGGTTGAGGTTAGTTCGCGTGTGCGTTAGTGCGTGATTTCGAACTTTAAGTCCGCCAAATAGTCGAATTGACGACAACGAAGACGCAGTGCTTACGCTACGATTGATTACTCTAAAACGGAGGAAATTTTGACAATTATCACGTGAATTCCCCCCCTTCTCTCTATACCATCCTTTTCCACATCCCGTTTTCAACCATGTATGTACGCTTTAAATTTTCATAATATTTTCATATCTATATTCAATTTTTATTTTACTTTTTATTTTATTTTTTGCATGCTCTAATAAATTTACCTACATATTTTGTTTTCGAATGCTTACTAGCCAAATGTCGACCAAATGTGTTCAAAGGTTTCCCGCGATACAGGTTCGCCTAGTGCGGGGACCCGGTAATTTTCTAACAGGAATGTATTTTTGGCAAATAAACTATTTTTGTATTTTTTTGTATTTTTTTTTGTAGTGCTGACTACCCTATAAAAGAATCTATGGCCGGTTGTTGGAGGTATCCTGCAGAAAAATCGCATTTAGAATCGCCTCAAACATAAACGACATTATCTAGATATCGATGAGTCAACGTGGACACATTAAGCAGAGTACCATGCAATTAGGCTGAATGCCCGAAGTTAGAAACATGGTACATCTGTAAGCAAAAACTTATACATCAAGCCCGAACTCATCGTGACTGCATCGCCAATCTCATACACGAACGAGAAATGGACCAATCATGTCAACCAACAGCAGTAACACTAGCCAAAGAAGCTCATCTAGAACTCGATAGCCAGCATTACATTATCTCTTTTCCGAAGAAAACCAAAGTACAAATTTCCTGCGGTAAAGAAGTACATCGTTACTTGGAAGGCAGTTTTTTAGCAAACATCCCACGAAATTGCGACATTCGCACACCTGAATTCACGATCATTAACACTGATGACAAACTGCGCGGGCATGCTGTCGAAATAATGGATTTCCCACGAATATTGTCATCATCATCGATTTCTGCAGAAAAATCACTTCGTTATAATTTGACTACCATTGATTTGAATACATTGCACAATATACAGCATCAAGTACTTATGGAAAATGCCGTGAAGCCGACATCAGCAGATACTTCGAGTATATACCATACAACAATTCCTACCTACATTGTATTATTAAGTGCAGCTGCACTCATAAGCATAATATATTACTGTCATCGCCGAGTTAAGTCTTCATCGCCAACCAGTCTCGAGTTGCCTACAATGAATCCAATGCCTACGAATATTGCCAGTACACCTGAAAAACGTAGAGCCGCAACATTTGCATTAAACATTGGCAAATAGTTGCTTGTCTAGGAGGGGAGGTGTTACGGGTATGAACATACATACATACATACATAAATCACGCCTATATCCCTTACGGGGTAGGCAGAGCGTTAACGGCCGTAAAACGGATATTAACACCACGTCTGACAAAAGCTTGAGGGTCAATCAGATAACTGTGTATCACTATAGTGACAGGTTGTCAGCCAATCGCCTAAAATTGCAATACACATCCCTCGAGTCCCTTAGTCGGCTCTTACGACACCCATGGGTAAGAAATGGGGTGATGCTATTCTAAGCTGGCAATCACACGGCGGTGGCAATCACACGACGGGTATGAACCCCTATACTATTGCGCAACTGTCGCTGCTTCATCAATTACTTCTTGGAACTGATCGCCTGATCATGGAATGTGCTGATGTGATATGAACTTGTGAATCCATGTTACCGTGGGACATCTTGGCAAAGCGTCGGTGCCTTTTATGCTCCAACCGTGGAAGCAAAAGGACGTAGCATTAATGATCAATCGTGATCAATTAAGTGAATTAAATTAATTAAGAACTTTTGCATGAACTTACACTGTGCTTTGAACTTTGTGAAACATTTTTAAAAACACCTCCCAACAGCCGCCAATGGTAAGTCGCTGCATGATATTGGATTTCATTTAGCTCAAATTGCTAATCAGACTGGTCTGGTCGTAAGTATAGTTTTATTTCATAACAATTGTCTTTTAAATATTGAAAACTTTGACTCATAGTATGTTGGTAGCTTTAAACCGATTATTAGTAACTTTTTATATTAATAATGCTACTTTGTTTTAGTGGAAGACTGTTCAACGTTGGGTTACACGTTTTGAAGAGGAAGGTAGCGTAAAAAAAAAACTCGACCGCGCAGTGGCCACCCACGTCTTATTAATGATTCAGAGCGGAGGATGATGGTGCAACAAAATGAAGAAAATGGTTTCATACGGACGTCTCATTATTTAATGCGAACATGTTTGAAACATCGGCACTAACCGTTCGTCGAGCCCTGCATGGCGCAGGAGTACACCATAGAAAGCCAGCCAAGAAGCCTAGTCTAACAATGGAGCATAAACGTAACCGATTATCGTTTGCCAGAAATCTATGGGGCTGGATGTCTGCCGCTGGTCCAGGCGAATTAGTAGCACAAGAAACAGGGCGTGCAACTGCCGCTAATTATGTTGATATGCTACAGGAAAGCATACTACCGACGGTGCGAACTGTTTATCCTGCTAGTGAAGTTCCTCGTTTTGCATTTTTCCAGGATTATTGTCCAGTGCATCGAGCTGCCGAGGTGAATAATTGGTTTAGTTCAACACCATACACAAATAATCACAAATAATCGGCAATGTATGCCAAAGCGGGCCCGATAAATCGTTGCTGTAGCCACTCAACCTCTGTTTACCTGCTTACCCGCCTATTTTTGCATTAGGTATTTGTGGAGCATTATATTAGCAATTAAATTATGCTAAAACATCGATATATTATCATATAAGATTGATCATTATTAGTCAGTTATCTTAAGGCCTAGCTTCAATATCTTTTCATTACGAAAACGAATACTTAAGTTTAAACCTTGAGATGTAGGCAAATACCTGATTTAATCTTATTACAATTACTTTTACTTCCGAGGAAAGTGCAGCATCGTTAAACATAGAACAATAAAATAATTACTAACGAAGTTATTCCTTAATTAGCTTTATTGAAAGATTCAATCCAAGATTTGGATCGTTCCTATAATCTTATAAATAATTATCGATGTTACAGCTAATGAAGACTTATTTCATTTCACATTATATTGTGTTTTACCATTCAAATACAAACGTACTACGACAGCAATAATTTTATATAGTTTTACTTATCTTATGGTTACCAAAAGTTCTCATTCATGTCATTATGTTATTTAAATATAAAGTAATACCTACCAATAAAAAACTTTCTTACCTTACTGTTTGTTTCATTACAATATTATAGGTTTATGTTTTTAGATATAATGTTTTGATACATAATTTACAATAAACATTTATTAGACATAATACATAGATGAATATATAGAAAAACATAATTTTAAATAATTATTATTGGAGAAAATATGGTAAAAACATTAAAAAAACATTATTCCTATACAGAGACGGGATGGGAACCCGGTTCCGTTCTGATTAGAAGGTAAGAACTATTACCGCTAAGCTACGGTCGCTTGTGATCAATTGCCGAAATAAAGATATGTAATCTATTGCTTTACTACAAGTGAACGAATAAAGATAACTATAATAATATGTTTGAGACAAACCAGTGTAATGTTTACTTTGTGGTAATGTGGGGGCGAATAGGCTATCACCGAGTAATTACTTCAAAGATTACATAGATGTCGCTTATAGGCTTAATCTGTTAAGTTTTAATGCTACGCCTTAAGGTGGACTTTTCTACTTACAGTATATAATCTTACGTGTGTGCGTAAGTTAGTAAAGTAAGTTCAGAGGATAATAACCCGTATTTCAATCTGTCACGTGGTCTTACTATGACTCTACTTATGAATCCGGCCGTACAATGGTTTATCTAAAACAACACGTTCAGGTTTTAGTTGGATAGCTACTAAATTTTCGCTAAAGATTGTTGCGGCGTGGAAATTTGGTCTAGCTATTAATTTATCAGAAGTGTTTTTTTTGTTTGCCGTGTGATGCCGGCTTAGAATAGCATCGGCCCATTTCTTACCCATGGGTGTCGTAAGAGGCGACTAAGGGACTCGAGAGTGTGTATTGCAATTTAGGCGATGGGCTGACAACCTGTCACTATAGTGATACACAGTTATCTGATTGACCCTTGAACTTTTATCAGACGTGGTGTTAATATCCGTTGAACGGCCTTTAACGCTCTGCCTACCCCGTAAGTGATATAGGCGTGATTTATGTATGTATGTATGTATGTTTTTTTTGTTTTGTTTTGATCATCAGACCATAAGTTTGTTTAATGAACATTAACCCCCTTATCATTATTTTCGATTGTTTTGCCGAAGATGCTGTTGATAAATAGTTTACAAAGATCTTGTTCGAAAGGTGACTGTGCCTGTTGAAGTAGTTCGGTACACATGTCTACATAGTCCTTTAGATAAAAGCCTTGTTTAAAGGAGATTACACGATGTACATTTTTAGTATTAGACCATGTTTAAGACATTTTTTTAATAGACGTAGTGCTGAACGTATTTAAATTTATCATACAGATTTGGTACTAGTGTACAAAAAAACACTTTTGTGCTGGACAACAACTACTTTATTCCAACGTCATGGCTGGAGTGCAAGAAAACACAACCGTCACTTGTACGTCCAAATGCAATATCTTTTTCTAAACAACAAAATGGCTGGCTGGCTGGCTGGCTGGCATATAGAGTATGGCTTTACTCTGTATACGGCTTTTCTACAACTCCACCAAAGACTTAAAGGCTGCGGGCATAGATGGCGTGGCTTGGCTGGGGCTGGCGGGTGGAGCTAAGACATGGCTTGGCTGGCTGGCAATTGGCCATGGCATGGCGATTTGGCAATGGTCTTACACTAGTTTGGAATTTTTACCTCCAGGTGGAATACATTTTTCAGGACAAAAAGTTGAATCATTATGGTACCGATGCAGGTGGAATACATTTTTCAGGACAAAAAGTTGAATCATTATGGTACCGATGCAAGTGTTTTGGATACTCAAGATCTACTTCTAGAAAGTAGCCTGTCTCAGCATTATCTTGATTATTCTGAATGTCGAAAACATTAATTTGTTCAGGTGTTAAATATTTGAAATAGGAATATAGCATAGGTTGACAGATACTGTAGCCGTATAAATTAACACAATCCGTGTATAAAATAAAAGAGTCAGATACTTGTGTATCGTAATCTGACATATATTTACTATTGACTGTAACATGTCTGTGTGAACACATACATACGCCTCCTCTTATGCCAGACTGTATCATTCCGATCATTGAAAGATCGCTGATGAGTTCTAACTGAACTCCTGTGTGACCTTTCTGCCCGATTTCACCTTGACTTACGCCCAACGTTGATAGATATCAACGCTTGTGTGCTCGTTAGGCGTAAAACAGTGTGTACCGGAACAGATGGTCGCAGATAGGTAGGTAATAGATTTAAAAGGTGTAGTAAAATGAAATATCAGAAATAACTTACAGAGGGGTTTATTGTCCTTAAATCTTTGCACACGCACTGCACCTGTTACTAGTACATAGGAGGAATCACTGGCCTTAATGAAACGGTAGTCGCGCACGGTGTAAAACGGCTTCTTAGTCTTTATTGGGCTCGATCACAGCTTGCACGGGACGAGGGCCGACAGCCGTGCTCACGGCAGCCAAGTTTCACGAGTAGGTGTTTCTTGGAGCCAGTAGGTATGTCTTGAACCGGTAGGTACTTCCTGGAATTCCCATACAGCATAGTAAGCCGGTGTTCGAAAGCGCAAGCGTATCGTGATGATTAGCATTAGGCCAGTGAGAATGGAAATTTAATAAAAGATTTATGCTAGCAGCTTGCGAACAAAGAACAGTTTACAAAAGATAGGTAAATTGTGAAATTGAGAGCAAAATAGCAATTTAAACTCACCCCAGCGGGAGATTGTATATTCCTAGATTAAATGCAAACTGAGAAACTTAGAAATACACCAGATTATCCACTGGATGGCAAAAATATATGAATGCGGTCAGCACCACATCCACGTGTTAGAAAATCGCACAGAGCGGCACAACCACGCCTTGGCGAGGTTTTTGACAAGTGAAACGCGTTCCGAGCCGCCTGTAGATTTGCAGCGCGACGTCACTAGTCCGTTCTACGCAAACCAGTTTGAGAGGCGTTTAGCTACATTTATAATTTGTTTAAGGTTTAGGTTTAGAATTTAATAGAAAATATGTAGTTTAAGTTTATAGTTTGTTTATAATTATTTATATATAGTTATTTGGTTTATTTTTATTTATAATTTATTAGAAAGCTCATTCTTAAGATATTGAAGTTAGTAACTATTCTAACCTAATATGGAACGTGTGCTGTCACAACGTTACAGTACCCCCCGCGAAAGGGTAGGATTTTTCGTACTTAAAAGTAAAATCCGACTACATCTAACACTAGCTACTATTCTCACATTCATACAAAATAGTCATCCATCATCACACAAAATTTCTAACATTCTAGTCTTTCATCTTATCTATCTCAGATTGAAGACCCTGATAGGCAGAGTGAACACTATAGGATAGGTGCTACTCAAAATAGTAACTATTAGAAATCAGCTTTAGTCGAGATTTTTTAGCAAAATAAAATATAAATTATTCCCTATTCCTTATAATTTATCATTTTTATATCCTTGATGTGCCAAAATCCAATGGAATTACCCGACAAGTCAGCTAGTTCATAGACTAGAGGAGACTTTTTACCAATTATCTTGCATTTAACAAATTTTGGTGCCAGTTTCTTGCAAAAGTACTTATCTTTGTCACTTTGATAGAAAGTTCTTTTCCAAACTGTATCACCAATAGTAAATTCCGCAGGTCTTCTACGTAAGTTATAAGACTGACAATTGCGCTCATGGGCTTGTAACAGCGACGCTTGTACCTTGTCAAAAATTGATGATAGCACACCTATATTTTCAGCGTAGTGGTCACGAGGCTGATAGATAACATCGTCACCGTCTTTAGTATCCACATTGTGCGAACCACAAGCAACTAATTCGCGGCCGAATACAAGAAATGCAGGTGTATAACCAGTTACCTCACTCACAGAACTGTTAAGTGCGAATTGTATCTGTGGTATTAGATTATCCCAAAGACGGTGGTCGTTTTGAATAAAGGTTGATATAGCAGTCATTATTGTTTTATTATAGCGTTCGACTGTATTGACATGTGGTGTATATTTAGGTGTGTAGTGTATGTTAGGTATTTTATATTTTGAGAACAATTGTTTTAGTTTTACGCTGGTAAATTGTTTCCCATTATCAAGAATAATAGTAGAAGGAATACCATGAACAAAGAATACATTTTCTTTTATAATTTTAGTAACGACCTCAGCTGTAGCACGCTTTATTGGAAATAGTAAACAATATTTACTAAAACAACAAGTTACTACTAGGATATGACAGTTCTGCTTCCTAGTTGGAGGAAGAGGTCCAACTAGGTCAATACTGATAACTTGAAAAGGTCTTGAGCAAACTTTAGGCCTACCCATTTCACCTAAAGGAGCGTGATTTTGATGTTTGTGGGAAATACAGGCATCACAAGACAATACAGCTTGAACAACATCAGCATGCATTCCTGGCCAGTAAAATTTTTGGCTTAGTCTGCGATAAGTTTTAAAAATACCAAAGTGACCCGCAGTAGGTTCCGAATGATTTTCCACTATGACAGCATGCCTAACCTCTTTAGGAACAACTTCTTTCCATTCGAATTCTGAATGTATATGAATTCTTTATTGTACACATTAATACAAAAGGTGAAAAACTTAAAATTAGTTACAAGGTCGAGCTTATTTCTATGAGAAATCTCTTCCAGCCAACCCAATGAAGATGAAAGAGGAGAAAAAGCGGGAACTTGAAAATAAATTAAATTATGTACTTACGATTATTGAACTATGTATTATGTAAGGCATATTTGGCCCGCATAAAACGGTATAGTCGACCATTTTTTACAATGTAGTTTGGGAATGAAGTTGGAGTATTTTGGCAACCATTGTAGATGTTGAGATACCATTCATCAGTAGTATGAGTAGAGTTAGGGTCAGTATCTATTGCAGAAATAGGAAGAGCACGTGATAAAGCATCCGGTATAACATTATCAGCACCCTTACGATGTTTGATGTCAAAGTTAAAAGCAGAAAGACGAACACCCCAACGAGCTAGACGACCAGTAGGGTTATTTAAATTAATAAACCATTTTAGAGCGGAATGATCCGTATAAACGGTAAATTTATGCCCATTATCGAGATAGCACCGCCAGTGCTCAAGAGCTACCAATACAGCGAGGGCTTCTCGTTCTGTTATGCTATAATTTCGTTCTTGAGCTGACAACGACTTGCTCATATACGCAATTGGGTGTTCAACGCCGTCAATAGTTTGAGTTAGTAAAGCTCCTACTCCAAAATCACTAGTATCAGTGTGAACTTCAAACGATTTGTCATAATCGGGACAAGACAGTATAGGCGCAAAACAAAGACAAGACTTCAATTTTTGAAAAGAGTCTTCAGCCTCTTTTGTCCATAGAAATGGCACATTGGTTTTCCGACTTGTTGAAGTTAATCGATTTTGAGGGCCAGCGATGGAACTTAAGTTAGGTACGAACCTTCGATACCATGAAGCAGTACCCAAGAAACGTTTCCCCTTTTTTTTTTATTAGAGGGTGTAGGAAAATTGAGATTAGCTTTAACTTTGGCTGGGTCAACATGTAGACCACTAGAATTAACTACATAGCCTAAATATTTTAGCTCGTTCCGAAAGAAAAGAGATTTTTCTACGTTTATAGTTAAATTAGCCATTTTTAGCTTTTTAAAAACCTTTAAAAGTGTGGAAATATGAGTTTCAAAGTCAGGAGAGGATATGATGATGTTGTCAATATAAACAAAAACTGAGTTTTCAAATTCCGGGCCAGAAAACAAAGTGTCGACCAGGCGTTGCTGAGTAGCTGGTGCGTTGCACAAACCAAACGGCATAGTCACGAATCTAAAAGTACCACGACCAGGAACGTAGAATGCAGTCTTGTCACGATCATTCTCATCAATAGGAATTTGCCAAAAAGCCTTAGATAGATCGATACTAGATAGAAATTTAGCATTCTTTAAGCTATCCACGATATCCGAAACATAAGGTAGTTTATAAGCGTCCTTTCGAGTTACAGAATTAAGTTTACGGCTATCAAGACAAAATCTCAGTTTACCATCTTTTTTAGGAGTTACAAGAACTGGAGAAGACCAGGGACTTTCACACTGTTCTACCACACCTAGTTGAATCATTTCATCTAACTCGTCACATATGACTTTCAGTTTAGCAGGAGGCAACCTATAATATCTTTGCCTGATAGGTAAAGTATCTTGAGTATCGATTCGATGAGTAACCAAATGAGTACGGCCCAAGCCTTTCTTAGCAGTTGAAATCTCATCAAATTGTTCTATAATATTATCTGCAGTAACTTTATGAGGCTCGCTAAGTTCATCATAGGAGTGTAGTAAATTAGAAGATTCATTAATACTTGAGATAGTCTCATCTGAATAGGTTATAGATTTTATGTGTTTAGGAAAAAGGTTAAATTTGTTCCAGAAGTCTATACCAAGAATAAGAGGTGCTTTGATAGCAGGTATAATATAAACTTTTAGGCAGTGAAGCTCGTTTTCGAAGTTTACAGGTAGATTCAAGAACCCAATAGCATGTAATTTTTGTCCCCCAACAGCTACAAAATTTTTGATAGTTTCATCTTTTTGAATGGAGAAACCCAGATTTAATAAATCAAGATGCGAATGATTACCCAGGACAGTGACAGCTGAACCAGAGTCAAGCATTCCACAAAGAGTTCTGTTTACTACTTTAATAGTTGCATAAGCCCTTTTATCGGAGTCAGGTTTATCGAAGATTGAAGCAATGGTGTAAGTATTAAAAAATGCATAAACGGTATAAGGCCATTCCTTCCATTCATTCTCATTATAGCATTTAGTATTATTTTTAGAAGGCCTAACATTACTACAATCTTCAGTTATTAGTTTTTTGTATCAGTTTCTTTAGAATCTTTGTGACAGTGTGGACAGTCAGGATATTTAAAGTCCTTTTTCCCGCATTTAAAACAAATAAGATACCTATCCTGTTTGCATCTATCCAATGAGTGGCCAGTAGTGCGACACCGAGGACAGAAAGCGTTTGAGTTGTTGTATATAGCAGCTATAGGCTGTGTTTGAGATGAGTGACTAGTAGAGTATATGTTCGGTTTATTTTGTTTATTATTGTTGTAGTATTGTTTATTATAATTATCTTTTTTTTTTTTGTGCTGAGTAGTTTTTATTAAAGGTACTATGATTTTTATGAGCAAAATTTGTATAATTGTTTTTGTTAAAGTTCATGCTTTTTGAATTGTTAGATGTAGATACAGCAGATTTAACAAATGCTAGATCAGGGGCTAATGTTTCATGAGTTACCCGTGGTGGTTCACGGTACTGAGACGTGTAGCATTGAACATTCTCGAAATTGCGGCATATATTTCGCAAGGAATCAATAGTGTTTATACTAAAAGTAGCAGAAGCTGATGCTATAACACTTGCATAGCAGGGTTTTATATTATGCAATAGAATTTGTAGTTTATCTTCTTCTGATAGAGGCTTAGATAACCTTGAAAAAAGTTGAGACATAATTGAGAAATATACAGCAATATTTTCTGAATCACCTTGAGTGCGACTACGTATTTTAGTCATTAGTCTGTAGTCATAATCAAAATGGCTGAAATCGGCAATCAGCATCTTTTCCAATTCATGCCAGGTTTTAACTGAGTCTTTGATACCGCGAAACCAGTGCAAGGCGTTTCCAGTAAATATTTCTGTGCCATAAGCTAACATTCTGTGGGAAGGAATATTTCTAGAAGTACTAATGTCTTTCACTTTCTGTATAAATGCGTGTACACTAGACGTACCATCGTATTTGAGTTTCAGTAGGTTGCCGACTTTAAAGTGGTCGCATTCTGTGGATTCTAAGGACGGATCAGGATTAGCCTGTGAAGTTTCCGCATTTTGGCAAGATTTAGCTAGTTCATCTAGTTCAACGCGAGCCGCTTTGAAATTGTCGATAAGCGTTTTTAGTCTAGTATTAATTGATTGATCAGATTTATCAAAACGCTTCAATCTAAAGTGTATGTGCAAGCCCAAAGCCTCAATACATTTGCAAGCGTTAGCGTCATATTTAGTTTTTTGAGATTGAACTTTTGAGTTATAATCAGTAATACTTGTTTCTAAGCCAACGATGTCAACATCAGGCTCGATACCTGATTCTGCAATATCTTCATTAGGTATCAAAAGTGTTAGTTTAGTGATTTGCTTACGCAGTTCTAAGACCGTGGCTGCAGGTGTCTCGCCTCGTATTGTCACTTCATAAGATAATTCATTTTTATTGAGTAAGAAATATTTTATAGGGTGAGTTTCCATTGCCATAAACAAGTAAAAGTAGGTATTTAACAAGCAAAATCGTCTAAATATTTTAGTATATAATGGTTGATTTTATTAACGATATTTATGGTAAGAATTAGTTTCTGATGCAATTGTAATTAAATTACAGTTTAATAAGTTACTGTTCTTTACAAAACACTAATGCGATTTGGTGATGTAAGGTCAGAAGAAAAATTAATGAAAATACCCACACCAGTAGAATATGGACGGTAGGCGTGCAAAATCAAGGAAGGTGTGCGAACTATTACGTATCAACGTTTTACAAAAAAAAACACTTACGCAGCAAGTCAGCTCAATGATAAAAACATTTTGATAAGATTAGAACAATAGCACTTGTTATTTATTAATATTTACTAGAAGCAAGTGTATAAGTAACTTAATATGTAATAGTCACAATATCAAAGAAATAGTAACCAGGTAAAAAGTGATTCAGATTATAAAAAAACAACATTGAGTACGTACCAGTTCGCTGTAGTGGTAGTCACCACTTCGCTTACAATAGTAGGTTCCAGAAGATTCCAGAGGCGAGAGCTGCTAGACCAAAAAAAAAGAAACGACAAGTGCAGATTGTGTGCTAAAGAACCACGTTAAATTGAGCGCCACTGTGACCTTTCTGCCCGATTTCACCTTGACTTACGCCCAACGTTGATAGATATCAACGCTTGTGTGCTCGTTAGGCGTAAAACAGTGTGTACCGGAACAGATGGTCGCAGATAGGTAGGTAATAGATTTAAAAGGTGTAGTAAAATGAAATATCAGAAATAACTTACAGAGGGGTTTATTGTCCTTAAATCTTTGCACACGCACTGCACCTGTTACTAGTACATAGGAGGAATCACTGGCCTTAATGAAACGGTAGTCGCGCACGGTGTAAAACGGCTTCTTAGTCTTTATTGGGCTCGATCACAGCTTGCACGGGACGAGGGCCGACAGCCGTGCTCACGGCAGCCAAGTTTCACGAGTAGGTGTTTCTTGGAGCCAGTAGGTATGTCTTGAACCGGTAGGTACTTCCTGGAATTCCCATACAGCATAGTAAGCCGGTGTTCGAAAGCGCAAGCGTATCGTGATGATTAGCATTAGGCCAGTGAGAATGGAAATTTAATAAAAGATTTATGCTAGCAGCTTGCGAACAAAGAACAGTTTACAAAAGATAGGTAAATTGTAAAATTGAGAGCAAAATAGCAATTTAAACTCACCCCAGCGGGAGATTGTATATTCCTAGATTAAATGCAAACTGAGAAACTTAGAAATACACCAGATTATCCACTGGATGGCAAAAATATATGAATGCGGTCAGCACCACATCCACGTGTTAGAAAATCGCACAGAGCGGCACAACCACGCCTTGGCGAGGTTTTTGACAAGTGAAGCGCGTTCCGAGCCGCCTGTAGATTTGCAGCGCGACGTCACTAGTCCGTTCTACGCAAACCAGTTTGAGAGGCGTTTAGCTACATTTATAATTTGTTTAAGGTTTAGGTTTAGAATTTAAAAGAAAATATGTAGTTTAAGTTTATAGTTTGTTTATAATTATTTATATATAGTTATTTGGTTTATTTTTATTTATAATTTATTAGAAAGCTCATTCTTAAGATATTGAAGTTAGTAACTATTCTAACCTAATATGGAACGTGTGCTGTCACAACGTTACACATGTCTTCCGTAAAATAGCATCAAAAAATAGGCTAGGTGATAATAGATAAAAAGCTGGGTCTAAGTCAAAATCACGTTTGCAAGTTTTTTTTAAATGTTCAAAATATTTTCTTGAGTTTGCACAACTATTATTCATCACAATAAAACAATTTAAAACGGATTTAAGTTGTGTTTATTTTGGATTTTACAATTCCTACGTTTCGAGCTCTTTACAGAGCCCATAGTCACGGATGACTAAAATGTAGGAATTGTAAAATCCAAAATAAACACTACTTAAATCCGTTTAAAATTGTTTTATTATGATAAAATGTTCGAACACACAAGTAAGCAACAACACGTCTGTTTTTAGATGGAGGTCTATGAACTGACCTAAATTTTTTATTTTTGATTCCTTCCAAACAGATTGTGCATGTCGATAATCTTCATCAGAAAGATCTTCATTTGAAAGAGAACTGAAAAAAATATCTTTACTTGGCAAAGTTTGTTCTTTAACATTTCCAGTCAGTTATTTAATCGTAAAGAAAAACGACTTTACGAGAAAGAAGACCAAACTGCGCAATATCAGGATAATAAGAACGTAAATGGTTCAAATCATCTTTTTTCATTGTCTCAACCAGTTTTTCTAAGCTGGTGCCTAAAAATTTAAATGTGTCTACAAAACGTAAAGCAAAAAACTCATCTTCAGTTATTTGAATGAATTTTGTAAATGAAATATAGTTTTCTTTAGTTTTTGGAATAATTTTGATTGGACCTTTAGTGTTGTCATAGGTTCGGTTCAGGAGGACAGTCAAACACCGGTGACGTGCATACAACGACTAGTTTATTTATTGTAGAACTACCTACACTAAGTATACCTTCAACATCTCTCTCCTTATAAATAAAGCTAATTTCTTATTTCTAAATCTTAAAGTATAGGTATAGTAGTTAACTAGTTACGTATTAAAGTTACGCGTTATCTGTATGCCTACCACACCATCCCACCACCTTTTATAATTTATTTCATTACCTACGAGTGGTAAATCTGACTAATGAAACGTTAATAACTTATTATAACTAAACCTATCTGCACCTACTTGTTACGTACCTATTTATGTTAGTATCCTCTAAAAACTTAAAACTAAACATAATCATATAAATTAATATATGTAACTTGAAAATAATATAAGAACAGTATGTAGATGAAACATTGCGCATTATCTTACAATAGATTTTCCTAGTTAAAATCTATTGAAGCTTCCTCCTGGTATCTGTTTGGTGGGCGCACCTGACGACCACTTTTCGTTGTATAAAAAGAGGAGTCAGGTTCGTTATAACGAGGCGCCGCGTCGCGCGCGCAGCCCGACGACGACGCTGCCGATGCTGGCTGCAGTATAGGTAAAGACTTTCGCCTTACGTCTGAAGAGCAAAATTCCTTTGTATCAAAGCGGTTATAATTATTGGGGCAAGGTTTCAAACTGAAAGTTTTATGTTTTTTATTGGCGTCGTACTTTGCATTTACGTTAGATTTTAATATGTGTGATCTGTTTCCTCCACTCTCAGTAGTCACCCAGTAAATACGTTCACTACGCGCCCTGCCTTCGACCTTTGAAATTTATTTTATTTGAAAAGTATAAGCATATAATTTTATCAACATTTGCTGTAGACGTGTCGGTGTATTATTTAGTGGTTTCTTAAAAATAGACTCTAGTGGCTTATGGTTAGTTTCGATAACTAATAATAATAATAATAAAGAGCCTTTATTGTACATAAAATATCTCAACAGTAACAAACGTGAGCATGAAAATGTAATTATGTATCAAAAGGTGGGAGGCTCAGTTATTGCAAAACAGGTTACCAAAGGCCAAACTACGCGATCATGACCATATATATACTGATGAAAGCGCGTGCACCCGAAATCAATCGCAAGCAGCTCTTTCTCGATCTGAGCCCAACGCGTCTCAGCCGGCGCGAGCGTACGTGCTGCGTACGCCACGGGCCGCCCGCCTTGCAGCAGGCACGCTCCCAACCCCTGCATGCTCGCATCTACCGATATTGTCACCTCCTCGTTAGGTGAATAATACCTTAATATTGGTGCTTCATTTATTTTAGTTTTTTAAATTGTCAAAATGTTTCTTGTGATTGCTACTCCATACGAAATCTACATCACTGCGCAATAATTCACGTAAAGGAGCCGTTGCATTTGATACCGAGAAACCTTTCTAGCTCTTTCTTAGTTGTCGGTTCAGGCATTTCCATTACGGCTTTTACTCGATTTTTATCCGGGCGCATTCCTTGATCATTAAAAATATGGCCTATGTATTTCAACTCCTTAACGCCAAAAACGCATTTATCTTTATTAAATTTTACATTGTTAGCAATTGCTTTCTAAACTACCTCTCTAAGGCGCTCATCGTGTTCTTTTTTAGTACGCCCGTACACTAAAATATCGTCAAGATACACAGCAACCCCATCATCCTTAAATATCTTGTACATTTCATTGTGAAAAATTTCAGGAGCACAACTAATCCCAAATGGCATACGTAGGTACCTATACCTACCGTATATGGAGTTGCGAATGTACACAATTTTGAGCTATAAAAATTTAATTTTAACATCCAGAACCCTTTGTTTGCGTCTAATTCCGAGAAGTAAGTTGCGCCATTGAGTTCACTCGCAATCTCGTCTAAGGTGGGCAACTGAAAGTGGCTGCGACGCACCGCTTTGTTCAATTGAAAAGGATCAAAACATAACCGTAACGACTTATCTGGTTTCTCAACAACTACTAAATTTGACACCCAGTCCGTTGGTTCATCCTCTCTGACAATAATACCTAGTTTTTCCATATTGTCTAATTCTTGTTTCAGTCGTGGTCTCAATTTAATCGGTATTTTTCTACTGGAGTTTATGACAGGAGGCAATGCTTCATTTATCGATATGTTCACCATCAATGGTAAACAACCTATTCCTTTAAAAATAACGTTATCAAAATTATATTGTGATGACATTTCATTAATGCGCGCTATTAACTGTAACTCAGTACATGCATCTCGCCCTAACAAGTTATTACAGTCCATATCTAAAACATGTACGCGTTTTTTTATTACAATTGAATTGTGGTTTAAATTCGCGTCGATATAACCCAGAACCGGTAACTTATTATTGCTAATTTCTTTTAATACAGTTCCCGTTTTCTTTAACATATTCAAATTAAAACCCGCAATTACAAAACTTTTCTTAGATATCACCGTAGTATCAGCACCACTGTCCAGTTTAAATTTTATCAACACATCTTTTACGTAAACCGATTCAATCCAGGATTGATCCACCGAGTCAAAAGATATATTGTTTATGAATAACTCACCAACGTCCACCATGTCCTCTGAGTCATCATCGTTTTCACTGCAATCCAATAACTCACGTACATACCTCGCTCCACAGCACTTGGCGAAGTGGTTAGCACGCTCAAACCGATAGCAAATAACACCATAGGCGGGGCATCGCCCGCTTGCACTATGCCTACTACCGCACTTTGAACACATAGGTAAACGCGCTGCGCCTCCACCTGCACCGGCACCGCCTGGCCGGGCCCCGCCGCTGCCTGCGCCTCTGCGCCCGCGCGCTCGCCGCCGGCCGCGCGCACCGCCAGCCATGCCGGTGCCGCTCGGACCGCGCGCTTCACCGCTCTCGACATATGCCACCGCTCTCGACATATACGCTGTCGTCGATGCCTGAGCGGTCGGGCGTGGCCGCCGAGCTAATGCATGCCGCCGCCTGCGAGCTCGCTTGCTCCGCAGCTCGGCAGCTAGTCACAGCTTCGTCCAAAGCCAACGATGGTTTTGCTAATAAACGCTCCTTTACATAAGGGTCCCTTATTCCCCTTATTATCTGAGTCAAAATAAGACTGTCACGTAATGATCCAAACTTGCAACTTTTGCTTTTAACTTTCAATTCACTAACGAACTTGTCGAATTCGCCATCTTTCTGATATGTTTCAAAAAATACGTGTCGTTCAAAGTTGATATTTATTGTCGGGTCGAATTTTTTCTTGAACTCCTCAACTACGTTATCGTAAGTTGCATTGGGTTTAAGGTCAAACTCCTGGTAAATTTCGCGACCGTATCTGCCAATCACATGTAGAAACACTGCGATCTTTTCATCCGACGAAGTATTTTGGCGTCCTGAGGCAATCATAAAGTAATCAAAAGCACATTTCCAATCACGCCAGTTGACCGCCATATTGCCGTGTTCCTGCATGGCGGCCGGCTGTTGTATTGACGAATACATCACTATTTCACTTTGTTTTGGGTTTGCCATTATTATAGGTTTTAAATAATACACTAGCACAACCGAATTCTATACTTTAAAGGCAAAATAGAACACCTGACACCATGTTATAGGTTCGGATCAGGAGGACAGTCAAACACCGGTGACGTGCATACAACGACTAGTTTATTTATTGTAGAACTACCTAAACTAAGTATACCCACAACAAGTGTTACCCAGTGCTTTGATAAATAAAAGACAGTCATAACCTGAAAAAATATAAAAGAAAATGGGAAGAAAGTTTGGAACTTTACATTTTAAATTACAATAGTTGTGGGCTGCACCGCGATATCTTCCAGTTAAATGACAATGGTCTCTAACTTTATCGCTGAGTAATGGTTTATCACATGCATAACAAAAAATCGCAGTTTGGAAATAGTTTTCATCATTTTCATCAAATATCATAGGAGTATATCTCGATAAAAGAATATGAATTTCACGAGCATCCTTAGATAAAGTGGACACAAACTTTTGAACGCAATCGGCACCACGATACGATAAACATTTGTTTAAGCTTGGATCAACAGAACAAACAATATGATACATGAAAGCAACCGGTACGTGACGATTTAACGTTGTAGTGTTGGAGTTGTCGGAAGCGTCCTGGCAAGTTTGTAACACACACTCAAAGTTTTTATTTAGTGTAGACCCTATGATTTTAACCTCGGGGCTTTTAATCTACACCTGACTGTATGTTGGGGAGCAGGAGCTCACCCGGAAAAGTTTGTTAGTTATTCAAACAACCAAAGAGGGCTTACGAGTTGTTCTGGGGAGACCGTATTGGACTGAATCTACCCGGCACGTACCGGTAGTTCCCAAAGTGGGGAACAAATGCGGGACCTCCGCGCCCCCGCCGACGGGGGCGTTGGTTGCTTAAGGAGCTTGTGGAGTGTGATCTATTCGCAATGGCTGCAGCAGTGACTACTGTGATTTCATCATCTTTTTCCGTAAGGATGTGTCCCGGACGGTGTTTAAAACGCGAGGTTGGATGGGGGAATACACTCAAAGTCCGCGTAAACTACAAAAGGAACGTCTTGTTTCCGATCATATTGTTTAAATTGTATAACAGAACCATTTTCAACCTCCGCATTTGTGACTTTCACCACCTTCACGAGAATTAAAGAATACTGAATTAGTGTCACATTAATAAAGTTTACCATGATGATTTGTAAACTGCTGTCTCACAAGGCGTGATAAATATTTTATCAAACAACTAGCAGCCCGCCCAGCGGTTTCATCCGCCGCTAATAATTTCCCCCCGGGAATAAGACAGTTTAATATAGCCTATGTTCATCAGGGATAATGTAGGATTCTAAAAATCTTGACTTCAATTTGAAACAAATATCGTTTTCAGATGGTGGTGGCGTAAAGATACATGCCGTGTGATTAACCTGGCCAGCCCCATGGCAGTGCCTATATTTTTATTTTTTTTTATCCCGCCCGAGCCGGTTTTCTATTAGGTCATAACAAAATTGTAACTAAAAAAAAATTGTGTGATAAAAATTACTTTTTTTTGAATGACGGTTCATGACATCAATAAGAGATAATACTATCCTACATTGAATAAAGAATTTCAATTTCAATTAACAGTAAAAGAATTTTTTAAATCGGTCCAGTAGTTTCGGAGCCTATTCAATTCAAACAAACAATAAATAAAACCCTGTTTCTAATATTTGTGTAGATAATATAATTATTATTTTAGTGTGATGCCGGCTTAGCATAATATAATAAATAATAACATCACCCGATTTCTTTCCCGTGGGAGTCGTAGGAGGCGACTAAGGGACTTGAGGGTGTGTATTGCAATTTTAGGCGATGGGCTGCAACCTGTCACTATGGCGCTACACAATTTTCCGAATGACCCTCTAACATATGTCAGACGTGGCGTAAATGTCTGTTTTTGCGGGCGTTTACGCTCTGCCTACCCCGCAAGGGATAATAGGCGTGATATGTGTATGTATGTATTATTTTAGTGTAGATTTTTTTAATGCATTATTTAATGTTTTTTGTCGTCTTTTTATACAGAGTAAGGGACAGCCCCTCGAATACTGATAGGGTGCATGAAACATAAAACTGGACAACTTTCCCCTAGAAACATATGTCAGGAAACGCCAAAAAAATTACCTTCCATACAAAATCATAATCAGCTGACTGCATTCACTACGGGAAGTCAGTTTTTCACGTTTCCTGAAATATGTTCCTAGGGGAAAGTTGTTCAGTTTCATGGTCTGCATGTACCCTATTAGTATTCTGAGGGCTATCCCTGACACCCTTTAATACAGTAATGATTAAATGTAATCATTACACTGGTACGAATAATGTGGCGTAGTTAGTACATTTTTAAATGAAAAAGTAGTTATTGTGGCATAACTGTAATAGTTAGACATATGGTATCGCAAACATTATTATAGATATTGATGTCTTCTATAAAACTGTGGTACATCACTTTGCTCTATTGTCAATAATTTCCGCAGCGTACGCGATATAAGATATTTTTTTGGTACATTTTTCACACGTTGGGTTACATTATCGAAATTTTTACGCGGATCCCTATTTTTTTCTCGTATAAAATATAACCTATGTTCATCAGGAATAATGTAGGATTCTAATGGTGAAAGAATTTTTTAAATCGGGCCAGTAGTTTCGGAGCCTATTCGATGCAAACAAACAAACAAACAATCAAATCTTTCCTCTTTATAATATTAGTTTAGATAATGAGATTTCGACCGGTTTTCTAAATACAACAAGTGAATAACTTTTTTATTTTTATCTTTATTTTCAGATTTATAGAGGGGTCCTGTTATTGTTTTATTATTTTTCAAACCATAACTAATAAAAAACTAAGACTAGGAATATTTTGTTCAAAAATGCTAGTGACTGAAAATGTGACTGGAAACGACATTCATTTTGTGTTAACTACGTCCTAAAAGTTAGGGTTTGATGACACTCTATCGGGGTGACTTTTTACTGGATGTAGAGCAGCCACAACAGACCACAAGAAACAATGTGTCATTATTGCGAATATTTACGCACGTTTCCTGTTCTTTATAGCTTTAGGCAATGGTATGAAAGAAGAACCACGTAATGGTTCATATTTTTTTATGTTGACTTCTTATAAACTTTTTTTTGTCGTTGACTTAAAATAAATGCGAAGTTCTTATAAATGCCCAACCACTATCACGCTCTTGAAATTCTTAAATTTTCTTTTTCAAACTTTGTAGAATGTTTTCAAATAAAGTTTTAAAGTCATAGTTAGTGAGGAGAGAGGGCGCCACTTGCCTTGTAAACATTAGCTCCGTAAATAATCGTATTTAAAAATATACAATATCGAGTTGCGTTTTAAGCAAAGTTATAATCATAATCATAATCATCATTTATTTGCATAAATACACATCGTTACAGTTCTTAAAAATTATAGTACAGTCGGTGTATTCAACCTGTTCACAGGCGTGCAAATGTCCGTTTATGCGCAAATTACTTACATTTTAGGTTTTTTTTTTTTTTTTTGTGACACACAGGTTATAAAAGTTGTTAACAAAGGTAGGTTCAGTACACTGAGGTCCGCCAACAGGCATACAAAACATTAATACATGCAAAAGTAAATTATAAATTAAATAGAGTTCAAAGCATATTATGTTCATTAATGAAATGTCAAATAAATTCAATCACAACTAATTTTATACATGTCACTATTAATTAATTATATTCATGTCTATATTAACTAAGTTTACAATCATTCATAAATTCATTTACATTATAATATGTTTTAGCAACAAGCAAATTATATAATTTATTCTTAAATTGGGTAATATTATTAACATCTCTTAAAGTCCTAGGTAACTTATTGTACAATTTCGGTGCCATTGCAATTACACTTTGCTGGCACAAAGTTGTTTTATGTGGGCAGACTCGCAGTTGGTCACACCTCCGTGCCCTCAAAACATGAGTAAATAGATCTGGATGACGTTTTACAAAAAGTGCAACCTCGAAAATATATAAGGAAGAACAGTTAACAATTTTAGTTGTATAAAAGAAGGCTTACAACTGTCCCTTTTCTTAAGACCACACAAGGCTCGTATGCATTTTTTTTGTGCTTTGAGTACGCGTTTTACGTTAATGGCGTTACCCTAGAAAATTATACCAAATCTAAGTCTCGAGACAACATAGCCGTGGTATGCTGCCAATACAGCCGTTTGGTTGACAGATTTGGACAATTGAAACAATGCATACGAGAATTGATTGACCTTATTGCAAACAAACTCTACATGCGATTGCCACTTTAAATTATCATCTATAAATACTCCAAGGAATTTAGCAGTTTTAGTTGCGGTGACTTCTTTATCATTGTAGTGAATTTTAGTCGAGAGTGATCTTTTCTTCAATTGGTGAAAATTCATTAATTTTGTTTTTTCTAAATTTATGATGAGTTTATTATTTTGCAACCATGCAATCATAGATGCAAGGCTATTGTTAATCACATTTTCGTCACGATAAGTAACTGTACAGTCATCTGCAAATAACGTCATTGGGTGGTTTGTTTATTTTGGCATATCATTTATATATATGACGGAACGGCCGAAAATCAGATAGTAGGCTTGCAGCTATAATTAATTTTAACATTAAGATCAGGACGCGAAGTACCAAAACCAAGGAACGATGAAAGGTCATTTGAGCCTTGCGCTACGCCCGATCGCTCAAACAACACTAACTCGGAATCTCTCTGTTCCCAAAAATGCCTTTAGCCAAACCACTTGACACAATATGTCTACTACATGCTTCGACCGACGCCAACGCATAGGTACTCAATTAATGCTCTTTCCATAAAATACATCAAAAAGTGCACTTTACTTCATTCCTCAGGTTGAATACCTCACGTTCCGACACGGCCTTCCTGACTTACACACGTCCTCGTGTGGTCACAACTTTCCATTTCACAGTATCGTTCGGTTATCCTGACAGACATACTTTAGCTTATTATAGCCCATAAAACCATAATAATCTGGCTAGACTCCTGAACTGAACAAAGATCTAGTTGTTCACAACAGTTCGCTTCGTTCCTTTGAACATGTGAACAGGTCTATATCGATGAACTGCAAGAACCGAAAGCAGCTCAGCATTCATTGCGGCTTTAAGTATCTTTGATCCAAAGTACTTGCTAAGTTAGCTATCCTGTTTGGTACTTACTTACTTACTTCCTAATACTTGTTTGTTAAATTTGACTTGGTATTCATAACAACAAATCTATTATCTCCAAATCGTTCAAGTATTTTTCACGTTTGTGTTATTATTTGCTAAATAAATAAACAGGCCCATATTCGTTTGCACTTCAAAAACTTCTCATAAGCCATCCAATACGTTTTTACCCTTACATGATTAGTAACTATGCACTGTTTTACTGTGCTGTCGAACTTAACAGCTAAATAAACAACATTTATCAGAAACTCATTATTATTTCAACTTTGACATTAAGGTTACGGGTTTAAAGTGACAGATTACAAGTTGAGTGTGAACCATAAATTTTCAACCCACTTGAACCAGCCGTTTTCGTCGCTTTCTGATAACTTAAATCACTTTACTACTTATTGAAAGACAAGTGCCCATAAAACAATATTCTAACTTGAATACAATACAATAATTGATACGAGTACCGCAATAAAGTCTTTTGTTGCATCTGGCCACCGTCGCAACGGTCACAGAGCTTCCCCACCATGGGTCACTCAACACTGTCAATCACAGTCACAGATCCCCGCCACGGATCTCAGGCCGACACCACCACCTTGTGGCACGCCTACTGGTAACACCGGTTACCTGGAGCGACATCATACATAACAGTAATGACCACAGTAATCACCTACTTGGTCAAGTATGATGCCCTCAACGAAACCATGCGTCCATCAAAGACACCATCTGATCACACAGATCAGCAAAGCGGATGGTGAATGAGCCACTGCAGCTGGCCACTCACCCGATCAGATCATAGTTCCCCGGGCTATATCTGACCCAACACAACATGAGACCACACTGTCTCCACAATTTGAGACCACACTGTCTCCACCATGGCACGCGCTCCTCCCGCAGAGGTCTTAAGTCAGAGTCAATAGGTAGGTACGTACGGTGATCACAGTCATAGTATATCGTCGTGAGGGGTCGGGAGGACAAACACGTCCATCATTGCCAGCAACAAAAACTTTAACTGCTACTATCATCTGATTAATTATGCAATTTTATGGGTACTTTACTTTCGGGCATTTTAGCTTTCTAATCCAAGCAAGGCACATAACAGCTATATGAAGATAGCCAGATTACGTTTTCCTGCTCAAGAAAGCAAATCAATATTACTTAAGCAAATCACTATAGCCATACGATTCAGTACTTCTAAAATGAAAACATAAGTCCATTTCAAAATGCAACTTTTAACAATCGTTTCTATTATCACATTAGATCCATTCAATGCTTATCAGATTAAAAATAGGTAATTCTTATTACATTCCACCTTTACAAAGCATGTATTGATTTTAACTAAGCACTGCTTTGAGAGCTTAATTTTCATAAATTGCTTCACCGAGTAGGTGATTTAATATTTCTCAATTAATCTTCCAAGGTGACAAAATAACTTAATGAAATCTATTTTTAAATGATAGGTACCTAATGAATATCACGTACCAATACTCAAATATCAATTGCATTCAATATGCAATTTACTATTTACCTACTTCTTTCGTCGAAGTCAGTGCTATAAAATTCTATATTACTTACACAACATAGCCACGTAATCTATGCTTTAACTACATCAACCCATTGTATCCAACAACAAACAGTTTTTTTTTGTTTTGTTTTTACCGAATCAAGATATTAATGCGGTTCACGCAGAAATATACACAACGTCCTTCTCCAGCTGCTCTATTGATCACCAGCACGGCAAAGCACTACGTTACCTTAATAAAAATTATTACTTCATAATTGAATAACGCTATACGCATTTAAGTAAATCTTCATAAGTTACTTACAGTCATGATCATGCTTAACCATGTCATTGTCATGTTTGTTTCTAAATCCCTTATGATATAAGTTAATTAACAAAAGAGTTTTTGCCAGACTTGCATAATGAAAACAATACAAAGAACTCGCTCATTTCTCCGAATACTATGGTAACATGTGTTGAACCACGGGTATCAGTAATACGCGTGGCTACAACCCTCAGTCATTTTGGACATCAATGTCCCTTTTAGAACAATGCTTTTTTTATACCTCTAAGATAACATAATAGAGCTAAGCAATGCTTTAAAATGTTTTCTGAACTATAAGGAAATACCATAACCATTATGATTATTTATTAGCCATTCATTAGTTTTAAAACTCAAGTGTGTTTCTCACAAACGAAATAAAAATCCAACGCGAGAGTGATTCTCAAACTGAAACTTGTAGAGAACAATGTCTTCTGGCAATAGGTCAGTACTTAGCATTCCCGGGACTCTGAACCAGCAACAAATTGTTCAGTTTTAAAAATACATGTCTCATGAAAATCAAATAGGAACGTACATTCCTTTCGTACAATATCTATGTTAAAATTCAAATCACGTTTATTGCAAACAACAAACACAAAATCTTTTCTTCTTCCGAAAATTGCTCTATCTTTATAGGTACCAACTCCTCAAAAGCTTTTATTTCAAAAGTTTTGTATAAATGCATTTCTGCACCAGGTAATATTAAATATCAATTGCAGTAAAGATTGAGAACCAGTCGCTATTCCCAAACTAAAACACAACGCCTTGGTTCTCATAGGTACTTGAAAAGACCCTTTTTTTGTCTCCACCAATATCAAATAGCCGTCCCTTAGTTTGACTTTAGGTTTGTTAAACTTAGTTCTAAAAATAGACTGATTTATCCATTTCCAAAAGTTTAAAAACACGCTAAATAATATTTTACTGTAACGATACATGCGTCACTTTATTAACAAGTAGTAAGTAAGCACTAATGCAATGCAAAAATTGCAAAAGATCACAAATACTTCTTTACACAGTAAAATACGAAATCAAAACTTCCAGACTAGGCCATGAATTGAACCTGAACCTTCATGTTCCTTGAAACAGTCTACCAACTGTGCCAACGAAAACGAAATACGTGTGCAACTAACTGTACTCAACAAAACTAAATCGTGTTTCTTTTTATATTTGATTATTTCCGATTCCAGAGACATCTTCCTATCATCACAACGTCATCCATTGACAAAGAAATTAATTAAACTTTTGTTTTTGTGAATCTAATTCATTATCCAAAATAATTATTTTATCGAGTGATTTTTCATCAAACAATAATGCCAATTAAAATCCGATAAAATTGACGCCAGTCCAACTTAGGTCCACTTTTATAAACAAATTCAGTAGATTAACGTGTGGCAATCATTACCGTACTAAAATAATAATTATGACACAAACTGAAAATTGCCATCAGTTGCAAATGAACATTACTAATGCGCAGCAAATAAAAATCATCAGCAACCAATAACATCAGATCACTAGAATATATTAGTATGGAAAGAACTGGCCTGAATTATTTGTGGTCCAAGAGCATTCTTTGCAATCTGCATTTCCGCTTACAACTGGTATCTTCGCCACGAAAGTCATTTTAGTCACGATCACTAGGTCCACAAGTCTATCACTATGGCACTACATTACAGTTTGTAGGTCTCAATCCCACTTCTGATGACGGAACGGCCGAAAATCAGATAGTAGGCTTGCAGCTATAATTAATTTTAACATTAAGATCAGGACGCGAAGTACCAAAACCAAGGAACGATGAAAGGTCATTTGAGCCTTGCGCTACGCCCGATCGCTCAAACAACACTAACTCGGAATCTCTCTGTTCCCAAAAATGCCTTTAGCCAAACCACTTGACACAATATGTCTACTACATGCTTCGACCGACGCCAACGCATAGGTACTCAATTAATGCTCTTTCCATAAAATACATCAAAAAGTGCACTTTACTTCATTCCTCAGGTTTAATACCTCACGTTCCGACATATATGAGAAAAAGTAAAGGGCCTAGCACACTACCTTGGGGAACACCCTGAAGTATAGTTTCAGGTGTAGAGTTAAAAATCTTTTCAGTTTTAGACTTTGAATTTATTCTTATCATACTAGTGATTTGAGTTCTGTTAGTTAAGTAAGTTTGCAATAACTTTAAAGAATTCCCTCTAATGCCATATTTCTCAAGTTTACTAAGCAGTATCCTATGATCCACAAAATCAAAAGCACGCGTCATATCCATATATATTGCTATTGCAGGTTTTGATTTATCAACTTGTTCATAAATTATACTAAGAAACTCATATATTGCTAGGTCAATAGATTTATTTTTCCGAAACCCTTTTTGCTCATTTGTCAAAATATTATTAGATTCAAAATATTTGTATAATCGCTCGAAAATAATTTTCTCTATTATTTTGGAGAAAATTGATATAAGGGCGATGGGCCTATAGTTTTTTATGTCAAATTTACTCTCTTTTTTGTGTAGTGGTTTAATAATAGAGGTCTTCAATGTTGATGGAAAAACACCTTGTTCAAAACATAGATTAATTATATGGCTTAAAATTGGAGCAACCAAGTAGCGAACATGTTTTATAACTTTAGTAGAGATCTCATCAGAGCCTGTGCTATTGGTGGTTTTTAAGAGTTTAATTATTGAAATTATTTCTTCAGGATCTGTAGGCTTCAAGAAAATAGTTTTATGAAAGTTTGAACAAGTACATGACCGAGGATTTTGATTGGTTGAATTTGTCTCCGAATGATTACTAAAGTATTTGTTAAATAATTGTACCAATTCCTGAGGATTAGTAACAGTGATGTCATCAATAATTAGTTTGTCAATATTTTCTTTAGGTAGGTTTTGTTTTTTATTATTTATAACATTCCAGGTTGCCCTGGATTTGTTAGTTGAATTTAGAATATAATTATTGTTTTGGGACATTTGCTTTAATTTAATTATTCTTTTATATTTAGATGAATATGACATAAAGGAAATTTTGTCATTGGAACTCTTAGTTTTGCGGTACAATGATCTTCTCAGTGACCGTCAATATGGCTTTCGCCGGGGGCGGTCTACTGGTGATCTTCTTGTGTATGTCACGCACTGCTGGGGCGAAGCCATCGAGAAAAACGGCGAAGCACTTGCCGTTTCACTCGATATCTCGAAGGCCTTTGACAGGGTCTGGCATGCAAGTCTGCTCAGCAAGCTTCCTGCTTATGGCATCCCAGCTGATTTTTGTACTTGGATTTCAGACTTCCTTAGTGAACGGTCCATCAGAGTAGTCGTTGACGGCTGCTCCTCTGACCTAATGGCCATTGATGCCGGAGTTCCTCAGGGGTCTGTTCTCTCTGCAACTCTTTTCCTGCTGCACATCAATGACCTCCTTCGGCATGGTATTGTTGGATACGCAGATGATAGTACCGTTTCAGAGAGATACTTGACAGGTGCAGGGACCAGTGGGGATGAAATACGTTCGTTAAGAAAGGCCATGGTAGAGCGAACAGATCTGACCTTAAGTCTTGTCTCCCAATGGGGCGACGACAATCTGGTCTCATTCAATGCCACCAAAACACAGGCGTGTCTTTTCACTGCAAAAAGGAGTCCTTTCGACTGGACACCTACTTTTCGGGGTACATCTGTCCCAGTCACTGACAGGCTTGAGCTTCTAGGCATGGAGTTGACATCAAATCTAAACTTCGGCGCGACCATCGAGTACAAGGCTCAGACGGCGGCTAAAAAGCTGGGCGTCCTGAATAGAGTGAAGCGATACTTTACGCCTGGACAGCTTTTAACTCTTTATAAAGCACAAGTCCGATCCTGCATGGAGTATTGCAGTCACCTTTGGGATGGCTCAGCCAAATACCAACTTGCCGCTCTTGACTCGGTGGAACGCAGGGCCAAGAGGCTCATAGGCGACATAAAACTGGTGGACACCAAGCTACATAGCCTGGCACATCGCCGCAAGGTTGCCTGCTTGTCGGTATTTTATAGATTGTACTTCGGAGAGTGTGCTCAAGAGCTTCACGACCTTGTTCCACCAGCTCCCTTCTACCATCGGACATCCAGACGCACCGCCGGATACCATCCGTACCTGGTAGCCATTCCACCAATTCGGACTAAGCGCTTCCAGTCATCATTTATAATGCGCACAGCTAAAGAGTGGAACTCACTTCCTGCGTCTGTGTTTCCAAAAGCATACAACCCTAATCTCTTCAAAGTAAGAGTGAACAGGCTTCTTCTGGGTGAGCTCGCTCCATCTTAGACTCTGTCTCTGTCCTATGACCTAGACTAGAGTCAAGAGCAAACCCATCATTAATAAAAAAAAAAAAAAAAAAAAAAACTTCCATAGAAGGTGCCTTTTTCTTTTACTACATTTTTTTATGCTTTTTGATATCCATTTTGGCCTTGAGTTAACAAAGTTTTTAATTCTTATCAAAGGAAAACATAAGTAATAAAACAATTTAAATGTGCCATAAAAGGCCGCAAAGGCTCTATCAGCATCATTCTCATGTAGAACTTCACTAAATGATAGACTCTCTAAGCATTCTCCAAATTTGTTTAAATTATCCTGGCAATGGTCACGTTTAAAAGAATACCAGTAGGGAAAAGTACATGTTTTCTTAATTGGACATGTGTACAATTGAGCTTTATGATCCGACAATGCCAGCTCAAGTGTTTGAGTTTGTCCCCCTCGAATATTATGTATGATATTATCTAAACAAGTACCACTACTTGGTCGAGTGATCTCTCTCACTGAAAACTTTAGATTGTAACTGGTTATAAGTTCTTCAAACTTTATTGAATGTTTAAATTTCTTTAGCAAATCTATATTGAAATCGCCGCACAATACAATTTTTTTCTTGCCTCTTATTGTGAGTGCATACAAAATGTCATTCAAATAATCAAAAAACGGTTTGTATCCTAAAGCAGAATCTTGCTTTGTTGGGACTCTATACATGCATACAATAATAATGTTATGATCATCTAATTCAACAGCACAAGTCTCTAGGATGCCAGGAATGTTAAACTTCGACACAGAGTCAATTTTTGTGAACCTCCAGCCATGTCGCACCAAGATACAACAACCACCATTCCTTTTATCTCGCGAAAAATATGATGCTATCTTAAAATTAGGCACATTCAACAAACATGTGTCACTTGATATCATATTATGTTCAGTTATGCAGATAACATCAATTTTATTACCAGAGCTTTCCATTTCGTCTAACCAAACTGATAACATATCCGACTTGCTTATAAGTCCATTTATATTCTGGTGAAAAATTTTAATTGAATTAATTACGAAAAAAATCATTCGAGTCACTTTTATTTACAGTATTATTATTTTCGTGTGCACAATCAGACATGCCATCAGAGTCAAAAACTACATTTTTATCTGTACATTTTTCAATGTGCCAAATCAGTTCCGATAGATCTTTGAATATTTGATTTAGTCCACATTGCTTTAAAAATCCTTTCTCTGTAAACATGTCATGAGAGTATGTTAAATTTTTATTGGAATCTAACAAGTATGCGTACTCATGTGATAAATTATCCAAATACAATAACTCATTGAATATTTCGATTCGTTTGTTAATTAAAGTCGAATTTACACAACATCTGAAAGTAGGTACACATAGTATTACATTTGTAAAATCAATTGATTTTAATTTTTGTCTGATATGAGCTATTATATTATTATAATTTTTAGTAGTAACGAAGTCATGTTCGCCTATAAAAACTATACAATAATCAGATAGTGTGAAATTCTCTAACTTTCCTTCAATTCCATCAAGCAAATGACATAAGCTTCCGCCTGTTTTTAAATAGTGACAGATGTTAGTATTTTTTAAGTGATTTTCAGCAGTTAAATACATTTTATTTTTGTTATTGCTACTTATCAAACACACTTTTTTGGGTAATTGTTTGCTCTCACGATTTATTTGTGGTGGTAGAGGTGTAACATTCGAGTTCGTTGATTCATCCATGGTCTCCCCTTCTAGAGTAGTAGGTAAAATTATAATTTAATCAATTAAGTAAATTAATGTCAAATCAAATAATGTCAGATAGTAATAGATATAATATTAATAATAATAATTTCAGAAAACTAAACAAACATTAATGTCCACTAAAAAACTAAATAAAATAAAAAAACACAAAAATACAAACAGTGAATTCGAATAATGTCAATATGCTTATATCAATGTCAAGACACTTTAGAAAAAATTATAATTAAATACAAATATACATGACTATTCTATTATTTATAAGCCATAAATTCATTGACTGAGTAAAAACACCTTTCACTCAGCCATTTGGATAAAACCTTTTTAAAACCCATACACTCAGACATTCTTATATTTATGAGTAATTTATTATATAATTGGATACTTGAGTTGTAGGCATTTTTATTATATATGTAAGTGCGAGAAGAAGGTCTATAGATTGTGTGTTGGTACTGTGATCGAATATGTCTACTAGAAACCTCAGAATATTGTAAATAATATTCCGGATGCATTTTTATGAAACAGCAGGCATCTCTTATGTACATACATGCCAGAGGAAGTATATTCAGTAGTTTGAATAATGGTCTGCAGCTATCATGAAATGAGGCATTCCAAATGGCCCTAACGCACTTCTTCTGTAATATGAATACCTTTTCAACCACTACTGAATTACCCCATAACAAGAGACCGTAGCTCAAAACGGAAGATATCCGAGGTAGGCGGTTAAAGCAGCTTCGATTGATACAGTTTATCTTATTCGTTTAATTGCATAGATAAATCGGTTTAATTTCTTACAAATTTGATTAATATGATCTTTCCAGCAAAGGTGTACATCCAGTGTAAGACCTAAAAACTTAATCATATCAACTTGCTCCACTTGAATATTATAATATTGAATATTTAATTGTTTTGGTATTGTGTTATAGGATCTAAATGTCATTATTTTCGTTTTATTAATATAAATTTTTAAGTCATTATTATTTAACCATGTAATTATATCAGCTAATGCTTTATTTGTTTTTGTTTCAAGATTCTCAAGATTAGAATTAGATTTTATGATGAGAGTTGTATCGTCAGCAAATAATATGGTATTTTCGTCAGTGGCATCAGGAAAATCGTAAATATATAAGAGAAAAATCAAAGGCGCTAAAACTCCGCCCTGTAGAACACCTTTTCCGTTAATTAGAAATTTTGATCTATATTTAATTTTAGATATAGTATTATTTTTGTTTGATGACATCTTGGAGATCTCGGTACATTGATGTCTGTTAGAAAGGTAACTATTAAGCCAATCATTTGCTTTTCCTCTTATTCCGTAAATATCTAATTTTGCGAGTAGCTTTTTGTGATTAACAAAATCAAACGCTTTGCTCATGTCTAGAAATAGTGAGGCCATTTGTTCTTTATTATTAATACCATCAGTTATAGTTTTAACCAAATCAAAACAAGCTAAAGTTGTGGAACTACCCTTGCGAAATCCATACTGTTTTGGATGCAAAATATTAAACTGGGATAAAAAGCTTAATAACTTTGTACTCATTGCTTTTTCAAAGATTTTCGAAAGAACAGGAACTAGTGTGATACTAGTTCCTGTTCTTTCGAACGATAGGTCGAATGATAGGTCGATAATTGCCTGTGTCGTGTTTATCCCCCTGTTTAAATAACGGTTTTATAACTGCAATTTTTAAATTATCTGGATAGACTCCTTGGCTGAATGACAGGTTAATAATATGGGCAATAGGGCGAGAAATATACGGAGCACATACTTTTATTACTTCAGTTGTGATATCATCATATCCTGTGGATTTACTGTTTTTTAACGACATAATAATTTTATGAATTTCAGTCTCATCAACCGGTACAATATAAATAGTATTAGGATTTTGCTTGATGGTTTTGGTATTTGTTAAGTTGGGTGTTATATTATTGGAATAAATGTCATTATTTGGTGTTGTAAAAAATGTATTAAAAATGTCAGATATTTGCTTTGGGTCAATAATTATTTGACCATTATATTGAATTGAATTTATATCTTGATTGGAAATGTCATTAGGAATAGTCATAGAGATTCTGTTCCAAATGGCTTTTGGGTTATTCCCGTTTTGCATAATGTATTTATTATTTTCTGAGCTCTATTTAAATACCTTTTAAATATTTTACTGTATTTTTTGAATTTATTCCTTTTTAAAGAATTATTTGTACGTGCGTGACTATATTCAAAGAACAGTTTATGTTTCACCATACTTGCTCTTTTTAGCCCTCGTGTAAGCCATGCTAGTTGAGCTGGACGATTCCTAAGTTTTACTTTTATTATAGGGAAACACAATTCGTAAAGAAGTCGAAATATCTCATAAAACAAATTAAAAGACTGTTGTACATTTGTATTGCTATAAACTTCTGAAAAAGATAGTGCACCAAAACAATTTAAAAACTTTTCTATATTATCTTTACTGTAGTCTCTTCTAAACTCAAACCAAGTTGAAAACGCTCTACTTTTTTTTACGTTCATTGTAATTGTTTGACCAGTATCATGATCCGAAAGACCAAGTTTGTGTGTTTCACCAATAACTCCGTTTTGATTACTGGCAAAATGATCAATACAGGCCAATTTTCTAGTAGGTGTTTTAATGTGTGTTCGGAAATTGTAGCGACATAGAGTTTTATGTAATTTGGTCGTGTATGAGTTAACCTTCAGCGTATTTATATTCCAATCACCACAGAGGACAATCTTTTTTCTTTGATATTTTTCAGTCAGCACGTGAAGCACCTGATCAAGTTTGTGCAAAAATAGGTTTATGTGGGCTTTAAACTTTTTTGGAACTCTGTAAATAACTACTACTATTAAATTTAAACCCCTAACTTCGATACCGCAGCATTCAAAGTAAAAATTTGTGGCTATACTATTTGTAATATTATCTAAAGATTTTGCATTTAAGGTTTTTTTACCATTATACAACTACCTCCTCTACTTTTAGGTCTGCAATAGGATGCGGCAAGTTTGTAATTGTTCAATTGTATACTCTTTTCATTCACACATTCATGTTCAGTCACACTGAACATGAATTTCTGTGAAACAAATTATGTCTATGTCTTGATTTTTTACGTATATTATTTAGTATACGTATATTTATATGTAGGTTTATATTTATATTATAGTTTTGTATTATGTATTTGTTGCTTTTATAAAAGTTACCATTTCTATTATGATTACTCTCGCACTGCTCTGTTGTTCCATACTTTCTCCTCCACCCAAAGGTTGTCTGGAAGAGATCGCTTGTAGCGATAAGGCCGCCTTTGCGCATGATAGCTATGAATTTTCCTGTTATTTTTATTTGTTATTTTGTGCAATAAAGTGTTTTTACTTACTTAATTACTTACTTTTATAGTAAATTGAGATAGAGTAATTTCAAGGATGTCTAGTTTGTTACATATGCCATTTATATTTTGGTGAAAAAATCGTCATTTATCTACATCAATATGAGAATTTTTCTCTAATGGCTGAGCAGAAAGTGAGCTATCCTGCGTAGGGACGAAAAAATTTTTGAATTTGGTGTTCCTCTACTTTATTAGTATTTTTAATATTTGAGTTATTTATTATAGGAATGTCACCATATGATTGAGAGTTAAATGTCCCATTGTCGTCCTTACAATATTTTGAATATTCAATTGAGTCGATTGCAAAATTTAATTCTATGCATATCTTATCTTTAAATAAATAAGGTGTACTCATTTTAGTATCAAGAAAAAGAGAGTTTGAATATTTCCGTGTTAATAAATCAAGTTGGTGGTTGAGCACCTCTACATTTAAGAACTTATTGTATTTTACATTTACTATGACAGTTTTATGTTGTTGCAGTATTTGTAAAGTATTATTCAATGATGTCAATAATAAGTGTGGATTATTATCATTACATCCCAAAGCTAACACGATTATATCTTCGGAGAGCAATTGATTTTTCGTATTTAGCAGACTTTTTAAGATTTCAGTACTATTTGCTCGGGGCAGGATAGTACCTATTACATTGTATGTATCGTTCTATTTTCGGTTCCTTGACTGTCGTAGCTTCATTGCAAGCCCTTTGGCTTGTTGGTCGCCAAATATTTAGATGTTATGTTTTTTGTTCTATGACGGAGATTTTTCATGAGAAGGTTTACTTTGAGGAGTAGAGGTAGTCTCCTTTTTATGGAGATGATTAAAGGACTTGTCAGGTGTGTATTGCAAGACTGTTGTAGGAGATATCTGTTGTCGATATAATTTTTGCTTCGCCTTTTTATTTGTACTCAGACATTGTCTGTTAGGAGTAGTTTTGCATATTGATTTTAGTTGTGTTATATTATTTTCTTTATGAAACAACTTGCTCTTTAACGTAAAGTTTTCATTCAGTAGCTTTTCTATTTCTATGTCTGCAGATTCCAACTCGTCACGTAGTTTACCAACCAGTTTTTCAAGTTCTTCAATCCTCCCATAGTTATTGGAACGAATTTCAGGGCAACTTTGACGACCGCCATCTGGTGTCGACTGTGTAGATTGTTCGTCATCATCATCATTCTCAATCTCTAGCGATCCAAAGGAATTTAAAGTTGGTATGTTTACAATGTGTCTTGTGCGATATGTAACAAATTCTCTCACTGATTTTTCCACTTGATCCCGCAAGGTAATTTCTGAGATATTATTTTCTATGCTATTTAGCGATGATGTAGTTTTACTATGTTTTTCTGTGTTAGTACTGTTTAGTATTTTTGTACGATATGTAACATATTCTCTCATTGATATTTCACTTTGATCCCGAAAGGTTATTTCTGTGGTGTTATTTTCTGTACTATTCAGCGGTGACGAATGTTTACTTTCATGTGTAGGGGAGTCTCTATTTTCTTGGAAATTTATTGTATGGTTTTCTGTGTCACTACTCGGTTGTTTCTCATTCGCAGAAGTTATAGTTGTTGACGTGTTTAATGGCGTGGTTAGTGGTTCTAAGGAAGTCGTTAGCGGACTGGCATCTAGGTGTTGGAAGATGATTTGGAGGTTGCGGCGTAAAGCCCGAATTTTTAGAACCTATCTGTACTTTAGAATGTTGTTGTACCTTTTCCGAAGAACAGAGTCTGCATTTCCAAATTTTCTTATTTTTCATTAAATCAAAAAGTTTCACCGATACTTGTGCACAGTCAAGGCAATGGTTAATATTGCATACTTTGCAGAGCAAGTAATCAGTTTTTCTTCGTAATATAATATAATTACAAAGTACTTAGTGTAATTATCGTGTGAAAGTGTTGGTGGGATATTTGGATAATCACAACGGCAAATATTGCAACTGCTTACCGTGAGTCAATAACAGTGATTTTGTGTGTGACCATGCATAATTGCGATGAACTTGAAACAATATTAACTTTCTGTTCTATTTGGACACTTATCTACAATACTGAAAAGGGACCTATCAAGATTATAAAATGAAAAACCCAAAAATAAATATTTTGATTTCCGTTGCTAAGTTTGAGTTCAATGTAAACATTTGTATTTAGCCAATCAGCTGTTTCTCGTCAGTATCTAGTGCTGCCATCTAGTGACGAATAGCGGTACTAAAGCTAGAGGTGTACTACTTCATACTAGTTTGGAAGAACCATACTAGGTAGTATATACTAGGATAGTGATACCGCCATCTGTTGTTGAAATGCTGAACTATTTGATACGCCAATGTTTTAGCTATCTTCTGAATGAGGACGTTACTTGCAGTGTTGGAAAAAAGGATGGCTTCAGTGACTTGTATAAAGTCAAGTTCTTTTGCAAAAAAAAAAATTGAAAGACAAATTCTTACCTTCAATGCAGCATTTGTAACAACATTTTGTGTCTAGATGGATGCTCAACAGTAACTTACAAAAGATATGTTTTAATAGAACCAAGTAGGAGAAAAAAAAATGGAAGTGTTTAATATGCTTAAAAAAGCATAGCACACCCAAGAGAACTAATCCCATTCCAAAAAAAGGTTCCAATAAAAACATGGTGCAGTCGTCTGTGTAGAGCTGCTAAAAGACGCCACATTCACACTTTCCTAGAAGCTTGTAGTCCTAATCAAGTCTGGAATTTTCTTAAAACGCTGGGTATTGGCAAATCTATAACTTCTACTGATGTAGCCTTTAACCTCAACGATATTAATAAACACTTCTCTCTCCCGCCTGTTGTTCTTGATAATATCGTCAAGCCAGCTACAGTTAATCTTATTTCTAGCCAATCTTTACCCATGTGTTGCTCTTTTAACTTCACTTCCGTCTCTGAGGAGGATGTTAAGAAACATGTTCTGTCCATTTCTTCAACTGCTGTGGGCGATGACAACCTTTGTTCCCGTATGGTCTCCTTAATTCTCCCCAAGCTCTTGTCTATTCTAACTCACGTTTTCAACTTTTCCTTGGCAACGAGTTCTTTTTCTTGGCAACGAGTTCTTTTTCTTCTGCATGGAAATGTGCAAACATCATTCCTCTACCCAAAATTTCCAATCCATCATCCTTCTCCCAGTTCAGACCCAATTCCATATTATCTTTCCTATCCGAAGTCCTTGAACACATCGCTCACAAGCAGCTTGCTGATTTCGTATCGTCGCATCTACTTTTATCACGATTTCAATCCGGTTTTAGACCAGGTCATAGCACAGTAACGGCCTTAATAAAAGTCACTGATGATATCCGGTTTGCCATGGAAAATAAATCTTTGACAGTCCTTACCTTGCTTGACTTCAGCAGCGCTTTTAATTCTGCGGATTTTGACGTACTCTTAGCTGTTCTCCGATCTCTTAATCTGTCCTCCTCAGCGATCACCTGGTTCGATTCTCATTCTCGTGGTCGCTCGCAGCGGGTCCGCTGTGATGAGGTTTCCTCTGAATGGTGCGACTTGAGTACGGGTGTACCTCAAGGTGGCGTGCTTTCTCCTCTACTTTTCTAAATTTTTATAAACACTGTAACTTCTCAACTATCATCCAACTTCCACCTTTATGCAGACGACTTGCAACTATACCGCCATTTCAAAGTCCATGATTTAAACGCCGCAATAGCGGAACTTAACCATGACCTTGATAATATACGCCTGTCTACTAAAGTCTCACTTTACGTAGGTCAGCTGGAAGAAATTTATTAGTAGAAATAAGTTGTCCTGTTGTGTCGTTATTCTTTGTATGTGTTTCTTTTGTAATGTTTTTGTGTACAATAAACGGTAAATAAATAAATAAATATACGAAAATGGGCTGAATCCTTTGGTCTGTTGGTAAACCCGAATAAATCGCAAGTTTTGCTTATTGGTGGTAGGTACATGCGGACAAGATTGGAAAGTTGTGTTATAACCTCCAGTCATATACAATGGAACCCCAATTGCATACACAAACACCGCCAAAAATCTAGGAGTCATGATCGACTCGAACTTGTCTTGGGTTGCTCAAGTCAATAGCGTCAGCAGTAAAGTTCACTACTCGTTTCACACGCTCAAACGTCTCCAAAATTTTTTGCCTTTAAAAACCAAGATTTCTTTGGCTCAAACTCTTCTCTTTCTAATGCTTGACTACGCTGATGCCTGTTATCCTGATGCCATAGAGGAGCTCCTAAACAAACTTGAGCGTATCCAGATCCTCTGTATTCGTTTTGTCTTCGGTCTGCATAAATACGACCACGTCTCTCACTTCCAAAAACAGCTCAAGTGGCTCCCAATCTGATTTCGCAGTAATACTCACATTCTCTCTTCCCTCCTAAATGTTTTACACAACCCTCGAACTCCTACCTACCTCAGTGAACGTTTCTTTTTTTCTCGTCCTCAGAACAAACCTTGTCGCTCGAACGTTCGAACTCTTCTTTCTATTCCTCTTCATAAATCTGACGTTTACTCTTACTCGTTCACTGTACATGCGGCTACGCTGTGGAATTCGCTCCCTCACACGGTCCGAGACAGTCCCTCTATCAATATATTAAAAAAAGAGTGAAAGAGAAAACCTATCTCTAGACTGTTAATATTATATATGTATATATATTTATTATTATGTTATATTTTGTAGGTATATGTTAACTAATGTATATTTACTGTATATGTATTGGATATTACTATGTTATTATAAGTATCTATTGTCAGGTTAGGTTAGTGTTGTTAATATATAAGTGATTAAATTAAGTTATTAGAATAACTGTGCTGTTGTACACGTACGTCTTTTCTGCCTTTCTTTGTAATGTCTCACTTCCGAGGGTCAACTGGAAGAAATTTCTACTTAGAAATAAGCTGTACCTGTTGTGTCGTATTTTTTTATGTTTTGTGTCTTTCCTGTAATGTTTTTGTGTGCAATAAACTGTAAAAGAAATAAAAAATAAATAAATGGTAACCAAAAAATTGTAAGCAAGCGCTTCCGCAATTATCTCCTATTGCAAATAATTCCAAAGCATTTGAAGAAAATAGTTCCAGTATATCTGAACAAATAATACCAACCTCTACACAAAAAACTGATACAGCTACCCCAACAGCTCTGTTAGACCAATCCCATCTATCTTCGAGAACAAACTCTTCTAAACAGGCTGAAAGTTCTCAAGATAATACTTTTTACTCTCCTCAGCTGTCAATGATTCAATCCCCAGAAGTTGATAGAGTCACCCATCGCAAGCAGGAAATAGTTGTTGTAAATATACCAACCAGCAATTCCTTTGACTCTTTACGAAACGACCTGCAAAGTGATATAGAAGACGAAGACGATAATAGCGAAGTGAGGAGACATTTACCCTACGAAGTATTAAAGAGAAGGGGAAGCTGTCCTGAGCTAAACACGATCAAGATACACAGTGAGCTAGAAACTCTTAGAAAAAGGGTGGCTTTTTTGGAGTCACAGCTCAGTTCAGCTGATAAAGAAATAGAAAATTTACTTTCTGAAAACTGCAAATTAAAGCAAAATTTTGTTGAGCACAAAAATAGATTTGAATGTCTCTCAAAGATCTGTTTGGACCCCAAAAAACTGAACAACCGGAAAAAACATACAAAAATAAACTCTACGATGCCCTACACTCTACACACTCGCAGTCTATGCTCTGAAACAGCTGCACAATGTCAAACAAACCAAGTTAATATTCAAATAGAATTAATTACACCACATCAACAACCCCCTCACTCATCTTGCGACGAAAAGGTGCAAAGAAACAATAAATATACCAAAAGGCACTCAGGTAAAAAACGAGTGGTAATCCTGGCTGACGAAACGGGCAGGAATGTTCGAAAAATAATGGAAAAGTTTTTGGACTCTGACTTTTGTGTTTCCTCTATTATAAAAAGTAATGCGACATTAGATAACATTATGACTGAGGACATCATTAAGGATTGTCAAAGCTTGACGGAGCTAGACTTTGTAGTTATCATGGCAGGAAAACATGATCACAATGAACTTGAATTTCGTAATACGCTACACAGTTTCATTAACAGCGTTCAAAACACAAACATAATATGTGGTGATTTATATGTGGCCAGGCCTATCGACTCTATCAAGAATGAACTTATGTATAAGGCAGGCTCTATGTTTTCACATGTCTATTTTTCGGTGCTATGCCGTATCAACAATTTCATACTGCATAGGGTTGATACTTGTAAGGCAATTATTAGAGATATGATAAGGATTAATTTTAATTTCAAACAGCAAAATTCTAAGACTACTAAATCTATAGTAGTAGATGACTCACCTTCAAACCAGTTTTTCGTCAAAAAAATTTCACCAAAATATAAATAGTATATGTAAGAAACTTAACCTAATAGAATTAACGTTGCAGGAGTTTTCTGATACGAGGGTAGAGTTTGACGTACTGTGCTTTAGTGAAAGTCATGTAAAACCGAACATGGAGGGAAACATTAAACTTAATAATTATAAATTGGCAGCAAGTTACTATAGAGATGGCTATCAAAGGGGTGGGACATGTATTTTAGTCAAAAATCACTTGGAGTCCAGATCTTTGGATATTTCAACGGAGCTTGCAGCGATATTTTATTTTGAGAGTTGTGGTGTTGAGATATTGGGGCTTGGTTTGATTGTGGTATGCATTTACAGAACGCCAAAAAAAGTTAACGCTCACGTTAAGGTCTTCTTGGACAAACTGAATAGATTACTTGACTATTTAACACGTAAATTTAAACATAAAAAAGTTATTATTTGCGGTGACTGGAATATAGATATTTTAAAACAAGATTCCTTTTCTGTAAAGTTTTCTACGGAATTGATAAAAGTTCTAAACTCTTATGGGTTAGATATTCATATAAAAGCGCCGACAAGACTAGACGCTTGTCTTGATCAAATGGCAAGCAATATTAAGCATGCGGTGGGCAATGTTCATCTCTTAGATCTTTCAGACCATGAAATATCCCAAACATTGTATTTTCAGGTTGACAAAAGAGAATCTCACCGTACATGGGTTGAAGAAAAGCGTGATTACAGTTGGTCAAACATTCAGAAATTTGTTGAATCTATTGCAGCCTTGTCTTTCTCTGGCGTTTTGAGTTCTCAAAATGTTAACGTATCATTCGATCTATTTCATGATACTTTGACTTTATTTTATGATCTCTGTTTCCCCGTTATAAAGGTTAAGGTAAATAATAGACCAAGAAAAAAGGGGTGGCTCACTCAGGGTCTAAAGAACTCATGTAAGAATAAAAGAGTACTCTATTTGAAATGTAAAGCGACAAAAAGAAATCGGGACGTACTCAGAAGAGATTATAAAAAGTATAGCTCAATTTTAAGAAAATGTAACGTAAAATCACAAAAAATTAATAACAGCAAGTAAAACCATAAAAATAAATGTATTGCTACTTGGAGGACTATTGACAATACTATCAATAATAATAAATTATTTAAAAATGAAATTAATACTATTAGGCATAATAATGTTTTTTTTTTTCTGACCCTAGAGACATAAGTAATATTTTTAATGACCATTTCATAAACTCTACTAATAAAATACAAGTTGATAATGCTAAGTTTAAAATATCGGATTGTAATGGCACCATATATTTAAAACCAGTTGACGAAATCGAAACTCTTAGAATTATATTATCACTAAATAACAGTAAAATTAGTGGTTATGATGCTATTGTGACTAAGATATTAAAGCATTGCGCAATTTACATTTTGTCACCCTCTATCTCATATCATAAATCTTTCATTTATAGAAGGTATATTTCCCGAGAGACTTAAAATGTCAATAATAAAACCCCTATATAAAAAAAGCGATCAAACTGATCCGGGCAGTTATAGGCCCATTACAATAGTCCCTATTATATCAAAAATTTAAGAAAAAGCTATGAATAATAGGTTAAACAGTTTTTTGGCATTACATATTTTTATATATATTATAATAACTCCAAAAAAGTATGGTTTCCGTGAGGGTAAAACAACAACCCTTGCTGGTTTTGATTTTGTTAAAAGTATAACAGACGGAATAAATAAAAAAGGGCAATGTACGCAGTATTCTTGGACATGACAAAAGCGTTTGATTTCGTATGCCATTCGAAACTTCTATATGAGCTAGAAAAATATGAAATTAGAGGAAAAGCTTTTGAATGGTTACAGAGCTATTTACTATGTAGAAAACAATGCACAGAGATTATTAAAATAGAGGAAACAAAAAACAAGTCATTGAAAAAGCAAGGTTTTAGATCGGACTATAGAGTCAATGAAACAGGCGTTCCTCAAGGAAGTATCCTCGGTCCCTTACTGTTTCTTTTGTATATCAATGACTAACCAATGTGTCTATCATTTGAAACCGTTTTATTCGTGGATGATATCACTCTCATAATTGAATGCAATGAAAGTGAAAATGCAAGTACACTATTAAAAAAAGCTTTAACGGAATCAGTAACGTGGATGAACAGTAATAATTTAGATTTAAATATAAGTAAGACTAAAATTATGCAAATTCATCCTCATCAAACACAACCATTAATAATAAACGTCGATTTCAATGACACAAAAATAGATCTAGTTGTCAATTTTAAATTTTTGGGCCTGACTTTAGACAGTAATCTTAACTGGAAAAACATGTAGAGTTAGTTTGTAGCAAATTATCTAGGTTTGCTTACGCTCTGAGAAGACTTTCGCAAACGGTATCTGAGGAATCGGCTGCTTCTGCATACCATGGTTATGTATCATCTGTTATAAATTATGGACTCTTGCTGTGGGGAAACTCTGTTGAAGTAGACAAAGTATTTATAATGCAAAAAAAGTGTGTTCGTGCAGTTTGTAGAGCAAAATTCTTGGACTCCTGTAGACCTTTGTTTAAGAAATTACGTATATTGCCTTTGCCTTGTTGTTACATTAGAAGTGCATGTTGTTTTGTAAAGGACAATCCTAGCTACTTTAATATGGATAGGGATATTTATGTACGTAAAAAACGACCTCAATATCACGATTTGTTATTTAAGCCCATGTGCCATAGACATGTATATAAAAAGAATGCTTTTAATATGTGTATAGAAATATATAATCAATTACCTAATGAATTCAATAAACTTAATGGTAATATATTTAAAAATCAACTTTCAAGATGGCTAATGGAGCATTGTTTTTATAGTCTTCAGGAGTTCCCACAGTAATTGACATTAAAAAAGAATAAGTTAGGATAAGTAATTTTATTATAATATTTGCACGCCTGCTGGACAGACCAAATACATGTACTCTTATATTCTATGACATCTGTGAATTTCTATTTCAATGTATTTTGCAAATAAACTATTTTGATTTGATTTGATTTTGATTTGATTTGAAAATAAGTACTTTTTTTGTGGTTTAAGATTTGATTTCTTGGGTGTCATTTTTGAACAACAAAAATGATTAATAGAGCTTTACTTTTAAACACGTATGTTTTTTAACGTTTTCGTCTAAAAGTAATTGGATTTTATTTTTGATTGAATTCAAAAACAGTTCTAAAGATCCTTGATTTGATTCGTCCGCAAAAATTTAAAATGCAATATAAGAACGAAAAACTGACAAAATAATTTCAATCCCATCACCATGTAGTTCAGTGGTATTGTTTTGTTTTTGTTGTGTACTGCGTAAATGACCTATCAATGATTTGTTTTGAATGGAAACATTACAAACTGTACAAAATGGCATAATCAAACCAGAAATAGTTATTGCTTACTAACTTTCCATAAAAAATATATAAATACAGGATTATTTTTTAGTCAGTGCGCAGCTTCAACATACGTAATGGTTATCAAATTTTAGAAAATATGTATTTATTTTTTACACCTGACTTAGAACAAAAACATTGAAATAATCGCACTTAAACTTATCCCAGGATCGTACGTAAGTGTGGATCACCCTATTAGGTTTACAAGCTATCTTTCGATATGGCAACGTCGCGCGCGGCCCAGTTATACCTATCAGCTGCCTGTGTTCTAGCTTCTACCTACAGCACAGGTCAATGACCAGTCCAGGTTAATGACCGCTATTGGTACCGGGGTGCGTGCGGGTGATACCTACAACAACTAAGTACCTATCTCACAAGTACCTACACTTAAACTGCCTCCGTGGTGTAGTGGTTTGAAAGTTGGTCTCTTGATTTGATGGTCCCTGTTTCTAGTTTATGCGGAGAGACAAGATTATTTTGTTAATCACGTAGTTGGATTTTTCCCAGTTTGGTTAAGAATTAGCAGCTACTACTAGCATAAGCAAGACATGTAAATGTTTAATCCATAACAGTAACTCGGGATTGTACAGCACCTCGAGTAACCATCTACTTATTCTTACAGTTAACAAGAATAACCAGAAAAGATTGATACCCATTTTAAAAGATCAACATTGAAAAGGTTTTTCTAATATTCTTTAAAAATAACCAGTAAAGACTTTAATGGCAACTGGAGCCGTTGCTGATAGTACCTAAAAAGCCTACACAACCTGCATACAACAGAGGTTGTGATGGTTTGACAACGTCGCGATTAGTCACCGCGTCTCAGCGCCAGACATAGTGGCGCCAACTATTCAATTTTTAGAAGAAATCTGACGCCGGCGCCCGCCCGCGCCGCGCCGCCGCCGCCGGCACGGCGTGGCGGGAAATTCATCTGCACTGCTAGAAAGCTTTATGTACACTGATGATATGAGGTAGCTCGTATTGCGCGTGCCTGCCCTTCGATGATTTTAACCGAATTATCCTTAAAGTACAACTGCATTTAAAATAAAGTAAACGGCAATTTTGTGCGCTTATGAGAGTGGAGCGAAAAATTCAGTAAAGTATGACAGTCAAAGTTGATTAGGCCACTAAAATGTTGCTACTACGTCAGTGTGAACTAACCTTGAGTGGTTATTTAGGAATAAAGATTAAAAACGGTCTACTCACACAAAAATAACAGGGTGTGATTTGATCGGGCATTCATAAAAAAATCGTATGGCCGGAACGCGGCTATCGCGCGCCGGTCTTGTGTAACTGAGCCTTTAAAAAGATGATTCTAATTTTCCCTTCATACTTCTACGGGCTTAGGACCGTCAAAATGAAAAGTTTACCTAAAACACTAGGTAGGCAGTAGGTAGCTAAGTACAAAAGTCGTTTTATTAACAGTTACTTACAGTAAACTGCCCGTGATCCAACAGCCGCTGCATAACGTTGAGGAATGTTCTTGGGTTCGGTACACGAGGGTCCACAACGCCAGCATTACGCAGTCGAGGTAAACTTTCGTCCGCGTACATTCATTGGGCTGCTCGGGTATTTTCCCCACTTAAAAAGTACGAACGCACCATTTCGTAAAACTCGCGAAACGTAAAATTCGACATCGCGAAATCAATTCGGGATCGGCGGGAAAAGTAGTGTCATACAGGTGCGCGCCCGCCCGCGACGGAATCAAAGCGAGAACTGAAACTGACTGAAGGGTGTGCTGCGCGAGCGCTGTTGCCATCTTCACGCACCCCCGATTGAAAAGTAGTGTGTCCATGATTTATTTTTTATGAGGCAGACAAAAATAAAAAAATAATAAAAATAAAACATATTTTTTTATTTGCCTTAAATGTACTATTAACGATTCTGATATCATGGTATAAGTTTGCGCACTGACTAAAAAATAACCCTGTATATATAAAAATATATAAAAATATATACAGGGTTATTTTTTAGTCAGTGCGCAAACTTATACCATGATATCAGAATCGTTAATAGGACATTGTAGGCAAATAAAAAAAATATGTTTTATTTTACTAATTTTTTTATTTTTGTCTGCCCCATAAAAAAGAAATCATGGACACACTACTTTTCAATCGGGGGTGCGTAAAAATGGCAACAGCGCACACGCAGCGCACCCTTCAGTCAGTTTCAGTTCTCGCTTTGATTCCGTCGCGGGCGGGCGCGCACCTGTGTGTCACTACTTTTCCCGCCGATCCCGAATTGATTTCGCGATGTCGAATTTTACGTTTCGCGAGTTTTACGAAATGGTGCGTTCGTACTTTTTAAGTGGGGAAAATACCCGAGTAGCCCAATGAATGTACGCGGACGAAAGTTTACCTCGACTGCGTAATGCTGGCGTTGTGGACCCTCGTGTACCGAACCCAAGAACATTCCTCAACGTTATGCAGCGGCTGTTGGATCACGGGCAGTTTACTGTAAGTAACTGTTAATAAAACGACTTTTGTACTTAGCTACCTACTGCCTACCTAGTGTTTTAGGTAAACTTTTCATTTTGACGGTCCTAAGCCCGTAGAAGTATGAAGGGAAAATTAGAATCATCTTTTTAAAGGCTCAGTTACACAAGACCGGCGCGCGATAGCCGCGTTCCGGCCATACGATTTTTTTTATGAATGCCCGATCAAATCACACCCTGTTATTTTTGTGTGAGTAGACAGTTTTTAATCTTTATTCCTAAATAACCACTCAAAGTTAGTTCACACTGACGTAGTAGCAACATTTTAGTGGCCTAATCAACTTTGACTGTCATACTTTACTGAATTTTTTGCTCCACTCTCATAAGCGCACAAAATTGCCGTTTACTTTACTTTAAAAGCAGTTGTACTTAAAGGATAATTCGGTTAAAATCATCGAAGGGCAGGCACGCGCAATACGAGCTACCTCATATCATCAGTGTACATAAAGCTTTCTAGTAGTGCAGATGAATTTCCCGCCACGCCGTGCCGGCGGCGGCGGCACGGCACGGGCGGCGGTCGGCCGGCGCCGGCGTCAGATTTCTTCTAAAAATTGAACCGTTGGCGCCACTATGTCTGGCGCTGAAAGACGCGGTGACTAATCGCGACGTTGTCAAACCATCACAACCTCTGTTGTATGCAGGTTGTGTAGGCTTTTTAGGTACTATCAGCAACGGCTCCAGTTGCCATTAAAGTCTTTGCTGGTTATTTTTAAAGAATATTAGAAAAACCTTTGAATGTTGATCTTTTAAAATGGGTATCAATCTTTTCTGGTTATTTTTGTTAACTGTAAGAAAAACCATTCTAAGTTGATCACGAAGTTGGTTACTCGAGGTGCTGTACAATCCCGAGTTACCGTTATGGATTAAACATTTACATGTCTTGCTTATGCTAGTAGTATCTGCTAATTCTTAACCAAACTGGGAAAAATCCAACTACCTGATTAACAAAATAATCTTGTCTCTCCGCATAAACTAGAAACAGGTACCATCAAATCAAGAGACCAACTTTCAAACCACTACACCACGGAGGCAGTTTAAGTGTAGGTACTTGTGAGATAGGTACTTACTTGTTGTAGGTATCACCCGCACGCACCCCGGTACCAATAGCGGTCATTAACTTGGACTGGTTATTGACCTGTGCTGTAGGTAGAAGCTAGAACACAGTCAGCTGATAGGTATAACTGGGCCGCGCGCGACGTTGCCATACCGAAAGATAACTAGTGAACCTAATAGGGTGATCCACACTTACGTACGATCCTGGGATAAGTTTAAGTGCGATTATTTCAATTTTTTTGTTCTAAGTCAGGTGTGAAAAATAAATACATAATTTGTAAAATTTGATAACTATTACGTATGTTGAAGCTGCGCACTGACTAAAAAATAATCCTGTATATATATTTAAAGTCGTATATTATTTTAAAAACCAAAATACGATTATGTTTTAATTATAAATAAACTCTTTGATTAAACAATGACTGAATTTTTCGCTCCACTCTCATAAGCGCACAAAATTGCCGTTTACTTTACTTTAAATGCAGTTGTACTTTAAGGATAATTCGGTTAAAATCATCGAAGGGCAGGCACGCGCAATACGAGCTACCTCATATCATCAGCAGTGTACATAAAGCTTTCTAGCAGTGCAGATGAATTTCCCGCCACGCCGCGCCCCGGGCCGGCCGGCGCCGGCGTCAGATTTCTTCCAAAAATTAAACCGTGTTGGCGCCACTATGTCTGGCGCTGTAAGACACGGTGACTAATCGTGACGTTGTCAAACCATCACAACCTCGTTGTATGCAGGTTGTGTAGGCTTTTTACGTACTATCAGCAACGGCTCCAGTTGCCATTAAAGTCTTTACTGGTTATTTTTTAAAGAATATTAGAAAAACCTTTGAATGTTGATCTTTTAAAATGGGTATCAATCTTTTCTGGTTATTCTTGTTAACTGTAAGAAAAACCATTCTTAAGTTGATCACGTAGATGGTTACTCGAGGTGCTGAACAATCCCGAGTTACCGTTATGGATTAAACATTTACATGTCTTGCTTATGCTAGTAGTAGCTGTTAATTCTTAACCAAACTGGGAAAAATCCAACTAGGTACGTGATTAACAAAATAATCTTGTCTCTCCGCATAAACTAGAAACAGGGACCATCAAATCAAGAGACCAACTTTCAAACCACTACACCACGGAGGCAGTTGAAGTGTAGGTACTTGTGAGATAGGTACTTAGTTGTTGTAGGTATCACCCGCACGCACCCCGGTACCAATAGTGGTCATTTACTTGGACTGGTCATTGACCTGTGCTGTAGGTAGAAGCTAGAACACAGTCAGCTGATAGGTATAACTAGGCCGCGCGCGACGTTGCCATACCGAAAGATAACTAGTGAACCTAATAGGGTGATCCACACTTACGTACGATCCTGGGATAAGTTAAAGTGCGATTATTTCAATTTTTTGGTCTAAGTCAGGTGTGAAAAATAAATACATATTTTGTAAAATTTGATAACCATTACGTATGTTGAAGCTGCGCACTGACTAAAAAATAATCCTGTATATAAGGTGTAAAAAAATTAGCTAAGAATATTTTAAGGGGTGAACCAGTACGTGAAACTGAACAACTTTCCCCAAGGAACATAGGTCGAAATATGAAAAAATAATTTGACCCTCCCATACTTAGTGTGTTACCCGGCCGGGATAATTTGTATGGGAGGGCCAATTTTTTTTCATATTTCGACCTATGTTCCTTGGGAAAAGTTGTTCAGTTTCACGTACTGGTTCACCTCTTAAAATATTCTTAGCTAATTTTTTTCACCATGTATACAAGGTGTTACAAAAAGACGAGTAAAGCTGAAAGGGTCTTGAAGGGTCAGCTGTAAAGAGTGTATACAGAAAAAAATAAAGCCGTAGTGTCATGTATGAAAATTATGAAAACCTATTAATTTTAATAAATTCGATAAATTTTTAATAATTACGTCCCAACACTATTTATTACAATTTTGAGTTCATTACACTTACCAGGAGATCTTTCTCGCCACCTCCTAACCCCGCCCATTGATAAAGTAAACAATGTCACCTCCTTTACCTACCAGGAGTCCAGGAGACGTTTCCAAACCCTTTTGGCGGTTCGCCTACTTGTCGTCTCGTCCGTCGCTGCGTATTTTAAACTTACCGTAACGCTTGCGACTGTCAGACGAAAGGAAATTGCGAAATCAGATCATATTGCCATACAAATAAGGCCACGGTGTGTTTACGGATGCGTCTGTCAAGCACCGTAAACGACAAGTAGGAGAACCGCCTTCTACTTATGTAGGGTTAAGTAGATTTTTCTACGTAAATGCAGGTTATTCCTCAACATTTGTCTTATTGTAAGAAAAGAAAACATTAGTAACTTGTCTTACTAAGAACCATTACCTACTTAGGTTACCTGATAGATCAAGGAGATACCTAGTTAAAATTTTACTAAGAACTTACCGAGTGTTATGATCACTTTGTACCTACGCAGCCCTTTCAGTTAATTTAAAAACTTTTGCACTAAACATTACACTACAAAAATGGTCCAAAAATTTGTTCACCGTGTTCGTTGCACAAACGTGACCGTGTCGGTCGTGGTCGGGATACAGCCTGACTTTTCGCACCATTTTGTAAAAGTTCAATAACCTGGAATAAGCCTTGTTCGGGCGTCACCCAGGACGTTGTGGGTGAACGCTTCCAGTACAATGAAAGCGTCTGGATGTATCCAGAAAGCATTGGTACGATGGTGAATGGTGACCGTCGTCGCTGCTCAGCTGGTGGTCTACCAACGACAATCTTTGCCGATACAGCGAGCGTGCCAGATTTAAATTGCCATCTACATTTTCCACACACATAACCATAATTTAATATTGTATCAGTATGGAGCGAGCCATTTACATAAAGAACTACCAAAACCGAAAATCAATAAGTAATCAATAACGCGCGCGAAAGCTTACGATCGACTAATCGAACCACAAAGAAAAGCCGCTCTCGGGGGCGGGGCTAAAGGTCATGGCGGCGCCTTTGTGACAAATGTGCGTGTGCGCAAACCATAGGGGTGCCACTGACGCGCTTTTTATCCTCTCTTTTCGCGGAATAACTATTACGTAAGATTGACCAGCAATTTTTCTTAACCGCATACAATTATTATTTCACTAAAATAATTTACGAATTCGATATTGTTATTTGAATGCACGCTTGATATTATTATTTAAATTCACCCGCAGGACTCCCCCTGCGGACGGACGTACTTTTGACTTTGACGCATCCGTCTGTCAGACGAAAGGTAATTTCAAATTCCCATACTAAAAACGGATTCCTGGGCACCCTGTAACGATTTTACCAAGGTGTTTCGACAGACGCATCTGTCAGTCGGTCATTTTGTGGGGTTCGCCTTATTCTTTGATGTGGCTCAGTTTTTGGCTGATAGATTAACATAGTAACATCAATAACAAGAACGAAGAGCCGTGTTACTGAAAGCACGCTAGACAGTTGGTCCCGCTCTCGCTGTCGCGTCGTGAGAGTCGCGGCGCGGCTAAGTCTACGATCGCCTTCATCATTTTGATCCTCCTTGAAGAAAACTCGTAATATTTTTATTGATTATGATTTTGGCATGACCCTAATATGTTAAAAAACACAGCCTCGCTATTGGTCAACCCGTGGTCAACCCTTTTTATGCAATTTTTAGGGTTCTATTGCAAATTAGTATCCTTAGTTTAATACACGACCTCCGTCACACTTCTGTTCGCCTGGTAATCGATTGGTTATTTCATAGTTGTCAGTGGTCTGAGCTTGCCTCAGGATCCGGAGGACATCCCCTGGGGGGAATACATGAAAAATTGATATTTAAGATTTAATGCCGTGTGATGCCGGCCGGCTTAGAATAGCATCACCCCCTTTCTTGCCCGTGGGAGTCGTAAGAGGCGACTAAGTAACTCGAGGGTGTGTATTGTAATTTTAGGCGATAGGCTGACAACCTGTCACTATGGCTTTACACAATTTTCCAGATGACCCTCCAATGTTTATGCGGCCGTTTATGCTCTGCCTACCCCGCAAGGGATTATAGGCGTGTATGTTGTAGTTTAAGTGAATTTGTTCCCAGTTTCGTTAGGACATTGCAGGCCGAACTACCTGATTGTCTGAAAGAAAATTTGTTCCGTGCTTCGTAGGGCACGTTAAGCCGTCAGTCCCGGTTGCAGTCTATGATCACTTAGACGGCGGCGGTCGTTACTTAACCATGTCAGAGGCCTACTATCTAAAGAAGGTTGAAAAACTCTGACACCAGGATTGATTAGGTCGTGTGTCGAATCGGTGTCCCACACGACAGAATAAGAAGAAACTAGTGGCAGGAAGACCCATAAACCCCCACATTTTCCTGTGGAGCGCATGTGGGTGCTAAGATGTATGAGCAGGTGCATCATGGTACCCAGTACTAGGTGACCTGGTAGTATTGGTGAACCAGTACCAACCAGGTAAGTGGTGCACCGTTTAACTGTCTTAGCTTTATTAATTGAAAAGGCTGTTGTAACGGTTAGAAAAATACCTACAGTGTACTCGGAAATAAAAAAAGTATCGTTTCATTTTGTATTACGGTAACTTTAAGTTCAAAGGTCAAATCGAACATGGCGAAAGCAGTGCAAGATAATGTGTCAAAGGGAATGTATGGCGAGGGCAGTGCAACATAATGTGTCGCAGAGAACACTGCTGCCCAATCCCTGGTCATCCTTAGTTATTTTCTACACAACATCATCGGGTAGACATGGGGTGATGCTATTCTAAGCCGACACCACACCACACGGCATAGTGTGGCATAGTAGGTTAAAATTACGTTACTCAAGAATAAAAATACGGAACCCACACCCAATTATTTCAATTTTGATATGGGCGTGGCCAAAAATGGTGCGTAAATTTTTGGAAAAGCTGTTGTCCTAGTACTTTCAAAGATTAAAAGCAGCAGATAGGTCACGAAGTAAGGTCGGATAAATCATCTATCATGACAACTTATCTTTACATGACTATGTTTTAAAATGTTGCTTATTATGTTAACTTGAGTAGGCAGACCTTCTTTTAAAATAAAATGGAATAATAGACTAGTGGCGCACACAATCAAGAAAAATATCTCTGGCTGAAACTACTGGTTATCTGGAAACCAAGTTTTCAGTTAACGACGATAATTTACTACAAAGATTATTTAAAAGTAATTTAATAGTAATGAATTTGTAACATGGTTACATGATGTAGGTAAAAAGGTTTGAAAATACTATCAGTCTTTACATACATAGTCTATGACTATGACGTCTATGAGAGGTGTATGACCTGAGCAGCTGATCACTAGTGATGGGATTAGTCGATTATTAAATTTTAATAAAGCAAATCTTTTTTTTGATTCATTCTGTAACAGCTTGTATATTTAAAGTCGTATATTATTTTAAAAACCAAAATACGATTATGTTTTAATTATAAATAAACTCTTTGATTTAACAATGACATTTCTGATATACCAAATAATTTATTTATAATTATACTTCAACGTTGCATCCTCGAGATTTAATTATTCACTTTGTAGTCCACTTCTCAATGTACTAGGCATCGATCACAATTTTCAGAGCTATAAGGCTAAAATAAAAAGAAATGAAACGATTCGTCACCCTACAATATCCCTTCCCGCTCCCACCCCGCCGCCGCCCCTGCGCTCCTACGCCGCGTCGGCCGAACGTCATCGTATATTGAAATTACTCGCGAGCTTAGACAATTTCCTAACTCCGATAGATTGATTCTGACCACTAAAAATCCCATTCACAACGCTAATGCTTCAACAATAAGTCGTTGGATTAAATCAGTCCTAGCCGAAAGTGGCATTGACGTTACAGTTTTTTAGCACATAGTACACGTCATGCTTCTACTTCAGCAGCTAGTCGTAAAGGTTTGTCTTTAGATCTTATTAAAAAGACTGCAGGTTGGTCAGGAAATACATAAGTATTCGCAAAATTTTACAATAGACCAATAATTAATGAAAACGAAGATAACGCTTTTGCAGAAGCGGTTTATGGCGATTAAATTTAGTTATTATCTTTACTTTAGTTTAGATTAGCTTATCTAAACTTTGCATGTATTCAAATAAATCATAACGTTTATAATTGATTTAAAGTAGTAAGTTTTTTCATTTACCATTAATCCATCACCTATTTTGGAAGTCGCGCTAAACATCTACAAAGTGAATAATTAAATCTCGAGGATGCAACGTTGAAGTATGGTTAAATAAACTTACCTGAAGTGAAGTTTGACCATAATTACACGAGACGTTACATCCGAAGAGATTTACACCTGCCCTGTAATGTAATCTTTTAAAAAAATAAAAATAAAATATGTTTTTATTTTGTAAATCAGTACAATCTTTTGTCGGGGCTTCCCAGAAAGTTGTCTAAATACACTTGTGATGGGAGGCCTCGCTCTTAATCAGACTACGCAGGTACAGACATGATTTACAATAGGTATTACCTAGTTCTTATCTTAAACATTAAAACACGGTATAGAATAAGTAATTAGTGAGAATCACGGTGAATTTACAGATGCATGCAATATGTTACAATACCATAGCAGTCTACATACGAATAATAAGCTACATGTAATAAGCATGGTTAAAACCTTAGGCTTATTACAAATTACAGGAAGGACCCATGCCATAAAGATTGTTACACTACAGTGTAGGTAAGTGTGTGTGCAGTGTACAGTCACTCCTGCACGCCCTACGGAATTTCCTTGGGATCGGTATAGCAAACCACGTACAGGAGCGACTATACACGCATTACATGATTGCTGGATATGCCTACAGTTAAACACCAATCTATTACGCCCTACGGTGTGTTAACCTTGGGATCGGCTTAATAGGCCACGTTAAGAAGTTAGCTATAGGATGGAAGCATCTTATCTGCCTTATTAATTCATTCTTATTATTAAGTCTTCCACGTCGTCGTAGGTTTGTGAACTGAGCCATTCAGACAAACTCATCTTACACCTATATTTTTGCATAGGATATATGTCTAGTATACCATTTATTTTATTATATACGTATGGGGCTTGGGATAAAAATCTCTGAGCGAAGGTCGTTCGAGTCGGGCAGGATGGAGCGACTATATCACATCGTCTTTTATTAAGAATAGATTTATCATAGGGTAATGTTTTATGATACTTGAGCACCATATTTAATATATAAAGTTTCCTAGCAGAAAGCAGTTTGCATAGCTTATATAGGCTATCGGTAGGGAACCTATAGGGCTTGAAGTACATTACTTTGATCAGGGATATCTGTGCTCTTTCGAGATCGATTGTATGTGATTTAGTCGCCCCTCCCCACACTGGGATACAATAATATTGTACAATCGGTGATAACATAATATGTTGAGCCAGAGAGATGTATATTTTATTAAGAAGATCACTATCCATCACATGTCGCAGGGATTTAAAAACTCTTTTAACATCAAACCCCCATGATCTTCACGAAATAGGTGCTCTCTGAAACAATGACGTTCGGCCAACGCGGCGTAGGAGCGCAGGGGCGGCGGGGGTGGGAGCGGGAAGGGGTATTGTAGGGTGACGAATTGTTTCATTTCTTTTTATTTTAGCCTTGTAGCTCTGAAAATTGTGATCGATGCCTAGTACATTGAGAAGTGGACTACAAAGTGAATAATTAAATCTCTTCGGATGCAACGTCTCGTATAATTATGGTCAAACTTCACTTCAGGTAAGTTTATTTAACCATTAATTAAAAAAGACAGACTCGCACTTTTTAAAAACTTTATTAGTTAAGCGCTAATAAATTCTTGAAGAGCGCCCCACTACTTGCTCCCCTGGTTACATTGGAGCTTAATGCTCGCTAGAGATTTTTTGACCCGTTTCTCGCCGGGATCATGTATGATGTCGCTCGTCCTATAAACCTTGCAGTGAAAGAAAAAATCGCCGTTCACCGACTGCGAGCGACAAGTATGCCCTGACGCCACGCGAGATTTTTTTGGGAGGTTTTTCCTGTTCAGGGGGTCCGGTTAATTATACGCATGTTAATAACACGCTTTGGAAATCTTGACTAAAATTTGAAACAAATGTCGTTTACAAATGGTGGTGGCGTAAAGTTACGTGCTGTGTGATTAACCTGGCCAGCCCCGAGGCAGTGCTTTTATTTTTATTTTTTTATCCTCCCCGAGCCGGTTTTCTATTAGGACAATACAAAATTGTTATAAAAAGAAGAAGATTGCGTTATGCAAATTTCTTTTTTTTACAATGACCGATCATGACGTCAATAAGTGATAATGCTATCCTACATTGAATAAAGTTATTTCATTCAGACACGAACTGCGAAGTCTCCAGCCGGCTCTGCATCTCCGTCGACGGTGGTGTGTGCGTCTCCTCAGAAGCCAAAATCACACTTCTTTCTTTTTCTGCTTCTTGCGGGATCTAAAATTAATGAAAATAGGTAAATAAATGAAAAGAGTCAGATGCTAAATTATCTTATCAACAACTAGCAACCCAATAGCGGTTTCACCCGCTGTATCTCATTTTCCTAGCATGTGTTAAACAAAAAAAAACACATCAAAATCCATTGCATAGTTTAGGAACAGTAAGTGAATGCTACGAAAGACAGACACAAAACGCAAAAAGTGAATAAACTTTATTCTATGTGCTGGTTTAGTACTTGTATCAAAGATGTTTGTACATTTTTAATATGGTCTTGACTTTGGTATTGAATCTAAGACAGGTTAAGTAAGTATTTGTTCGTATCAGTTATTAACAACATCTTGTCCATCTCTCTATGATAACCTTATGATGTAATGTTAACTTAGGGAAACCTGTTATTAGCTTAGGTTTTATAAGTGTGCTTTGCAAATTTATGTTAAAAATAGCTATTGGTTTTCTCAATAAATAAAGTATCGTATAACAAAGTTCATTTGTCGATACTTAACTTGTCCTTAAGTTATGACACGCATTTAAATTAACACCCTGTATATAAGTAAATTATAAAGTTGTTACATGCTAGATTCTTTTCCACCGTCGTGTCTTTGTTTGGAGCCTCCAGCCTCACTTGGAGGGTTCTTGTTGGCAGCGGCGGTAGTCTTCTTTGACTGCTGAGTAGCTGGCGGCGGCTTGCTCACAGTCACCTCCGCGTCAGATGAGTAGTACTCTGAGTTCGACCTAAAAGTGTTACAATATTACAGTCAATAAACAAACGTATTAAAACTATTTCGCACATATGGTTATTAATCAAAGTTAATCTGGATAATTTCAATAAAATACTCAGATACTCACGTTCATTTTTATGAAAAACTGCGCAGAGAACTTTTGAAGAAATCACTTGAGCAAAAACTTGAGCAAGAGCTTGAGCTTCAAGATTTCAAGAGCTGCTATGAGCTGTAATTTTTTTGTGGAAATGATGTGTGAAATGGAAAAACTAATCTTATTTTATTAACAACGTAAAAAACTTTGGCCGTTAACGCTCTGCCTACCCCGTAAGGTATATAGGCATGATTTATGTATGTATGTATGTAAAAAACTCAAAATTATTGTAATTGTGATCTTTATGTTCTATAATAGACAGACAGACAGAAACACTTTATTGCTCACATTAATAATCATAACATATACAAGAACAAAAACAAACAACACAATATAAGCAAAGGCGGCCTTATCGCTTTAAGCGATTTCTTCCAGGCAACCCTGAAGAGAAAACATTGAAAAACACACTGGAAATAGCAGCGGCAACACATAAAGACATTAAAACATTTATTTAACAAATTTAACAAATCTAAGTAACTTTTTTTAAAACTAAGTAACGTTTTAACTAAACAATATTAATACCTACCAAATATTTTTTTGATATACATACATACTTAAATGCAAAATATTATATGTATAATACATATTTTATGGAAAAATACATATTATATTAAATAAACAACTAAATATATAAGATAATATATTTTATATGTTAAATGCAAACAGATTTCGCAAAAAGATGCTTGTGTAGTCTAGTTTTAAAGATGGCAAGTGACTCAGAGTGACGTATATCATAAGGTAACTCGTTCCACAAGTGTGCAGCTCTTACAGGGAACGACTCTCTAGAGTATCCACTCTGTGAGTGTTCACGTTGGACTCTAAGAATATTATCCACTTTGGATCGAACATTCCGACAGTGGTCTACACCTAGGTACTGAAAGCACTCCTTCAGGTAGGGAGGGGAGAGCGGATCATGAAGGATTTTGTAAAGGAGATGAAGGACATGCTGAGCACGGCGCAACCTGATGGGGAGCCACTTCAACAACTTCCTGTACTCCGACACATGATCAAACTTGCGCAACCCGTAAATGAATCTGATGCAGATATTCTGTAGTCGTTCTAACTTGTCGAGAAGATCCTCATTGAGGTCAAGATAGAGACGTGGTGTGACCACGACAATGTACTGTCGAAAAATACTCCCAGGTTTTTGACAACCTTGCTATGGGGCAGAGTGACACCATTGAATGTCAAGGGTGCAACGCCGTTATAATTCGGTCGGTTAATCTGCTTTGAGCCTCCCATAACAATGACCTGCGACTTGTTCGAATTTACCATCAGGCCGTGCGTTTTGACTCCACTGAAGGACAGTCGCAAGATCATTGTTAAGAGCACCAATAGCTGAGTCAAGTTCGTTAGGATGGGCTTGGGTATATATTTATAGGTCATCCGCATATAAGTGATAGGAACAGGACAGAAGAGGAGCAAGAAAGTTTATGAAGATGGAAAAAAGGAGAGGGGACAGTACTCCACTCTGAGGCACACCCGCAGTTATATCTGTGAATCCAGAGACTTTACTATCAACATGAATACATTGCTGCCGTCCTACAAGGTAACCGCTGAACCAATTAATTACCCCGTCTGAGATGTGCAGCGAGCGCAAGCGAGCGACATTGCAAATAATATTTTCTTGAGTTTGCACAACTATTACTCATCACAATAAAATAAACATAACTTAAATCCGTTTAAAATTGTTTTATTGTGATAAGTATGTCAAAATCAACCGTGTTAAAGGCGTTACTAAAGTCCAGCAACGCCAATACCGTGAGTTGTTGGTTCGACATACCCATGCACACGGCGGCGCCCAGGGCGGAATCCAGATTGGAAAGGGCTTAGCAATTGGTGTGTAATGTATAAATTGAGTTACTGGTACACAAGCCGCTCCAGAACTTTGGAGAGGAAGGGGAGAATAGATATGGGACGGTAATGTGACAAACTGGATGAGTTGTTCATTTTGGGAAAAGTAATAACTGCAGCTTTACGCCAACAGCTAGGGAAAGTGCCAGTACTAAAAGAGAAGTTGAAAATGTGACAAAGTATAGGTAGAACTACACTAAGGCTAAGAAAAATCATCCTTCGACTGATGCCGTCAAGGCCTTCAGCGTTAGATTTGATAGCAGAAATATTTTTTTCAACTTCTCGCATAGATACAGGTTTAAAGGAAAACAGGAATATGGAACATATGAAGAGGATTATATGAGTGAATTTATGGAGGTTTGTTTGGGCGACGTAGGAATAGAACAGCAGGATGTGAAGTGACAATTAAGTGAATCGAGATCAAGGTTGGAAGTGAGAGAGGTTTTCTTTTTACCTATACCCAAAGAATTTATTTATTTACTAGCTTTTACCCGCGACTTCGTCCGCGTTAGATAGTTTTTTTAGGCACAGGTTCTAAAGTAGATATGTAGAGGTATATTCATAGTAAGTATGACAGTGATATTAGGACAGTTCTTATCTCTACTGTTTAAAGATGACTTGCTTGCTTATGTTGTTAAAGAGACAATTTAAAACTTGCTATCCGGTGTACTGCCCTGTGAGATCAATATTTATAACCATTGAATACAAAAGTCAGTAAATAACAAAAAAATCCTCGGTAAAAAGTTGCCAATGTCCTTTCTCAACTTATTCCCATCATACTGTACAACTTTTGTTTTGGAACCATTTTTGTAACTCTAATAGTTTAGGTGGGCTCCTGATGGTACACCTGGTGGTCTACATAAGGTACTCCAGATCCTCAATATCCTTGTGAAAAGAAGCAGCCCATCATACTGAACAACTTTTGTTTTGGAACCATGCCTGTATCTCTAATAGTTTAGCTGGGCTCCTGGTGGTACACCTGGTGGTCTACATAATGTACTCCAGATCCTCTATGTCCTTTTGAAAAGTAGCAGCCCATCATACTGAACAACTTTTGTTTTAGAACCATGCCTGTATCTCTAATAGTTTAGCTGGGGTCCTGGTGGTACACCTGGTGGTCTACATAAGGTACTCCAGATCCTCAATGTCCTTGTGAAAAGAAGCAGCCCATCATACTGAACTACTTTTGTTTTGGAACCATTTCTGTATCTCTTATAGTTTAGGTGGGCTCCTGATGGTACACCTAGTTGTCTACATAAGTTACTCCAGATCCTCAATGTCTTTGTGAAAAGAAGCGGCCCATCGTACTGAACAACTTTTGTTTCGGAACCATGCCTGTATCTCTAATAGTTTAGCTGGGCTCCTGATCGTACACCTGGTGGTCTACATAATGTACTCCAGATCCTCTATGTCCTTTTGAAAAGTAGCAGCCCATCATACTGAACTACTTTTGTTTTAGAACCATGCTTGTATCTCTAATAGTTTAGCTGGGCTCCTCATTGTACACCTGGTGGTCTACATAAGGTACTCCAGATCCTCAATATCCTTGTGAAAAGAAGCAGCCCATCATACTGAACAACTTTTGTTTTGGAACCATTTCTTTATCTCTTATAGTTTAGGTGGGCTCCTGATGGTACACCTGGTGGTCTACATAAGGTACTCCAGATCCTCAATATCCTTGTGAAAAGAAGCAGCCCATCATACTGAACAACTTTTGTTTTGAAATCATGCCTGTATCTCTAATAGTTTAGCTGGGCTCCTGGTGGTACACCTGGTGGTCTACATAATGTACTCCAGATCCTCTATGTCCTTTTGAAAAGTAGCAGCCCATCATACTGAACAACTTTTGTTTTAGAACCATGCCTGTATCTCTAATAGTTTAGCTGGGCTCCTGATGGTACACCTGGTGGTCTACATAAGGTACTCCAGATCCCCAATGTCCTTGTGTAAAGAAGCAGCCTATCATACTGAACAACTTTTATTTTGGAACCATTTCTGTAACTCTATTAGTTTAGGTGAGCTCCTGATGGTACACCTGGTGGTCTACATAAGGTACTCCAGATCCTCAATATCCTTGTGAAAAGAAGCAGCCCATCATACTGAACTACTTTTGTTTTAGAACCATGCCTGTATCTCTAATAGTTTAGCTGGGCTCCTCATTGTACACCTGGTGGTCTACATAAGGTACTCCAGATCCTCAATATTTTTGTGAAAAGAAGCAGCCCATCATACTGAACAACTTTTGTTTCGGAACCATTTCTTTATCTCTTACAGTTTAGGTGGGCTCCTGATGGTACACCTGGTGGTCTACATAAGGTACTCCAGATGCCCAATGTCCTTGTGTAAAGAAGCAGCCTATCATACTGAACAACTTTTGTTTTAGAACCATGCCTGTATCTCTAATAGTTTAGCTGGGCTTCTGATGGAACACCTGGTGGTCTACATAAGGTACTCCAGATGCCCAATGTCCTTGTGTAAAGAAGCAGCCCATCATACTGAACAACTTTTGTTTCAGAACCATGCCTGTATCTCTAATAGTTTAGCTGGGCTCCTGATGGTACACCTGGTGGTCTACATAATGTACTCCAGATCCTCTATGTCCTTTTGAAAAGTAGCAGCCCATTAAACTGAACTACTTTTGTTTTAGAACCATGCCTGTATCTCTAATAGTTTAGCTGGGCTCCTCATTGTACACCTGGTGGTCTACATAAGGTACTCCAGATCCTCAATATCTTTGTGAAAAGAAGCAGCCCATCATACTGAACAACTTTTGTTTTGGAACCATTTCTTTATCTCTTATAGTTTAGGTGGGCTCCTGATGGTACACCTGGTGGTCTACATAAGGTACTCCAGATGCCCAATGTCCTTGTGTAAAGAAGCAGCCTATCATACTGAACAACTTTTGTTGTAGAACCATGCCTGTATCTCTAATAGTTTAGCTGGGCTCCTGATGGTACACCTGGTGGTCTACATAAGGTACTCCAGATCCTCAATGTCCTTTCGAAAAAAAGCGGCCCATCATACTGAACAACTTTTGGTTTGAAACCATGCCTGTATCTCTAATAGTTTAGCTGGGCTCCTGGTGATACACCTGGTGGTCTACATCTGTACTCCAGACCCTCGAATGGTGATAAAAAGTAGCCTATGTCCGTTCTCGGTATGCTAGCAATCTCTGTGCCAAGTTTCATGAAGATCGGTTCAGCCGTTTGGCCGTGAAAGCGTAGCAGACAGACAGACAGACAGACAGACAGACAGAGTTACTTTAGCATTTATAATATTAGTGTGGAAGTGTGGATTTACCCGCGACTTCGTCCGCGTTAGATAGTTTTTTTAGGCACAGGTTCTAAAGTAGATATGTAGAGGTATATTCATAGTAAGTATGACAGTGATATTAGGACAGTTCTTATCTCTACTGTTTAAAGATGACTTGCTTGCTTATGTTGTTAAAGAGACAATTTAAAACTTGCTATCCGGTGTACTGCCCTGTGAGATCAATATTTATAACCATTGAATACAAAAGTCAGTAAATAACAAAAAAATCCTCGGTAAAAAGTTGCCAATGTCCTTTCTCAACTTATTCCCATCATACTGTACAACTTTTGTTTTGGAACCATTTTTGTAACTCTAATAGTTTAGGTGGGCTCCTGATGGTACACTTGGTGGTCTACATAAGGTACTCCAGATCCTCAATATCCTTGTGAAAAGAAGCAGCCCATCATACTGAACAACTTTTGTTTTGGAACCATGCCTGTATCTCTAATAGTTTAGCTGGGCTCCTGGTGGTACACCTGGTGGTCTACATAATGTACTCCAGATCCTCTATGTCCTTTTGAAAAGTAGCAGCCCATCATACTGAACAACTTTTGTTTTAGAACCATGCCTGTATCTCTAATAGTTTAGCTGGGGTCCTGGTGGTACACCTGGTGGTCTACATAAGGTACTCCAGATCCTCAATGTCCTTGTGAAAAGAAGCAGCCCATCATACTGAACTACTTTTGTTTTGGAACCATTTCTGTATCTCTTATAGTTTAGGTGGGCTCCTGATGGTACACCTAGTTGTCTACATAAGTTACTCCAGATCCTCAATGTCTTTGTGAAAAGAAGCGGCCCATCGTACTGAACAACTTTTGTTTCGGAACCATGCCTGTATCTCTAATAGTTTAGCTGGGCTCCTGATCGTACACCTGGTGGTCTACATAATGTACTCCAGATCCTCTATGTCCTTTTGAAAAGTAGCAGCCCATCATACTGAACTACTTTTGTTTTAGAACCATGCTTGTATCTCTAATAGTTTAGCTGGGCTCCTCATTGTACACCTGGTGGTCTACATAAGGTACTCCAGATCCTCAATATCCTTGTGAAAAGAAGCAGCCCATCATACTGAACAACTTTTGTTTTGGAACCATTTCTTTATCTCTTATAGTTTAGGTGGGCTCCTGATGGTACACCTGGTGGTCTACATAAGGTACTGCAGATCCTCAATATCCTTGTGAAAAGAAGCAGCCCATCATACTGAACAACTTTTGTTTTGAAACCATGCCTGTATCTCTAATAGTTTAGCTGGGCTCCTGGTGGTACACCTGGTGGTCTACATAATGTACTCCAGATCCTCTATGTCCTTTTGAAAAGTAGCAGCCCATCATACTGAACAACTTTTGTTTTAGAACCATGCCTGTATCTCTAATAGTTTAGCTGGGCTCCTGATGGTACACCTGGTGGTCTACATAAGGTACTCCAGATCCCCAATGTCCTTGTGTAAAGAAGCAGCCTATCATACTGAACAACTTTTGTTTTGGAACCATTTCTGTAACTCTATTAGTTTAGGTGAGCTCCTGATGGTACACCTGGTGGTCTACATAAGGTACTCCAGATCCTCAATATCCTTGTGAAAAGAAGCAGCCCATCATACTGAACTACTTTTGTTTTAGAACCATGCCTGTATCTCTAATAGTTTAGCTGGGCTCCTCATTGTACACCTGGTGGTCTACATAAGGTACTCCAGATCCTCAATATCTTTGTGAAAAGAAGCAGCCCATCATACTGAACAACTTTTGTTTTGGAACCATTTCTTTATCTCTTATAGTTTAGGTGGGCTCCTGATGGTACACCTGGTGGTCTACATAAGGTACTCCAGATGCCCAATGTCCTTGTGTAAAGAAGCAGCCTATCATACTGAACAACTTTTGTTTTAGAACCATGCCTGTATCTCTAATAGTTTAGCTGGGCTCCTGGTGGTATACCTGGTGGTCTACATAAGGTGCTCCAGATCCTCAATGTCTTTGTGGAAAAAAGCGGCCCATCATAATGAAAAACTTTTGTTTTAGAACCATGCCTGTATCTCTAATAGTTTAGCTGGGCTCCTGATGGTACACCTGGTGGTCTACATAAGGTACTCCAGATCCTCAATGTCTTTGTGAAAAAAAGCGGCCCATCATAATGAAAAACTTTTGTTGTAGAACCATGCCTGTATCTCTAATAGTTTAGCTGGGCTCCTGATGGTACACCTGGTGGTCTACATAAGGTACTCCAGATCCTCAATGTCCTTTCGAAAAAAAGCGGCCCATCATACTGAACAACTTTTGGTTTGAAACCATGCCTGTATCTCTAATAGTTTAGCTGGGCTCCTGGTGATACACCTGGTGGTCTACATCTGTACTCCAGACCCTCGAATGGTGATAAAAAGTAGCCTATGTCCGTTCTCGGTATGCTAGCAATCTCTGTGCCAAGTTTCATGAAGATCGGTTCAGCCGTTTGGCCGTGAAAGCGTAGCAGACAGACAGACAGACAGACAGAGTTACTTTCGCATTTATAATATTAGTGTGGATTTATTTATTTAATAGGTCACCAACAGAGTATACATCAGTTACATACAAAAACCAATATCTTAGTCATAGTGGCTAAATGTTACTCTAGTTATAGGCATAGAGTAGAAATCACATAGAGATGACACTCCCGCTCCAGACGCGCTCAAGGTCGATCCGTCTGGCTGTCTCTTAGCGAACAATTCAGTCGGGAGTGCGCTTCGCCGCGGAAACGTTCGTCGTGCGGGTCGAATTTTCATTTTTTGTGAAAAATTTAGCAATGCCGAATTATTGTGGTGTGTATGGCTGCAAAAGTGATGCGAGGAAAACTCCGCATCTAAGTTCTTTTAATTTGCCTAAAGATGAGATTAAAGAGAGATGAAATACCTAGGTACCTACCATTCTTATTATACGTAATTGTTGTGTGTACTCCTATTTTTACTTACGTAGGTACCTAGTTTCCATTTTCTAATTTAAACTACCTAGGTGCCTAAGTCATTGTTAGCTGATAATGATAAATAAGCACATTCGTATCGTAGGTATGTTTTGCACCTATTTTAAAATTCTGTACCTACCTATATAAAATGGTAAGGTAAGACTTTAAAACGGGTAAGTATTTTGTTCCCACGGGAAAACTGTTAGCAGCGGTCGCAACCGCTTGACTGGCCGCTAGTCTGGAATAAAATTATTGGCACGTGACAGCCCCAACTTAAAGCGTGGGAAGAATGCGGGGCGTTACGGGCTGCGGGGGGAAGTAGGTATTTAAAGCGCGGCTTTTGGGGCCCTGATAAAGGAGTTTCGTTTCGTATGACACAGCATTTTTAAAACAAAACAAAACAGAAAAATTTAAACGATTAAAATAAAATGTATGATAAAATTTGATTTTAAACTGTTACACCATCCAGATTAAAAGATATAAAGATTGGCATGCATTAACGAAATTTATGTTTATTTGTATATTTATTTCTTTATTTCTTTCACTCTAGATGGCAGCTCAGTGCCCTTGAAGGTATTCAGCGAATCTGAAAAAATATCAATATCCCTTAACTTGAACAGCGAGTTGTATTGTCTCATGAGTCGGTTCATAGGTGAAAAATGGCCAAGATTAGTTCTAGAAGCTATCTCTGAAAAAACCTTATGAGTACCTGGTCTGGGTAAATGGTATGGAACACGAATATTAACACAAGTGACCAGATCGGGAGAGTCAATGCCGCCATTAAGAAGTTTCCACAGAAAAACGTTGTCCAGTAGAAATCTTCTATCACTTAACGAATCCATATCAAAGAAGCATAGCCTATCCTGATAACTACAAAGTCTCTTGGCCAAAAACACCCATAAGACAAATGCCACAGAAATCTTTTCTGAACACTCTCCAAGCGCTTTATATAAACATCATAATGAGGATTCCAAATAACTGAACAAGATTCTAATCCAGATCGGACTAATGCATTGTAAAGAGAAATTTTGGTGGAAGGGTTTTTGAATTCCCTGACATTTCTTAAAAGAAAACCAAGGTTTCTGAAAGATTTTGACACAATCTCATCCACGTGAATATTAAAACGCATCTGGTTGTCCAATTTAACACCAAGATCGCGAATACTGTGAGTAGTATTTATGTTCACACCAGCTAAATGATAGGAAGCGTCGCTTAACGGTTTACTTTTTTTAGAAAAAACCACATGATAACATTTATCTACATTCAGGCTCATGCTATTACCGTTGCACCACTCCACCAATCGATCTAGGTCTGACTGTAATAGAATTGAGGAATGACCACACCTTTGACGGATCACCATTTTCAACCGAGGCATAGATGTGCTGGCGTTGCGCATCCCTGCACAACCTACGACAGCGGTTACGCAAAACCTTGTACCGCTTGTAAGTGGCTTCAGTAGGGTCATTCCTATATTTAACTTTTGCAGCGTTCCTTCTTGCCATTGCACTTTTAATGTCATCGATGAGCCACGGTGCAGGCAAGTGCTTTAGCTTGACCGGTCTAAGAGGGGCGTGGACATCGAACATTTGAATTTAGATTAAAAATTTCGAGTTTCTGGTCAATGTCTGGTGCTTGGAAAACGGAGTCCCAGTCTATTTTGCTAAGATCAGCCATGAACTGAGTCGTATTAATAGAAGAAAAACTCCGTTGCGTCACAACCCGGGGCTTAGGTTTGGGACAGCGAATTTTATAAGACAGAAAAACAAGATCGTGGTAAGAGAAAGCCTCAGCGTTGAACTGTCCGTGAGAGCTGACATGATCTGTTGACGATACCATAATAAGGTCTAGCAAAGACGGGGCACGGTTTGGGAAGTGATGAGTGGTAGCAAGTGGAAGGATATTTAGATTTGCAGAGTTAACAATTGATGTAAGCTTACTGGAATTACTAGTATACTGCGGCTCACTGTTAATGAGGCAGGTGTTAAAGTCGCCCATAATGATAGTGTGATCAACAGTGGGCACAAAAGTTTTCAAAAGAGCGTTAAATTTTGAATAATAGTCAAAATTGAGATTAGGATTATAAAATACACCAAGGAGCAATTTTGAGTGACCAAACATAACTTCGATGAAGAGATGCTCAGACGACTGGGAATATTCAGAGGGGGATTTATCAAGGATAGTGAAAAGGAGATGACTTCTAAGGTAAATAGCAACTCCACCACTGCCTTTACCAGACCTGTCATTACGGATGTGACGGACATTATAGAAGGAAGACACGGTTTCAGAAAAGGTTCAGATACAAGAATAGCGTGAATATTAGTGTTGTGTGAAAAAGTGGACAGTAAGTCTGAATAATGTGCCGGGATGCATTGAGCGTTAATATGAACGGCGTTGAAGTTTTAAGGAAACGCTGCAAAAGCCAATTCCACCGAGATATCGAGTCCTCTAGAGATACTGTGGAAACTGTCCTCTGAAGACTGAGATACTGAAGTAAAAGATGAAAAGTCACTTCCGCCACCAAGACCATCACTATCAAAACTATCGTCCAAGTTACTAGTAGCTTGCATTATAGTAAGGAGACGTGACCATACAATATACTTATGATCATTCAGAGAAATAACTTATCTTGATAATAGTAACGCAAACTATTCGTAGTGACGCAAAGGTGAAGAACTTGGTCACGGCACCAAATTGTAACGTCGCCGCCCTACCTACCAATTTTTTTTTAATCCTACATTACTAAACTTAAACTAAATAAATAAAATCCTAAATAAAATTTAAACTGGTTACCGGAATTGAATTCGCTAAGATAAGTTAAATGGCCAGGTGATCGTCTAGTCGTCCCTTCGTTGTAATCCGTGAAAAGCAACCCTGAATTCTTTGATGAAAAGGAATGGTATAGACTAGCTTAACTAAACCCTACATTGTCAGAAAGACCCTGCAATTAAAGTTTCTTAAAGAGACTGTAACCCAAAAGTAAAACATATAACAGAACGATGACGTGTCAGAAAATAAATAAATTAGGATATTATTGAGAAATCTTAATCAGAAAGTAAAAGGTAAGTGATGTTAAACTAAAATGAAGTAACATACAAATCCACAGAATTTCATTTTTATAAAATTATTAATTTGTAGTATAAGTATAAGATCAAACAGATAGCATTTAATTCCTCCAAAAATACTAGAAACGAGTACCTACGCAGAAAGGTTTGAGCCTTAATAGACGATTCAGGGTAAGAGTACGCAGTTTGAATTTCAGTGTAAAAGGATTTGTAGTAACGTAAAATATATCGAAATACTAATAAATATAAGTAAATAAATAGTAAATACTAATAAATAGGTAAAGACCAGTTAAATGCTTCATGGTTAAGTCTTGACGATTATACTCAACTATGAATTTAAGTTTACTACTTATGTGGGTTAAATGCTCGTACAAAATATCGCATCCCTAAAGGGATGCGAGAGTTTCCAACCTCCTTAATTTTCCCCTCGAAACTCTTACTCGGCCTCACCTGAATTTAATAATCAAAAGCCAAAAGTATAGTGCACTAATTTATGCATAAAATTTTGAATTTGGAAAAAGTTTACTACTGAGTCATCATTTCCCACAGCAGCAGTTTATCAATTATATTTGAGTTAAATAGGTATTTATTTACAACTTTCCAGTCCCAATTTAACTGTAAAATAACTTGGTAATTCTTTAACCAACTAATTGTATTTAAGCAATGGTGATTTTAACCAACTTGATGATAGTAACCCATTCCATCTTAGTATACGGATATCTATCGAGGCACTGACCTGCTTGGCCTAAGTATGATTAACTTCAACATTACATTCAAGTAAGTAATCGTCTTTTAATTAACTTACTAGAATCTACAATGATAATACGTCTTTAGTATTATTTTAATTTAATTTGAAGTACATGTGAACTCATAGCTAAAAGGTTGATAATAAATATCAAATGCAACTTTAGAAAAATGAATTGTTTTTAAACCATAAAACTTAATGCAAACCGAAATTTATAAAATAATTAAGACTCCACCATGGAACTACAAAACGCGTTGTTTAAATTATGTAGGTATAAATATTATAGTAGTTTATTAAGATAAATTTCAATTTAAGGTTAGGTAGGTAAACCGCAAGTATAAGTGGCAACGAAAGCGCAACTAAATATTATCAAATGTAAATCCAAAAATTCAAAATTTTCTTAAATATTTTAATTCAAATAAAGCACAAGGCTTTAAACACTCCAGTCTAAACAACAACCAACTGTAAAATTATTAATTTCAAAATAAATGTCAAAATCGTACAAGTACAAGTAAACGTAAAAGTGAACAAGAACCCCAGAGTACACCTTGACTAGGTTATATAATTTACGAGGTTAAACATAATTTAAAATCTATAAAAACATTTGTATTGAAAGGTAAGATAATAATTCGGAAGTTAATAGGGTAACCACAATTTAATCCTTCCCGAATTTCTAAAATAAAATTGAAAGCTAATTTTAAATGTTTCTATATTCAAGGTTTTCCCAAAGTCCAATAACTCATAAATTCTTGAATGTCTGAAAAACAACCACACTATAAATACGCCAGAGTACTATCAAACAAAATTAAGTAATTTGAAATTATAAAATAAAGTATAGTAGTCGTCCGCCCTCAAGACTCAAACCTATATACTGATCAACGTTCCTAAGTTTGAAGTAACTACGTCTAAAGAAATAGTTATCCATGAAGTAAGTACTCAAAGTATTCAAATCATATCTGAATCATTCCTGTGTAAGCAAGTACTTAATAAAACCCAAGTATAAACGCCCCCCCCTTTAAAGCTATTTATGATATTATAATATTAATTCAAAATGTAAAATACTCTTTTAACTAATTGTCTAAACATAAACCATTGTCAAAGCTTCCTAACATAACAAATACTTCAAGTAGTTAAAAATAATTGCGTTTATTTTCTACAAGATAAACTATTGCTTTTCAACTTCTTTCAGGCACTCGTTAATGCGACGATTAAAGCTAAGTAACGAAAATTGTGACAAAGAACCGATTTGGCAAAGGATAGACACCAACCAGTAGATGCATTTAGCTTCTGATTGTTTAACCTGCTAACACTCCCTCTCTAACAGATACCCGTACTTAAGAAAAGTTTAAAATGCCGTATTCCCTTGAAAGGTCAACACATCTTTCTCACCAATACTAAAGAGCACTATTCTATCTAAATATCGGGTGGTACACCGAGTCCACGACCTTCCTAACAACTCCCCGCATCAAAGCATAACACGTACTTCTACCAAGTATAGGAAGAACTAAAACGTAATTTTAACCAAGCAATGTAACAGATGCGTCTGTCAAACGACTGGAAACCCTATCTCACCGCAAACGCACATCTATATGGAAACTATATTGGAATTACCTAGCTTACTAAAACATGTACCTACCATTTTCTCCCAAGGTAAACACAAACGAACGTGCACTCCGAAACACGATTCCTATCCTCTAATACTTCGGAAACAGTTTACCTTCCCTAGCCTTTGTATTGCAACCTACAATTGTGACAAATGGTATATAATAAAAATATAATTCAAAACGCAGTTAAGAATAAGCAATAAGACCGCCTCTGCACTTACTAGCTTGAAATAGACACAAACTAAATCTCCGTAAAACCAAATATCAGAAGCGCACCAGCCCACTCAATAAAGGGATCAATCCACTCTCATCGTCTGTATGAATAACCAGTACAAATCGACCCCCCATATAAGCAGCCTACGAAATATTATATCGCCGATACGTAAAATAAGACCGATATAAGTAGACCCTTCATACATACAGATAGATATGACGCTGAAAGTACCTATATATAAAACTAATATAACTCGACCCTTAATACAGGCAGGTAGACCTGACGCTGAAAGTACATACATACACACATCACCCCCCCCCCCCAGTTCCTTGCGGGGCAGGCAGAGTTGCAATACACACCCTCAAGTCACCTCTTACGACTCCCAAAGGAAAGATAGACATGACGCCAAAAGTACATACATACATACACATAACGCCACCAATCCACCGCGAGGCAGGCAGAAAGCAACCGACCGCAAAAACCGGACATTCACGCCACGCCAGACCAACACCCGAAAGTCCCCCGGAAAACCGCGCATCGCCACAGTGACAGGCCGTCAGCCAATCGCCCAAGATAGCAATGCACACCCTCAAGTCACCTCTTACGACCACCAAGGGAATGATATGGAGCGGTGCCATTCCTAGGCAAAATTCACACACTAAAAGTCGGGTGCACTTCGCGTCGGGTGCACTTCGCGTCGGGTGCGCGACGCGGGAGTCGGTGTCGAGGAGATATAGGTACCTAGATCAACCATTGGGTCGCTTCTCGCTCACATTTGCTCGCTCGAGGAAACTAAATTATCTATCTAATCTTTACCCTTGCAAAGGAACGTAGGTATAAAAATACCTTATAATAGGAAAACTCGTCACTGAAGAACAACATTCCTACTACAAACTATAATCACATAAACGTACACTACGCGGGTACAACGAAACATTCGCGGTAAGATATGAGAATCCCTACGTACGGACCGAGCTCTAAAATGCCGTAGGCATACCTACTAAAGTAAGTGGAACCTGAAATTTCACATAAAATAACAAAACAAAGGCACAAATAAAATAGAAAAGAACACAAAACATAGGAAATAAGAGGCAAAAATAAAAGGCACTAAACAAAAGTATAATATATTTAAAAGGCACATGTTCAAAATAAAATTCAAAAAATCAAATAGAAATGAAAATATTCGCGAGTAAAAAAAACTGCAAATAAAAACCGTAACGCAAATAAAATCTGAAATGCCAATAAATAAAATAATAAATTGGACCGCCGCCACCGGCACGGCGTGGCGGGAAATTCATCTGCACTGCTAGAAAGCTTTATGTACACAGATGATATGAGGTAGCTCGTATTGCGCGTGCCTGCCCTTCGATGATTTTAACCGAATTATCCTTAAAGTACAACTGCTTTTAAAGTAAAGTAAACGGCAATTTTGTGCGCATAAGCGCTCAAAATTGCCGTTTACTTTACTTTTTATCTCATAAGAGAGTGGAGCGAAAAATTCAGTAAAGTATGACAGTCAAAGTTGATTAGGCCACTAAAATGTTGCTACTACGTCAGTGTGAACTAACCTTGAGTGGTTATTTAGGAATAAAGATTAAAAACGGTCTACTCACACAAAAATAACAGGGTGTGATTTGATCGGGCATTCATAAAAAAAAAACGTATGGCCGGAACGCGGCTATCGCGCGCCGGTCTTGTGTAGCTGAGCCTTTTAAAAGATGATTCCAATTTTCCCTTCATACTTTTACGGGCTTAGGACCGTCAAAATGAAAAGTTTACCTAGAACACTAGGTAGGCGTAGGCAGTAGGTAGCTAAGTACAATAAGTCGTTTAATTAACATTTACTTACCGTAAACTGCCCGTGATCCAACAGCCGCTGCATAACGTTGAGGAATGTTCTTGGGTTCGGTACACGAGGGTCCACAACGCCAGCATTACGCAGTCGAGGTAAACTTTCGTCCGCGTACATTCATTGGGCTACTCGGGTATTTTCCCCACTTAAAAAGTACGAACGCACCATTTCGTAAAACTCGCGAAACGTAAAATTCGACATCGCGAAATCAATTTGGGATCGGCGGGAAAAGTAGTGTCACGCAGGTGCGCGCCCGCCCGCGACGGAATCAAAGCGAGAACTGAAACTGACTGAAGGGTGCGCTGCGCGAGCGCTGTTGCCATTTTCACGCACCCCCGATTGATAAGTAGTGTGTCTATGATTTATTTTTTATGAGGTAGACAAAAATAAAAAAATAATAAAAATAAAACATATTTTTTTTATTGCCTAAAATGTTCTATTAACGATTCTGATATCATGGTATAAGTTTGCGCACTGACTAAAAAATAACCCTGTATAATAATAAATAAATATAAATCACAAAAGTTAAATATATAAAAGTTGCAATTTTAATTCTACCTCCTGACAGTGTTTGAATAGTAGATAATACATGTATTTCTAAGGTGTAACGAAAAATAGGTCAGTCAGTCGTCAGTCTGACGTTTGGTGCGAAACGGAGCGGTCGACGCTACTATACGCGTGTGCATTCTGTGTATTATATCGTTACCCGCAAACTCATAAAAATAGGGACAATGGTTAAATGCGCTGCTGATAAGTGTAACAAAGGGATAAATAAGAAGTGCCCTGGTCTGCAATGCGCTAAATGTAATAAATGGTGGCATGCAACATGTGTGTCTATAACAAACGAACAGCTGACTGCACTTCATGCTACGGACTCTGTTGACTGGAAATGCAAGTCGTGCGCCGGTAGTGCTAAACCAAAGCGAGTCTCTTACATTTTGCCTGCAGAAAGCGAAGAAAGTGATGAAAATCCCAATACTGAAGAAACGGCTTTAAACAAAAAAGCGTTATTGCAGGAACTGTTGTGTGACCTAAGGAATGAAATTAAGAGTATCATCGAAATAGAACTCCAAAAATCCTTAAGTTTCTACTCGGATAAAATAGATGAATATGGCGCAAAAATTAAAGTATTTGAACAAAATATGAATTCACTAGATAACCAATGTAAGGATCTTAAAAATACCGTCAAAAACCTACATCTAAAATTCGACGCGATGGAGATAAAATGTAACCAACTGGAGCAGTTTCAAATATCTAACCAATTAGAGATCTGTGGAGTGGATGAAATGGAACAAGAAATTACAATGGATTTAGCTAAAAAAGTTGCTACTGTTCTTAACAGGAACCCAGATGATGTTGTCAAGGCCTACAGGAAATCTTCTCGTACTCCAGCTGGGCAGAGGAAGTCTTCACCTTTGATCGTCATCTTGCGAGAAGGTAATCGGGACCCTTGGCTCGAAGCAGCCAAAAAATGCAATATATGGGCTACTGACCTAGGAAGAACAGATGAGAATGGCAAGATCTACCTTCGTGAAAGTCTGACACCTATTACAGCTCACTTGCTCTGGAAAACTAAGGAGGATCTCACGGGACTTTACAAGTACATCTGGTGCAAAAATGGAAACGTGCTCATCAGAAAGGAAAATGAGAAAGTTATCTATGTTCGTTCACTACAACATCTACAAAAAATCAAGTCGGAGGAGCAAAATAAACCCAAAACCAGTTATTAATTAACTACTTAGGATCAGTCACCTAAATGTAAACAACCCTTGACCTTTTAATGGATAGTAGTCCTAAAATAATAGAAACTACATGTGATACTTGGAATGACTTTTTAAACAATGTACCTAATAGCTCACTTGTGTTTTTTCATGTAAACATAAGATCCATGTTGAAAAATTTTGCTCAGCTTGAGTATATTATTTTACAATCCACCCTTACTATACACCTAATAGTATTGACCGAGGTCAACATCAAACAAGATAGCGTAGGTATGTTCAACCTCCCAGACTACACGTTGCATTCACATCTAAGAACCGATCAAAAAGGAGGCGGTGTCCTGCTTTACGTACACAACTCTGTCCAGTTTAGTAGGTATAATATAAATACACGGGAGTTTGAATGTATCTCTGGCCAAATTAAATCAGATAATGGGTACATGATGGCTCTGTGTGCTGTTTACAGACCACCAAGTACCAAAAAAGACAAATTTATTTCTGAATTACAAGCACTAATTTCAACTTACCCCGTTAAAAATAATTATATGGTAATAGGAGATATTAACTTAAACATAAAACACAGTAATAACGTTATAAACCTGTACCTAACTTCACTAGCGGACTTGGGATTCCTGAGCGGAATCAATCAATTTACACGAGTAGAAAAATGTGGCGAAAATATTTGTAAATCATGCCTAGACCATATTTTTATCCGAAATCAAAGTGATTCGACTATTTACACCGGCTTGATAAACATCGCGCTAGCCGATCACTGCATAACTGGCTGTGCAATAGAAGACGCACTGGGCAGCGATGAATCACGCGTCAATCAGCTGATAACAAAGCTAGATAATAAAAAACTGCAAAGCGAGTTGTGCTGTATTGACTGGAGCGAGCCATTGAAATATACCGACCCAAACGACATAGCTAACTATATACATAAGAAACTCTCAAACGCGTATAATAAATGTAAATGTACAGTTAAAAGTTTTAGTAAAAGAAAAACATGTAAATGGGCAAACTCGAGATTAAAAATGATGTGCCAAAAGCGTGATGAACTTTACAAAATCTGGATAAGTGACGAAAATAATTGTAAAAAGAGGCTATTGTACAATAAATATAGAAATAAAACGAATAAATATGCACAACATGTAAGAAATAAGCAAATAAAAACAGATGTATGCCGCAATTTAAAAAACCCAAGAAAAGTATGGCAAATAATAAATAATTTAACGGGTAACATAATGAACTGCATAGATAAATTTTTAGTGAAAATGTTTAATCTTGATTCCTTAATTCTGTGTAACAACTTTTCAAAAGAATTTGATAAGAATGTCAAAAATCTAAATAATCCCTGCACTAAGCTTTTAATAAATCCAACTACCTATGAAATTATTCCCGAAAAATCAATTAGAGTGGGAACAGCGCGCGAAGAAGAAATTGAACGAATAATAAAAAACATTAACGATAAAAAGAGCCCGGGCTATGATGGGATTAGAGCTAAAGATATAAAATACTCTTCTGATCAACTAGTACCGGTAATCACCCATCTGATTAACCGCTGCATGGCCACATCTATTTACCCTGATATTTTAAAAATTGGAGTTATTCGTCCAATTCACAAAAAAGGCAAGCATACCGACTATAATAATTACCGACCTATCACTATTTTGTCTTGTATTGACAAAGTGATAGAGAGGTTTTTAGGAAATAAAATTAATAATTACTTACAAAAAAATCAAGTAATAAATGATAAACAATATGGTTTTCAGAAGAATAAAAGCACAACTCAACTCCTAAGAAAATTTACAGATGAGGTTAACTGTCACCTAAATGAGAGACTTCACGTGCTGGTCCTATTCATCGATTTTAGCAAGGCATTTGACGTTTTAAATTATAATATCTTATTCAACAAGCTTTCGCGAAGTGGTATACAAGGACCCTTGCTAGAATTACTTAAAAATTATCATAAATGTCGATACACTACAGTTAAAATAGCTGATAAGACAAGTGATCTCGTCTTGACTACCCAAGGCACGGCTCAAGGTTCAATAATAGGACCTACTGAGTACTTATTATACGTGAACGACATGTCTAACATCATTGACAGGGGTTCCGTTTACCAATTCGCGGATGACACCTGTTTGCTTGTAGCTCATAAAAATATTACTGAGGCGCAGGACCTACTGCAGCAAAACTTTGACCTTCTATGTAAATGGGCACACGATGTTGGTCTAGTGATAAATGCACAAAAAACTAAATATATACATATTCACTCATTGCATAACAAAGTATTAACTAAACCAATTATCGTGGCCCATGACCACTTATGTCTGCACTCTGTACTACCTAGTCAATGTTCTTGCGATCCTATAGAACAAGTTAGAACGCACACTTATGTTGGTCTTGTAATCGATGACAGACTCAGCTGGGGCCCGCATAAAGATCATGTATGCAATAAATTAAGATCCGTTTTGAGCAAATTAGCTATCTTAAAATATAAGCTACCATACAAAACTCTTCGGCTTATATACTTGGCCTTAGCTGATTCTGTGATCGGTTACGGTCTAAGCAGTTACGGAAGGACAAACAAGACTTGTTTAGAGGATATCTATGATCTTCAGATACGGTTATTAAAAACAATAGTCCCTAAACATATTAAAAATAAATATAAAGATAACTACCACAACTTATTTAATCATTGTCAGTTGATGAGCATCCAGAATAAAATAAAATTTACAATATTAACTGAAGTAAATCAACAAGGTATTCTAAAAGAAAAACGAAGGAATTCACGTCTGAGGACCTTATCTGACACTCATACCTATCTTCTACCCAAAGTCGTAAATAAATACGGATCGAGGAAATTGGATTATGTAATACCTACCTACCTTAATGAATTACCATTAGACCTCCAGGACATGTACACACAAAATTGTAAATACCGGGGTAAGTTGAAAACTTACTACCTTACGAATAATGATGTCACTTAACATAAGACTCGTCAGTACACAGATAAACCCTCAGAGGTTTGCGAGGTACTGGCTATAGTTTAAGACTTTTCTGTAATTTTAATGTTTTGAATAAATAATAAAAAAAAAAAAAAAAAAAAAAAAAAGGTAGTAAAAAAGTCATATAAAATTATCAACACAAGCCAAAAAAGCATTATAAAAATATTTAAACAAACAAACTTAGCTGTATGGCCCAGCTCCATGCCCAATCCTAAATGCTCAATACTGTAGCTAGCTACATAAACGCACCAACCAAAAAACGTCAGACGCATGTCAGTTGTCCGAAATGACGTTCAACAAAATAACATAAGTAACATACAATATTACAATAAAATTGTGTTTTGTGCCGAAAAATAGCGAGAAAACACGAAGCAGTGCACGTGCTTCGAAGGCCTTTGACAGGGTCTGGCATGCAAGTCTGCTCAGCAAGCTTCCTGCTTATGGCATCCCAGCTGATTTTTGTACTTGGATTTCAGACTTCCTTAGTGAACGGTCCATCAGAGTAGTCGTTGACGGCTGCTCCTCTGACCTAATGGCCATTGATGCCGGAGTTCCTCAGGGGTCTGTTCTCTCTGCAACTCTTTTCCTGCTGCACATCAATGACCTCCTTCGGCATGGTATTGTTGGATACGCAGATGATAGTACCGTTTCAGAGAGATACTTGACAGGTGCAGGGACCAGTGGGGATGAAATACGTTCGTTAAGAAAGGCCATGGTAGAGCGAACAGATCTGACCTTAAGTCTTGTCTCCCAATGGGGCGACGACAATCTGGTCTCATTCAATGCCACCAAAACACAGGCGTGTCTTTTCACTGCAAAAAGGAGTCCTTTCGACTGGACACCTACTTTTCGGGGTACATCTGTCCCAGTCACTGACAGGCTTGAGCTTCTAGGCATGGAGTTGACATCAAATCTAAACTTCGGCGCGACCATCGAGTACAAGGCTCAGACGGCGGCTAAAAAGCTGGGCGTCCTGAATAGAGTGAAGCGATACTTTACGCCTGGACAGCTTTTAACTCTTTATAAAGCACAAGTCCGATCCTGCATGGAGTATTGCAGTCACCTTTGGGATGGCTCAGCCAAATACCAACTTGCCGCTCTTGACTCGGTGGAACGCAGGGCCAAGAGGCTCATAGGCGACATAAAACTGGTGGACACCAAGCTACATAGCCTGGCACATCGCCGCAAGGTTGCCTGCTTGTCGGTATTTTATAGATTGTACTTCGGAGAGTGTGCTCAAGAGCTTCACGACCTTGTTCCACCAGCTCCCTTCTACCATCGGACATCCAGACGCACCGCCGGATACCATCCGTACCTGGTAGCCATTCCACCAATTCGGACTAAGCGCTTCCAGTCATCATTTATAATGCGCACTGCTAAAGAGTGGAACTCACTTCCTGCGTCTGTGTTTCCAAAAGCATACAACCCTAATCTCTTCAAAGTAAGAGTGAACAGGCTTCTTCTGGGTGAGCTCGCTCCATCTTAGACTCTGTCTCTGTCCTATGACCTAGACTAGAGTCAAGAGCAAACCCATCATTAATAAAAAAAAAAAAAAAAAAAAAAACAGAAACGTTACCTATCTTATACAGACACCTACGATACTGGACATTCTACACTCTAATACTTATGCTTTGAACTCCGCCATGGACTCAATTTTCTTCTTGTTGCCATCCGGTGTCTTAATGTGTATGCAGCAATCTCGAGTCCAGCACGATGTTACACCGTAGAAGTCCCTAGCCGCCATGAACACGGTGTGGCGGGATTTAGTTAGGAACTCAGAAAGCGTAACTTTCGTTCCCTTGAGCGCCTTCTTGGAGTTCCAAACGCGTTCACGTATAGCGGCGTTGGAGAACTTAACCACAGTATAATTAACAGTACTAGCGTACAGTATGGTCACTCCCTGCCTCCCCCTACAAGTGCCGCCCACCCGCGCTCGGAGGACGCTCAGACACTGGCTAGCAAGGATGCGTCGACGAAGGTCATTTCATACTGCCGCACATTGCATTCCCGATTCGCGAACGCAAAATGGCGGCAACCCTCACACACACAAGCATGGTCCGCGTGCTCCTACGCGAGCTTAGACTGTGTGCGTAGCAACGCGTTTGATTCATACATTTGAGCGCCAGTGTCCGAGGTGTGACTTAACCACAATCGACCTAGGCTTTGACTTGGCCTCTTTCTTGCCCAAGCGATGGCTACTGCGTATGCTGCTCACAGTCAAAGCTGAGATATTGCACTTAATTGCACTGGCTTCAAATTCAGCCATCTTGGTGTTGAAGGTCTTGATCATCGCCTCCATACTTGCTAGTACCTTTGAGTGATCCATTGTGATGTGTATGTGGCAGTTTCAATTGAAGTGCAGTCCAAAGTAATAAAGGAAAGATTTTAGGATAACAACACTGCAGGTGGGTAAATGTTATCTATGCATTTATAAACACCATAAAATTAAATAGTATTATACTGAATAAGTATTTTTAAATCAAAATAATTTGGAGAGCAAAAATAAACAATGTTGCCTAAGCGACTACCCACAGCAGCAATTATATAATACTTAATGATGCTTTTAGGTTGCCTTGTATGTAAACAAAAGGGGTGACTTAGGACTTTATTGTATCATAAATTACAAATTGCATTATTTTTACAATGAAATTACGACATCAGCCTGTACCGGACGAAGAAATTTGACACAATAGAATGTTGCAATGATGTTGCGGTAAAATTATAAAATTATCAGTGTACGAGGCTGCTCATCAATTATATGTTTCGTATGATTGTCTTCACTAATTTTCATCTACACTTATATGTAGTAGGTAGGTACTTTAGAACTAAGTAAACAAACTAGTAGCAAGAGTTTTTACACGTATGTTCCAGAAATAACAAAAGAATCATGTTAATAACTTGTAACGAGATCCTTTAACTATTGTATTCCATATAAGGAAGGATAGAGTTCAGTTAAATGATACTTGAATGATCATATTGTAACAAGACCAATAATTGACGTCAATTGTGTGACATTCCTGTACCTATGAATAACTTTTACCTTACTATAAAAGGGCTATAATTTTAATAAAGACTTTAGTACTAACTCAAGCTTCGGTTGTTTTACTTCGTTCCTATAACTCCCCACATTATATGGCGACCCTTGCCAGTGGGCCTGCTTGTGGGTTCGAATCGGGTGTGTACCGTATTTGGTAGCGCGCATCGTATTCAAGTCGCGACGATTATCATGTGATTATGAACAATAAATACCGGTAGTTATAATGGGGAATCAGGCTACTACTAGTCGGTCTTCAGTCGCGATACCGAGTGCTACTAATAGTCAGATTGACATAATATTACACAAATTGGGAAAAATAATCAATTGACCCAAGAAAATATAATTTCATAAGGGATAAACCATATTGATTGGTACATTTTCATCTTCGTAATTGGGTTCCTGTTGATCGTCATTGCTGAGCTGTTACGTTATCTCAACATCTGTTTCAACAAGAAAAATGACAGGCGAACACAAGGCGAAATATTTAAACACCAAACAGCATACTGGAAGCATTTTCATACCTGAATGAATTTGAAAAACAAGTTAAAATATTTTGTGAAAGCACAAACGTAAGCCTGCAATCAATAAAATTTACCAATGGAAAAGAAGGAAGACAAATAATAGAAGTCTTCATTAAAGGCTACATGGGACATTATTTGATGTGCCCAAGAAAAATAACAAAACAGGATTTTGCTATGATAACAAATTCATTCGACGTGGAATTTCCGGATAACACTAAGGCGTTAGCAGAGATGGAGCTCGTTTACAAGGGACGACTCTTGTGGATATACAGAATCAATTGGGAACGCGATGTTCAATTTGCCGAGTGGTGAGGTGACAGTCCGTGAGTGAGTGTATCTACGGCAATTTTAAAGCAGCAGCGGTAAAACAAAGGACATGACGTATGTATTAATTAATAAAATTATTATTGTATAACCATAACATGTATTGATTTATGGCGAATAGAATTAAAACAGTTATAAAACATATAGAGGAACTAAGAACTTATTAAATTAAGATAGGACCTAGTAAACGTAAGGGTCAAATAATAATCGATAAACTTAATGAAACTAAGGTAACACATGCAAAGTATACAATATTGCTAACGGAAATAGATAAAAAAAAAAAGATTAATTGCGGAGAAAAATTTGGAAGATATTGATAAAAATAAAGAAAAGTTTATAGCTGTATTTAGTGACGTAGAAAATTTATGCAAAGTAGAGAAAATGGCGGAAACGGAACAATGTTTCAATGAAATGACTAGGGCAATAAGAAAGCGAGAGATTGCAAAAGATGGTGCAATCAATAAAAATTTGAATGAAATAAAGGTAAGTGATTCTACAAATATTCAACCTGATCAACTGAAAGTTGTAGAACTCGCAAATAAACCAAAAGAGAGTATAGAAATAAAAAGTATAACGACAGAGGAGCTTCATAAAGTAAGAAATAAAAGAATTATAAATGATGAATCACGAGCAATGATATATACAGGATTATTTTTTAGTCAGTGCGCAGCTTCAACATACGTAATGGTTATCAAATTTTGGAAAATATGTATTTATTTTTTACACCTGACTTAGAACAAAAAAATTGAAATAATCGCACTTAAACTTATCCCAGGATCGTACGTAAGTGTGGATCACCCTATTAGGTTCACTAGCTATCTTTCGATATGGCAACGTTGCGCGCGGCCCAGTTATACCTATCAGCTGACTGTGTTCTAGCTTCTACCTACAGCACAGGTCAATGACCAGTCCAGGTTAATGACCGCTATTGGTACCGTACCGGGATGCGTGCGGGTGATACCTACAACAACTAAGTACCTATCTCACAAGTACCTACACTTAAACTGCCTCCGTGGTGTAGTGGTTTGAAAGTTGGTCTCTTGATTTGATGGTCCCTGTTTCTAGTTTATGCGGAGAGACAAGATTATTTTGTTAATCACGTAGTTGGATTTTTCCCAGTTTGGTTAAGAATTAGCAGCTACTACTAGCATAAGCAAGACATGTAAATGTTTAATCCATAACGGTAACTCGGGATTGTACAGCACCTCGAGTAACCATCTACGTGATCAACTTAAGAATGGTTTTTCTTACAGTTAACAAGAATAACCAGAAAAGATTGATACCCATTTTAAAAGATCAACATTGAAAAGGTTTTTCAAATATTCTTTAAAAATAACCAGTAAAGACTTTAATGGCAACTGGAGCCGTTGCTGATAGAACCTAAAAAGCCTACACAACCTGCATACAACAGAGGTTGTGATGGTTTGACAACGTCGCGATTAGTCACCGCGTCTCACAGCGCCAGACATAGTGGCGCCAACAATTAAATTTTTAGAAGAAATCTGACGCCAGCGCCGGCCGCCCGCGCCGCGCCGCCGCCACCGGCACGGCGTGGCGGGAAATTCATCTGCACTGCTAGAAAGCTTTATGTACACAGATGATATGAGGTAGCTCGTATTGCGCGTGCCGGCCCTTCGATGATTTTAACCGAATTATCCTTAAAGTACAACTGCTTTTAAAGTAAAGTAAACGGCAATTTTGTGCGCTTATGAGAGTGGAGCGAAAAATTCAGTAAAGTATGACAGTCAAAGTTGATTAGGCCACTAAAATGTTGCTACTACGTCAGTGTGAACTAACCTTGAGTGGTTATTTAGGAATAAAGATTAAAGCGGTCTACTCACACAAAAATAACAGGGTGTGATTTGATCGGGCATTCATAAAAAAAAAAACGTATGGCCGGAACGCGGCTATCGCGCGCCGGTCTTGTGTAGCTGAGCCTTTTAAAAGATGATTCCAATTTTCCCTTCATACTTTTACGGGCTTAGGACCGTCAAAATGAAAAGTTTACCTAGAACACTAGGTAGGCGTAGGCAGTAGGTAGCTAAGTACAATAGTCGTTTAATTAACATTTACTTACCGTAAACTGCCCGTGATCCAACAGCCACTGCATAACGTTGAGGAATGTTCTTGGGTTCGGTACACGAGGGTCCACAACGCCAGCATTACGCAGTCGAGGTAAACTTTCGTCCGCGTACATTCATTGGGCTACTCGGGTATTTTCCCCACTTAAAAAGTACGAACGCACCATTTCGTAAAACTCGCGAAACGTAAAATTCGACATCGCAAAATCAATTTGGGATCGGCGGGAAAAGTAGTGTCACGCAGGTGCGCGCCCGTTCGCGACGGAATCAAAGCGAGAACTGAAACTGACTGAAGGGTGCGCTGCGCGAGCGCTGTTGCCATTTTCACGCACCCCCGATTGATAAGTAGTGTGTCCATGATTTATTTTTTATGAGGTAGACAAAAATAATAAAAATAAAACATATTTTTTTATTGGCCTAAAATGTCCTATTAACGATTCTGATATGGTAAAAGTTTGCGCACTGACTAAAAAATAACCCTGTTTAAAAGAAGATAAAATGTTATACATAAAACCATTTTCTCCATCACAAATGACGCGAGGCGCCTTTGTGAGAGAGCTTGGTACGAAATGTAAAGATTGGAATATTGATAAAGTAATAATATTGAAGAATAAATATAATAATGTATTCGTTGCAAAATTAGCGAATGAGATTAAAAAGTCAAAGTATTAGACCGGTCCCCAATTATTTATTTTACATGATGTAATAAAAATAAAAGATAACGATGAAAAAAAAGTAATTCTAAACAATTATCACATGTTACCTACAAGTGGACATTCAGGAGTAAGACAAATGTATAATAATATTCAGAAAATGTATTTTTGGATAGGATTAGAAGAAGATATAAAGAACTACGTTAAAAAATGTAGTAAATGTCAAAAAGAAAAATACTCAGTTCATACGAAAGAACCAATGATCATAACTACTACATCTAACAGTGCGTTTCAAAAGGTATTTCTTGATATAGTTGGACCATTAGAGAAAGAAGAAGACAATTATTTGTATATATTAACCTTGCAATGTGAATTAACAAAATATGTAGAAGCTTATTGGAGCATTGGAGAACACACACAAAACCTTAGGTGCGTATTAACATATACAAACTGAAAAACATTCTACACACTGGAGTAAGTGGGTACCATATTGGTGTTTTGCTTTTAATACATCAGTGCATACGGAAACAATATTCACACCGTTTGAATTAGTATTCGGAAAAAATTGCAGGTTTCCAAGTAATATTACGTCTCATGTCGAACCTCTATATAATCATGAAAGTTATCCACTAGTATAGACTACAAGTTTAACAAAAAGAAGCAAGAGATAATTTGTTGAAAAGTAAAATAGAAAGGAAAAAGAAATATGATATTAATGTAAAACCAGTTTCATACAAACCGAATGATAAGATATTAATAAGAAATGAAAACAGAACAAAATTAGACAGTGTACTTTTTTTGAAAACGTGCAAACTTTTTTGAAAATTTTCGCTTGCACCGCCACAGTCTTATAAATCCGACGATAGTGTTGTGACACTTGTGACAATACTTTATTGACACCCAAAGACTAAATACCTCTATATTCGTTCTTTACTTTTATATTTTAAAATAATTTATACTAAACAGTAAGTAGGTAGAACATAATAAAACTAACTGTTGTTAAACACGTCTTTTTATATTTAAATCTTACCTGAACTGTAATAATAAATACTCTTTTAAATCTTTAAAAAATCTAATATTTCCATACATTGCACAGCACTAATCATTTGAAAATTGTTTGAAGTGTCAGCGCCGGAGTCGTATATATTCGACCGCCTGTGACGTCATAAGCGCGAACAGCACCGAATTAGGGAGGGTACGTTGATAAAAAGTTGTCGATGGTTTTATATTTTTTGATAATGTTTTCATTCCTACCTACAAAGTACATATTTAGCGAAGTAAGCAGCATAATTTTGATTCTGAATATATTCAGTCTCGTTGCAATAATGTCTGGACAGAACGCAGAAGACGCAGAAGAATTAATTCGAATTCTAGAAGGACGTGAAGAAGAGACTGAAATTTTCGAATCAGATGAAGAATTTGATATCGATGAAGCTCAGGTATATACCGTTTCGTTCTAATTCTAACCAATAAAAATACTTTTAATTTATACATATAGCTTAACTTTAAATACGTCATAACATAAAATTAAATGTGCGTGTGTGCGTGTAGATGTGTTTGTAGCAGGTAAGAAAATATTTAATGTATTATACATATATTATGTTATAGGCAATAATATATCGTTCACGTCTGTATTTTTTAGGTACCTACGTACCTACTTGCATATTTTTTGCGTCTCGCTTCCGTAGAACAGCCGAAAAATACCTACTAGCTACTAAGGTACTACACAAATGTAAATATGCACTATCTTTTGTATTTCAGATAGATGAAACTGAGGAATCCGAGTGGTCGATGGAAGGAACGGCTCCAACTGTAGAACAGTTTGATGATTTTTCCGCTGGTTTAATTTCATCTCCTGGTTGGACACAAAATTCAAAAGAACTGGATTTTTATTATTATTAACCATTTATTGCACACAAGAAACATTACAAGAGACAATATACAAAGAATGACGACACAACACGACAACTTATTTCTACTAAGAAATTTCTTCCAGCTGACCTACAGAAAGTGAGACTTCTACAAGACAGGCGGATTGGGCGTGCACAATTACTTATTTAAATAAATAAATGCCAATAAAAATATAATAATACTTTCATAAATAAACATACATAATATATTTCATACATATATTATATGAATACTACCTAAACTGAACTAAACATATGATTAACTATAATACATACATAGCTTTAATATACCTAATTTACTCGGATAGTGAAAGATAGTGCTCTCTTACTCTCTTCTTAAAGACAGCGATGGAAGGGCTGTCTCGAACAATGTGTGGTAGTGAATTCCATAACCTAACCGCATGAACAGTAAAGGAATATGAATAAAAATCAGTATGATGGTGAGGAATGGCAAGAACCGTTCTAACATTAGAACGACAAGGCTTGTCCAGTGGACGAGAGAATTTAAAGCGCTCACGCAAATAGATAGGGGCGCACGGGTTATATAAAATGTTGTATAGCGAACAAAGAATGCGAGTATTCCTGCGGAATCGGATCGGGAGCCACTTGAGCTGTTTGCGAAACTGGGAAACGTGATCATACTTACGGAGTCCGAAAACAAACCGTATGCACAGATTCTGGAGACGCTCAAGCTTATTTAAGAGCTCCTCTGTGGCATCAGGGAAACAAGAATCGGCATAGTCCAGTACCGGAAAGAGAAGAGATTGTACCAGAGAGATTTTAGTTTTTAGGGGCAAGAGACTTTGAAGTCGTTTAAACGAGTGAAAAGAGTAATGAATTTTCCTGCTGAGCTCATTGACGTGAGGGATCCAAGTCAGATTGGAATCAAATATAACCCCAAGATTCTTAGCGGTACTAGTATAAGCAATGGCGGTTCCATTGTATATGACAGGTGGGATACAGCAAAAATCCAACTGCTTATACATGTATCTGCTACCCAAGATCAATACCTGCGACTTTTTATGAATATTTTGCAGATGAAAGTTTGGCTAACGAAATAGCAAGATGTACTTATCTGTATTACCAGCACTACGTAAGGCGTGTCGATATACAGGAACATTCCCGATGTCGTGAGTGGCAAGATGTCGATAAAAGGCATATATACATATTTTTTGCGGTGACTATGCTATTTACTAGAAACAAGAGAATATCTATTGAAGAGCATTGGTCAACAGACCCACTGTTAAGTACACCAATTTAAAAAAAAAATATTGAGCAGAAATATATACTGTCTAATTATGTCTATGATGCATTTCACGGATATTTTTGTTACGAATGAGAGACTTACGAGATTACATAAAGTGCAGTTTGTAATCGATCATACAAGAAACAAATTCAAAGAAGTTTTGAAACCTCATCAAAAGTTATGCATCGACGAAAGTGTTGTCCCCTTTAAGGGACGCCTTATTATGAAACAATATTTGAGAAAAAAGAGAAATAGATTTGGAATAAAGTTATTTGTCTTATGTGATGTAGAAACAGGTTATATAATAGATTTTATTATATATTGTGGAGCAAAAACTGAAATCCAAAAAGTACCTAATTTAGGTGTAAGCGGATCAGTAGTAGCTACACTTTTGAATGACTATTACTACTGTAACAGGCAACTTTATGTTGATAATTGGTACTCTAGTCCAAGTCTGTTTCGCTTTTTGAAAGAAAAGGGTACGTATGCATGTGGTACTGTAAATAAGAATAGAAAGGGTATGCCTAAGTTTCATAAGCTTCAAAAGGGAGAAATACCTTTAATGGTACTAAAATGGCAAGATAAAAAGCTGTTACTATGATTAGTACTATGCATGATGCTAAAGTAATACCTTCAAATAAGGAAGACAGATCAACGGGTCTCCCTAAATTAAAACCCAAGTGTGTAATTAATTACACACAAAATATGGGTGTCGTTGATACTGCCGACATGATGATAAGTACACTAACATGTATTAAAAAAACCAGGCGTTGGTATATGAAGCTGGCTTTCCGTTAAATGGATTTGCATATGTTGAATTCGTTTTATGTCTACAAAATTGTTCATAACTGCCCAAATAAGCCATTTAGTGAATTCCAATTAGAAGTAATACGACAGATGATTGCCAAAAGTAAACTGATGGGTTACCTAGCATTGCCGTCTACATCACGTAGTATACAAAACAATCCTTGCAGTTTTTTGTCCAATGACATTCATAAACATTTTCCTGTCACTGTTCCTGATAAAAAAAAGCCAGCGTTAATGTGTGCGCTAAAAAAGCAGAGAAAAGACACGAGATATATGTGTACAGAGTGCAATGTCTATCTTTGTATTGAGCCATTTAGTACAGATTTCCATAGAAAACGATTTTGATACATATATTTTATTTATTTATTAAAGATACATATTTTCTATTCAATCATGTTGTTTTTTTGTTGACTAACTATACGAGAAGCTTAAGTTAATACCTCCATTAATTCAGGCACTTTGAGTGTTTGTTGAAACACTTTGAGAATTTATAAAAAATGAAGGTAGGGTAGGTGTTCACATACTTATGTATTTCTGAGGGAGTCGGGTAAAACAGTAATAAAAAACGAGGGTACTCTTTCCTCACTGTTAAATGAGCTACACTTAACCTTCACAATTTACCCGTTGTCGCGTCACTAAGCGCGTATACTGAGCTCTCGATAACTAATATTTAAGATCAGCATTAAAATGCCCTGGCCATTTGATAACGATGAGCAATGGAAAGAATTTCAAAAAATGTATAGAAGAATGAAAGCACTACGCCCAGAAGAACGTAAGTTATTTATATCCATAATAATATTAAAAGCAAAAACACTTACCTACCTGTCAGTAAATGTGTTAGCATTATTATCTTTTTTCTAAATTGTATATATCATTGCTTTGTAGAAATTGCCGAAATTTTTGGAGAAACATCATCGGGTGTAACGTCAGAAGTGTCGTCAGTCTCCAGCAGTTTACATTCATCGGGATCAAAAAAAGAAAAAATAGGTCTGATCAGGGTTCGAAGTGATAATTTATCATTGATAATTATACTCTGATAATTACCTTGATAATTATAAAATAACGTGCGAAGGCGTTTTAAGTGCATCCAATTAGAATTTTAGAGTCATATTATAGTAAGGCATACGAGCGACAGATCGCCCGCGACAGCTATCGCCGACGGTCGTGCGACTGTCGTGGGCGATCTGTCGCTCGTCTGTGGGAGGCCTAAAGGTGTAGTTATAGTCTGCGACCGCGCCGCTTTCGTTGCATACATTTTCTTATAAACTTCCTGGTCAAAAGCGGCGCGGTCGCAGACTTTAACTACAACCTTAGAGGCGCGAAAACAGCCAGACTGTTTGGCGTGATTTTACAAGAAAATATTTGCAAAAATGTTATGACTGAATTGAGCGAACAGATAAATAAACCGCAATATACTTTTTGCAAACATTTCCTTGTAAACTGGTCATAAAAAGTCTGGACGCTTTCACGCCACATACTAAGTATAATTCAGCTCTTACGGTCCGCGTGTATCCTAAGATGAATTTGTTGCGTTTCGGATCACAATAAATATAAAACTTTCAGCAAAAGTAATCTTTTTTTTTAATATTTTTTAATACAATATTTTTGCAACCCGACCGAAGTTGGGCTGTACGCTTCGGCGGCGATGCGACGTATTTTCGGAGTCAGTAATATAATAAACATTATACGCGTATAACATTGAATGCGCGCTGAACTTTGGCCGCACAACTTTGGCATAGTGTGCTTAGACACTTAAAGGAAAATTCTTCCAATGCGACGTCGCATCATTAGTAGTTGAAAAAATGTTCGTAGTCCCAACACGCCGGAGTCGTATATATCCGTCAATAGGGATTCCAAAAGTCGATGTTTTAGTTTGAAATCACTAGTGAATTTGAGTAAAAAATGGCCACCGCGGTAGGGGCACTTTTTTTTAGATATGCGCGGCGGTTAAAAGGTTAAAGGCATTGTTAGTGAGGGAATCCTTCCGGACTCTAAGAAGGTTACTTACCACGGTGCTTTCAACTAGTGATACACTAAGATTGAATTAGACGAAAGGAACAAATGTAATATTGAGAAATCGAGATCTAGATTTCCCAATATTACACTACTAATATAAATTAACAATAGCCAAAGCTGAAATTTTCTGCGTGAACACTGTTAATTTACTCTGCTTTTTAAAATAAAAAAACAAAAACCATGTTTTGTAGGTACTTGCTTACCTTTTGTAGATAAAAAAAATGTTTTGTATAGCCTGGGATAACAAATATCCAGATAATTTTCAAAAAACCTAATTCTTTTTTGTATCAATATAGAAACACCACAACTTTCGTGGACCACATTACGTATTTGGAATTTTCAAAACATTAAAAACCAACTTACAACCTAAGTTGACAAATTAAATTCAATAACAGCAAAATTTTACGAAACTCAAAGTTCAACATCCAGTCAAAAAACTGTGAAGCGTTTGCATAGTAAGAAGTAACAGGGACAAACTAAATAAAAGACGAAAATTATTGCCCATACAACCTCCACTTTTTACAGCATAATAATAGATTGTTCTATTGTTTTTTTAAGTACCCGAAAATGGTGATTCATTTTTACCCATCTAACCTACATTTTTTCACAGGATAATGCTAATCTAGCATTAGTTCTATTGTTTTTTTTAAGTATCTGACAATTATGATTCATAGATAGGCAAACCCAAATAGTTTTCTTAAGTGTTAAAAACAAAAAGATTAATTTAAGTTAAAAAAAATACTTTTGAAATTTGTGTATGGGAGTTGTTATTTAGGCTAAAAGGATAGCAGATGCCCTTTTCTGTCGGTAATTTTTTTGTTAATGATAAACCAAACAACCTGTATTTATAACTGGCAGCCTTATGCATGGCAAGCAAAAATCGCAAAACCTTCAAAGAACTGTCTTATAATTACCTCAAAGCCAAAGCAGCTAGCCCACTAATGAGTAAAAATGACGCAATCAATCCGGGTTTTTTCTCGACGGCCGGGGAGACGCCATCGAGGAAAGGCCTCCTGGGTGTGATTTCTGCCGCCGCCCGCGAAAGCGGGCGGGTCACGGGGTTGGGGGCCGTGGTGAGTGTGGGAACACTTCGCCACGGCCCGAAGAGTCAGTATGCTGTCGAAGCGCGGCCAGGCAGAACCGGCGAGTCACCAACCGGAAGGCACCCTATTCAGGGAGGCCCAGTGAGTGCCATCCAGCCTGGCGGCGAAATGTTACGTCCGGTTTGGCCGGCGAGCTTGGCCCGAAACGGACCTGCTCAGCTGGCAGGAGTCAAAGTTATGTCTTGTTAGGGGTCAATCTAGTGGAGGCCGCCGACTGGTGAGCGCTATCAAGGTGACAGCGCACCACCAACCGGCGACCAAGGTCAGTCCGGTACGTCAGTATCCTCCACGAGCTCCTCCACCACAGCGAGCTCGCGAGGATACGGTTTCCAGTCGGGTGGGCGCGCGTGGTACGGGGCCTGATTTCGAAGGTGCTCGAAATCTGACCGGTCAGCGCGCGCAAACATCCCGATTGAGAGCTTGGAGATGAACTTATCCAAGGTCTCGACTTTCAGGTCCCTCCGAATGACTTCATTGTGGACGTCACGAGCGCAGAATGGGTCGGAGCAAAGCAGTGGCAGTCCCCGCTTGTTCGATCATATTTTTCACGTGTTGGACCATGGACAGGTTTCGGTCTATGGTCACGCCTAGGTATTTAGCCTGTGCGGACCATCCGATCTCCTGTCTCCTGTGGAGCTTTAGTTTTGAGGGATCTCTTCGACGTCCCACGATGATCGCTTGGGTCTTCCCCACGTTGACCGTCAATTTCCATATTGCCAGCCAGGCTGGGAGGGCGTCCAAAGCTATCTGCATTTTTCTGACCGCGTTCCTCGTGTTGAAGGACACGGAGAAAAATGCAGCGTCATAGGCATAGAGCGCCAGCTTAGTGCCGCCCTCAACTGGGATGTCATCCTTGTACCTGGCGTAACATACCGGAGACAGACAGCTACTCTGGGGGACTCCAGCAGCGATCCTTCGGACTTGGGAGAGGGCGTCTTTCACTGCCACCTGGAAGCGCCTATTCTCTAGGAAGGTGGCCACGATCTTAACGACTCGCCAAGGAGTCGTAGATGTGGACAGTTTATAAACCAAGCCCGGGTGCCATACGCGGTCAAACGCCTTCTCCCTCTTATCGAGGGCCATATCGTGCAGTACTCTCGACAGTTGAAGAGTTGTAGAGTGCTCGGCTCGAAAGTCGAATTGCTCCTCGCGAGGCATGATCTTCAGTTGGTCTGCGCCTTGTACCGAACCCCACTAAGTCGGCTATGAATTATCGAATGGATGATGGGGCTTGTTCAAGTTCTAACACTTGAAGGAGTATCAGACCTCAAACAATGTCCCAAAACAATATAAATAAATGGCTCGTGATGTAAATTATTAGCATGATCGTCTAGTTAGTTGGTAGGACCCATTACGTTGTGTTTAATATAGAAAATAAGTAACCCGAACAGTTCTTTAAGAAGGTACATGGATTTCCTGACATGAGTAAAGGTTGGACAGGATCGGGAAAGGTATATGAGCAATATAAGTTTTTAAGCACTCGCGATCACTTTCACTCATTTTTAGTATTAAACCAACACACACAGATCGATACTTACACGCGACCTCTCATCACCATCCGCGCCACCTGCAGTCTGTAGTGTCGACGCTGACAAAGAGGGCATACGACTTGTGTGACTCAGAACATCGAAACGACGAGTTAAACCATGTGCAAAAAGTGCTGGTTCTAAATGGCTACTCAGGAGCTCAGCGTCGCATGAAAACCAGGAAAGAAAAACATCCGGAGGTGAACAGACAGCCAGCGTATTTACCCTATGTGAAAGGAGTAACAGATAAGATTGGGACAGTGTTGAGTAAAAATTCAATAAAGACTGTTTTCAGTCCATTGTCGAAAGTATCACACTGTTTACGCACGCCGAAGGATGTCATTCCATTTCAGAATGCAGGAGTGTATAAAGTACAATGCAGCTGCGGTAAATCTTATATTGGCCAAACGAAGCGAAGTGTCAGCGAACGGGTCAAAGAACATATCGCAGCTGTAAAAAACCGACAGATGCATAAATCGGCAATAGCAGAACACCTTCTATCATCCGATCCGAATCATTGGATTGAACTTCATGCCCCGAAAATCCTCTCTGTGGAACGCCACTATTACCCAAGGATCGTTCGCGAGGCTATTGAAATTAAGAAGAACCCTAATAATTTCAACCGGGAGGACGGGTTTAAATTGTCATCCGCATGGAGTCCAGTCATTGATAAGTTGAAACCGCGCGATTTATCATCGGAACAATCGTCGGATACTGTGAGTGTTGTGTGCCGGCAGCCTAGTGCAATGTTTACAAACAATCAATAATATTAAAATTATAAAGACAAATGTGGGTAGCAGAACATCTCGTCACCCGCCGCCTAGATGACAACTCGCTGGGACGTCAGTCAACCCGCGACCACAATACATGAAACTGTGTTGAAACGTCGGGACACAGGTAAATTACTAATATTTACCTAAATACTATCGCGATAGACCCGGTCTAATACTAAAAATGAGGTATATGAGCCTCACGGGGCCCCCTCTCCGCCCCTGAGAAGTAGAACCCTCACCCCTTACAGATATTCAGAATTGATATCTATTTTCCCTTAGTCGTCCTTGCACAACTATCAATTGTGCAAACCCGACCAAAAGAGCAGACATCACAACTGAATTCTGTGTTAATTTGGTTCTCCCTGAACTGGATAGTGGGTTTTGACACCCAGGGTTAAACAGATTGCACCAACAGACAGGTGCTGTGATGTACTAGACACCACGGAGAAGTATTTAGGAATCTAATAGATTCAGATGTTAATAGAACAACATATTTAATATATGTATAAATATAGCCAATCTCATGACCAGCCGAATTGACACCATTGTGCCTGATTGATGAAGTAAGTATGATAAGTTAGGTTATCAGTCAAATGACATGATTCCAACTAGTATCTTGTAGTATTTCAGTAGTGGTCCTTAGACCAACGTTCAGATATAATCTGCACAAGACATTTGTCTACAATATTAATATGATCCATACGGAGGTTAGTTAGGGAATGCAGTTTATGCTAGACCCTTTAGTACTTATGAGCTTCATATCGCGAGCCAGATGAGTGTTTGCGATTGCTATCAGCAGAACCCATAGTAGAGAAAGGCTATTGCAAAAATGAATCTCATAATAACCGCCTGTGGTCAAATAATTGGTCTTCGATCATAATGCTGGTACAGAAATATTGAACGCAAAAGTATAGTATGGTTTGATGATGGAAGATTGTCACATGACATTTAATGACAATCATTTGTCTTTAGGTAAGTATTCTGTATTCACAGATCCACATTGGCATCATTCTGCCAGTCATGATAGGTTTCTCGAACAAAGTATGTAGGTGTAATAAAATTAAACATCTGAACCCATTTCAGGGTAGGATATTAGGATGGGAGTATATTATCTACCCACCATATAATCTGATGAAAGTACTACTATAAAATAGCAAGTAGGTACAATTTATAAGTAGATATTTAATCCACTGATGGACACCGCCATTCTCATTATTGAGATGTAAGTAATTTGATTGCAAAGCAAATCAAATTATTGGTATGTATAAATAATGTTGTTTCACTGCTGGACAAATTCCAATTATGTATAAACACAGGAACATATCAATTAATTCCATAGTCGCCTTAGCAACAAAAGGTTTATTTATTAGTAGATATTTAATCCACTGATGGACACCGCCATTCTCAATACTGAGATATAAGTAATTTGTTTGCAAAGCAAATCAAATTATTGGAAAGTATAAATAATGTTGTTTCACTGCTGGACATATTCCAATTATGTATAAAACACAGGAACATAGGAATAAATTCCATAGTCGCCTTAGCAACAAAAGGTTTTCCATGATAAATAGTTTCTCTTGAAACAAAGTACAGATAAAACTTAGGAAATAACTAGTCCAATCTGATACTTATATGGTGTGGTAGATAAATAGAGATAGGATGGAATCAGTAAAAGGATTTCCTACCTAACCCCTACTAAATATTATAAATCATTAGCAAAACCTAACCGTTTGGCAATAATTTTGTACCTAATTTGTAATGTTTTCTTACTATCAATCTAATAAGAATTAGGATGGAAAACTACACTTATCTGGGTTTAGGTAGATAGTAGGCCAGCCCACAGCATTCCAAAGTCATCCACGCAACTCGCAGTCAGCTGATATCCACAGAAGACACACGAACACAGCTCCAAGCATGTATCTTCACACTCCAACACACAGCAGCCACTTTCCAGGGCAGAGTCGCAGCGACCACGGGACAAAATCCATCTTCCACATGAATTGGTGTGACACTAATCCAGCAGCACCTCAGGGTCAGGACTTTCACACTGCACTCTTCTTTTTCTTCCACGTTTACTACTTTTCTTCTTAGATCCGCATACTTCACCGATTAAAATCAGACTTCCCCTTTCGCCCACACACCAGGCCTTATATATCCCTCAAAACGGAAGGTCCAGATACAATTCCTCTTAAAGTCTAAATCTAGAATATTCCAGCTCTATTTGAGGCACAACCGCTTATTCCACTACTCGACACCAGGTGGAGTTAACGAACTGGAACGATCTCGACTATTCGATCTTCGATCCATATTAGATTTATTTGTTTGTGGGTTCCGTACAAAATAAAATTATTTAAACTTTTTTCAAATATCGTCGTAACGTTAAATTGATATTATGAAGATCATAGAATCTAGTTTTCTTCAATAAACTCAGACTTTGTTATTATCAAGATTGTTCTAGTATGAGTGTTTCCCATTTATCACTGATATTTTAGTAGGTTATTTTATGTTCAACTAATATTCAATGATATAATATTTAAAGTTGATTGGCGAATATGCTGAACAGACAGACTTAGTAGTGTATTCTTTATCTTCTTCTTTTATTCATGCGAGACACCGATGTTTTTGTATGTGACTTAGATTTGCTGGTAACCCATATATTTCTAACCCATTATTTTAAAATAATGTAAACATTTTCCCCAAAAGAGAAAACCAAATCCAACAGTAGTCCACTGCGACCAATAATGTTGTTGTTCTCAAATAATTAAAAAAGTTTACTTATTATTTAAAGGTTTTTATATTCCACCCTTAAACGGATCCCTAAATAGTAAACATATCTTAGTTTAGCTACTCAACACCAGGCGTCGCTTCTGTCGCAATTAGAATATTCTCGAAACATAATTTATTTAAATTATTTTTACTACACATAACCTAAACCAGTTTATAAATAAAAGAAAATTATTTACATACATACATACACATATCACGCCTATAATCCCTTGCGGGGTAGGCAGAGCATAAGTGGCCACATAAAACGGACATTTACGCCACGTCCGACAAACATTAAAATTAACAGAAAATTATTTAATTATAAATAAAAGAAATTATTTCAAACATAAAATGCGTATATAAACACCTAAATTGTGCCTTTAACATTTGAAATTATATTTTACTGTGAGTGCCATCTCTTGTCAATTTGATGAATCTCTTAGATTGATGCCATCTACCGACATTATCCTAAACTACTGTTGTATATGTGGGTATATCAGCCTGCGGCTGAGAATATAGATGTAGGTACATGAATAAAACCAGTGTGTTAATAGCTATCTTGTGGTTTGGTTGTGTCCTAATTTCCTCGTACATCATACTTAACAACTGGCGACTTATTTCGAACCCAAATTTGTGTAAAAATGTCGAGTGGCGCGATTTTCGGTATTCTTACGACGTTTGATCATAAAACGCAAGAATGGGCCGGTTACAAAGCGCGACTCAATCAGTGGTTTATTGCGAACGATATTGGGACCACGGAGGCGGACAAAGCAAAGGTCAAACGTAGGGTGATCTTGCTTAGTGCCTTAAGCGGGCCAACCTATAAAATAGCGAGCAATCTGGCGTTGCCGAAAACTTTAGAAGAAACCGAATTTGAAGACATTCTGAAATTATTAGATGGTTACTTTACGCCGAAGCGAAGTGGTTTTGCAGACAGATTTCACTTTTATTCGGCCGTGCAGCAGCCAGGTGAAGGACACGCTCAGTGGGCAGCAAGGATCAGGGGACTGGCAGAACATTGCGAGTTCCAAAGCTTGGAAGAAACACTGGTGGACCAGTTCCTGATGGGTATGGTCGCGGGTCACGAGCGCGACAAGTTGTACGCGCTGAACCCCCGTGATTTGACGCTGGCGAAGGCGGTGGAGCAAGCTGAGAGTACGCGGTGCGCGCGCGAGGCCGCTAAGGCTACGCAGGCTCCCGCGCGGTTCGCGCCGGGGTCGGTACACTTGCAGGAGGGCAGTGTTTTTAAAATTTCCAAGGGTGAAAAGTGCAGTGTATGCGGGTATGCCAGTCATAAAGCCGATCAATGCCGTTTTAAGGCTTATAAGTGTAAAAAGTGCGGCCTTAAAGGCCATCTGCGTCGTATGTGCTCAACAGCTGGTAGGGTACATTATATTGAGGACGTGGATGAGGGAGATGACGGTGAGTTTTGTTACAATATTAGATGTGAAAACAATAAACCGATGTTAGAACGCGTTGACGTTGGTGGTCTGGGTTTTGAGTTCCAAATAGACAGCGGGTCGGATGCGAGCGTCATTTCTGAAAATACTTATAATTCACATTTTAAACATACATACATACATACATACATATATCACGCCTATAATCCCTTGCGGGGTAGGCAGAGCATAAACAGCCGCATAAAACGGACATTTACGCCATGTCTGACAAATATTTGAGGGTTATTTAGAAAATTGTGTATCGCTATAGTGACAGGTTGTCAGCCCATCGCCTAAAATTGCAATACACACCCTCAAGTCCCTAAGTCGCCTCTTACGACTCCCACGGGCAAGAAATGGGGTGATGCTATTCTCAGCCGGCAACACACGGCAAGCAAACATTTTAAACACCTACCATTATCACCCACAAAAAGAAGGTTAACAACTTATACGGGCGTTATTGTAGGGTGCGTGCGGTTGGAAATTACCTACAATGATATTACGCATTACATTGACGCGTGTGTCGTGCGTGGAGGCGGCCCTCCATTGCTGGGTCGCGATTTCATAAGAATTTTTAAATTAGAGCTAGCACCGATTGTCAACTATATTGGAGACGATGGTTTTAATGTAAGTGAATTATTCGCAAAATTTCCCAAGTTATTTTCAAGTGATCTTGGTTGTTTCAATAAATACAAAGTACAGTTGCATTTAAAAGAAGGCTCGAAACCTATATTTTTTAGGCCCAGACCAGTGGCTTTTTCGTTAAAGGATAAAATCAATAATGAAATCGACCGATTAGTAGGGTTAGGTATTCTGGAACCGGTCGAGTACGCTGACTACGCTTCTCCAATAGTGCCCGTTTTGAAAAAAGACGGCTCGGTACGGTTGTTCGCTGACTACTCAGTTACAATTAACAAACAGCTTTTAGTGGAAAAATATCCATTACCGACCATCGAGGAAATTTTTTCCAAGTTACACGGGGGGGAGCAGTTTAGTAAACTCGACTTGTCCATGGCGTATAACCAATTCGTGTTATCAGATGAGTCACAAAAGCTTACTTGCATCAATACACACCGGGGTATTTTTAAGTATACACGGATGGTTTTCGGGTTGTCGAGCGCGCCCGCGATTTTTCAACGCGCAATGGAATGTGTACTGGCTGGGCTAGAAGGAGTTACAATTTTCTTGGACGACATTTTAGTAACAGGGTCCGGCAAGGAAATTCATAAACAACGTTTAATTACGGTGCTTAAACGGTCTGACCGTGCAGAAAAATAAATGTGATTTTTTCAAAGACGAGATTTGTTACCTAGGTCATATAATTAACAAAAATGGTATACAGAAATCACCGGAAAAAGTGAAAGCAATTTTGAACGCTAAACGACCAACAAACGTTGGTCAGTTACAGTCTTTCCTTGGGTTAACAAATTATTATAGAAACTTTTTGCCCGATGCATCGTCAATTTTGAGTCCTCTATATAATTTGCTACATAAAAAGACAAAATGGGAGTGGACAATTTTGCATGACACGGCGTTCAATAAAATCAAGTCGCTTATCAGCTCGGAACAGGTTTTAGCACACTATGACGCTAATGCTCAGTTAATACTTACGGTAGATGCAGGGCCGGACGGGTTAGGTTCGATTTTATCACAAATTGGGAAGGATGGTCTGGAGAGGCCTATTTCTTTTGCGTCTAGAACGCTAACTCAGGCGGAAAAAAAATATTCGCAGATACAAAAGGAGGCGACGGCCATAATTTTTGGTGTAAGACGTTTTCATCAATATTTATATGGCCGAGCGGTTCCTTTTGTTCTGCGTACGGATCACAAGCCATTAATTTCCATTTTTGGCCCGTATCGCGGTATCCCCGAAGTTTCAGCGAATAGGTTACAAAGATACGCTATGTTTCTATCAGCATACAACTATAAAATAGAATACATACGCAGCAGTGACAACAGTGCGGATTATTTATCTCGTTCCTCGTATGAGTCATGGGACGAGCGAGATGCGCGGGCGCGGGAAGGGGCGCAGGGCGACCTCCGCGACTGTGAGGAACGCGCTGCCTACGTCAATTTCATGGTACAGGGGTGTTTACCAGTTACGATGCAAGAGTTGCGCAGTGCTACTGATAATGACGTTTCCTTGTGTAGGGTTAAAAAGTTTATTATAAACGGCTGGCCCAGGAAAGTAAGTGACGACAGTTTAAAGCCCTTTCATATTTGTAGGACAGAGTTGTCTGTTGAGAATGGTGTTGTTATGCGCGGCCATAAGGCAGTTATACCAAAGTCATTGCAATCTAGAATTTGTGACGAGCTCCATAGTTCACATTTTGGGATAGTAAAGATGAAAGCCGAGGCTCGAGCGCGGTTATGGTTCCCTGGTGTTGACGCAGCGTTGGAGCGGTTGGCGGCGGCTTGCGAGGTGTGCGCGCAGTTAAGACCCTCCCCGCCCCGCGCCCCTCTGGCATCCTGGCCAATAGCACCTCATGCATTCCATAGATGCCATTTGGATTTCTTAGGTCCATTCAATAACATGATGTTTTTGATTGTAGTTGACGCGTATTCGAAGTGGGTAGAATGTTATGAGATGCCCTCGTCGTATGGTTCAAAAGCAGTTATTGAAAAGTTGTGTGATATGATGTCACGTGTCGGGATACCTAACATTATTGTGAGTGATAATGGTACTTCTTTTACTTCGCAAGAATTTAGAAATTTCTGCACGTTAAATGGTATTCGACAATATTTTTCTCCAGCTTATCACCCAGCTAGTAATGGCCAGGCAGAGAGCTTTGTAAAAATAATTAAAAGGGGTTTAAAAGCAATTATTTTGGAGAGCACAAATAAAAAAAATCTAAAGGAGGAAATTTCAAAATTCTTGTTTAATTACAGGAACTCAAAAAACGGTACCACGGGTAAGTCACCCGCCGAGTTAGTCTACGGTCACGCGTTAAGATCGCGGTTGGATTTAATTAAACCAACCACGGTCGCTTCCGCATCCACGGACCTCACTCAATACGTGGAACAAAAACAGTGTTCACAGGCTAAGTATTTTAAATCCAAAACGCGGCCTAACTTAGAGTTGGATGATAAAGTATGGGTGAAGAAGTTCAGTTCAAATCAGCGATTTAGTTGGATGAAGGGAGTAATCACTGGAAAAGTTGGTAAAATGCTGTATTTGGTATTTTTGACCGAATTAAACACTACAGTGACAAGGCACATCGACCAGATTTGGACAAAAATTGAAAGGGGAAATGATTTGATACAGCAGAAGTCTGATAGTCAAGCGAATCATAGCCAGGCTTTACAAGAAGATTACGCTTGGGACCCGGATATTGTTACTGATGTTTTGCCACTAGCAGAGGTTCCTAATGTAGATAATTCACAAGCTACAGGAACCGAGGTGAACTTGTCTACGGGAGAGGAAGAGGCATCGGTATTAGAATCTGAGCCTTCAGCATCAGCAGCTGAGCTTTCCACTCCAGGAGATGGTGAGGCACTGTTGGAGTCCCAAGCCGATGTTGAAATATCCACTCCAACAAGCACCAGTGGAGATGAACTGGAGCCTGGGTTCTCTACACCAGAGAATGCCGCAATTGTCGTAACTGAACCTGATCCAATCCAACTAAATCCTAGGCCTAAGCGTAACCGGAACGTTGTAGATTATAAGACCTTCTTCTAATTGTACTCATTAAATATATGGGAAGGGATTGTTGTATATGTGGGTATATCAGCCTGCGGCTGAGAATATAGATGTAGGTACATGAATAAAACCAGTGTGTTAATAGCTATCTTGTGGTTTGGTTGTGTCCTAATTTCCTCGTACATCATACTTAACAACTACTAGTGAATCTGATCGAACGCAATGGACCGATTCTCATACATTGAATTACGTTCTCTACTAGATGTCGCTATTTTAAAAGTATTTTTCAAAAGGCCAGGGTAGTATTTATTACAGCCTTTCAGATGAGTCTCTGAAAGTAGCGCTACGTCAACGTTTTGCTCCTTCAAAAGGGCACAAAGAAGGCCTATCTTTACCTAAGATAGACCTTCGGCGTTCCAGTGGACGATCCTCAAAGACACAAGCATTGCTTATGCTTTGAGGATCTTTGCCATACCGGACAGGAGCACTGGAAGCGGGTCTTGATCCGCTTTCAGTGCCCCTAGCACCTCGGTCAGCACCTCAATAGCGGCCATCGTTGCCGACTTTTTACCGGCTTCGAAGGCCGCCTTGACGTCCGACATCTACTTCGCCTGGATTGGGGCGGGGTGTCGGCCGGAGGCGGAGAACTTCTTTGGAAGAGCATCGTTGTGCGCTGGCTCCTGCTGCTGTCGGGGCGGGATTTGGGGCAGGTAGGAAACTTTGGCTCCCTTTCTTTTACGCCTCCTCCTGCGCTTATTCTTGCCCTTGGGGCCGCTCCCTGGGTCGTTGGCCTTGGCCATGAGCAACCCCTTGGCATTGCCCTTTTGGGCGCCCCACGAACTTCGGCCTTTCCAGAGGAGGTGCGGGCTGCGGTTCCAGCCTTCTTGTTGCGCGCTTTGCGCACGAAGGCCGGGCAGGCCACATAGTTTGCGGGATGTGGCTCTCCGCAGTTGGCGCAAGTCACCGGTTTTGCCCTCAGCCTAGGGCATTCCTAGGCCGGGTGCACCTCCCCGCAGCGCACACACGCAAATTTGTGGTGGCAATTGTGCGAGGAGTGGCGCAACTGTTGGCACCGGTGTCATTTCGCCGGTCCTTTCTGGCCCCGCCAGGCCTCTTTCTGACCTGCGTCATATTCAGGAGTATGTTTACTGAATATATGCCGGGGATTGTTTCAGCGTTGCGTTCGAGCTGGGCAAAGAAATGACTGAGCCAAATTATTAAATAATAAATTTTAGAAACACGACTCGTGTGGTAATTTGTCTCTCTACCAAATCACAAGCAAGTAGGTCGCGTAAACTTACATCATAAATAAAAACAGTCTCGAGACTATTAATCAGGAATTATGTGTAATAAAAGTATTAAGTTAGTTAGGCACTTACTTGATTTTTAAGCTTATTATTAAAACCGAAACAGACAAGACCTTTATAACATAGTCAGTGGGCAGTAGGTAAATTAAATCACCACGACTTACTTGGTAACAATTATTGTTTTATCACTTTTGAGATAATTTTTACAGATTAATCCCATTTTATTTGCGTTATTAAATATTTTCGGTTATAAGAACTATAATAACATAGATCACGTGGTGACCTATCCAAATATAATTATAACGACTTTACACCTCCAAGACTTATCCAAAACTGTCAGCCAGCTCCACCGCAACGTATGACTCCCCCCCTTTATATTCTACTTCCGAGAAAAAGAGTCTTACATCGACCAATGACAGCGTCATTAAAGATTTCGATGGAGTATATCTGCCCTGCATAGAAGAAAAAGCAAAAGTCAGTATTTATTTTATCAAAATTGAGTTAAATACAGATTCGGAACCAGAAAAAAAGTCTAGGAGAGGTAAATATTGAAAAGAAACTGCCAATTTCAGAATCTCATATTTTTAAGCACTTGTACTCTAAGTCTTTAACCTGTCCTTCCAAATAAGCATATGTATTTAACAGAAATGACGTATAACCAAATTATGGTTTTGACATAATACGAACGCTTCTTCTTCTTTTGGTGTGGGACAACGAGTCGTCCAACGACCCGATGAACCCTGGTGTCAGAGTTTTTCAACCGCCTACTTTCAGTAGTAGGCCTCTGACATGGTCGAGTAACAGCCGCCGTCTAAGTAATCATAGATAGCAACCGGGACATTGTAAGTAAAACTTACACGGTGTAGTGTATGAAACCAGTCTCGAGCGCAGACGACACTAGAGGGCGCTTGAGTCGGCTACGAACGGCCGAGCGGTGTGAGGCTGTCGTGTTGTTTGTGTTGACGATGACGAACCTGGAGTTTAGGACGAGATACTGCGACTTTACAAGTGGCGACGAGGCGAAAGGTTAATACGTGATACATATTTAAGCATAATAAAACTGCTAAGTAAAAAAAAAACAAGAAAGGATCATAAGTACTCATGAAGTGTTTTGCGTGAGACTTTCAAACGTCAAATATCTACCTACATATAGTTATAATTGTAACAAGCGGTCACAAAACCCGTAAATTATATGGAAGTTATTGTAAACAAGTACCTTATTAGCTTAGGTAGATTGAATTCGCCAGTTTCCGCATTATCTCCGTTAGTCGTTGGATATATATTATGCAAGTCCGTAGATACAAATAACAGGCACGGTAATATTACGTAGGTAGTTAAACAAAGCGCTGTATGTGACACAAACGACATGTAAACAATGCATTTGAATAAAATTAGGTATCGCCTTACAAAACCTAAAGAGTCATTTTTGTATTCAACCTACCTATACGCATAGGTAGTACGTAGGTACCTATTTAGGAAATATCCGAAATAGTTTGTTTGTGAACTGGGAGATGCTGTCAGATTTCTGAAGTAGAACTGTAAACAACTGCGTAATCTGTACCTACCTAATTACAGCCTCAGCAACAAAATATGTTGATCATTAAATTGAAAACGGCTTACAAATTATGTACTTGAACATTTGATTGTTATATCTAGCGGTTTAAGTTTGTAAGACTGACTGACCAGACTGGAACTAGTTAGTCAAAGAACTTAGCTGATAACATGAAATTGTTGTTGATTTTGTTTGAAAACAATCAATTTTACTACCTACTTAAATGTGATATGGAATGTTTACAAGCACAAAATGTGTTGTTAGAAGCAGAATAGTAATCTGAACATTAAATTTGTTATTCCACATGGTACCTAAAAACATAGAAGCAGAAAGAATCTGGACATTAAATTGGTTATTTCAAGAAAATAAATGAACATTCATTTATTTTCTTGTACCTAAAAACAAGCACGAATTTGTTTTGCTAGAAGCAGAAAGTAATCTGGATATTAAATTGTTTATTTAAGAATATCGCTTTTGCGATAGGTACACTAAAACCCTATAAGACAAGTCTGACGGGTATAAAATACACGATTACGTGGTAAATAAAAGATGAAACTTACGACAAACAATCAGATAACTATCTAAACATTTAATTGTTGATTCGTATGAAATAATTAATTCTCCATATTGAGATCGCATAGCCAGATGAAAATTCTGATAAGTAGGTACCCTACGTTGTTTAGCAGATTATGCAAGTCTGAATCATTCAATTGGTTTGTTGCAGGACGTCCCATACGCCGCAGTATGTCGTCAAATTCAACAACATTTTTGACACTAGACAAGTTTGAATGTCAAGGAGACCCATCATCGGTGGGCGTGAGATGGGAGCGATGGAAAAGAGCTTTATTCATCTACCTAGATGCTTCCAGTATTGACAAGGAAGAAAAAAAGAGGGCATGTTTGCTACATTTCGGAGGACTCGAATTGCAGGAGATCTTCTATAACATCCCGGGAGCTTTTGTATCTTTGAATACGGCAATATCAAAATTAGATGAATACTTTGCTCCAAAACAGAGTAATGTATACGAGAGACACCTATTCCGCTTACTAAAACAGGAGGCTGATGAGAAATTTGATAAGTTCCTGATTCGACTCCAAAACCAAGCTGATAAGTGTCAATTTGCAGACAAAGAGGAACACATTATTGATCAAATCACTAAAAAAGGTGCTTCGATTGAGCTAAGGAAGAAAATACTCAAAATCGGTGATTAAATTACTTTGGATCAAATAATTACTGAAGCTAATATTCTAGAAGCAGTAACTAAGCATCTAGAGAAATTCAAATCCACTAAAAAAGAGGAAAGTGTCAATAAAACTGACGAAAAGTCAAACTCAAGGTTTAAACGAACCAAATTTGAGAAGATTGGCTGTGGGAGGTGCGGCGACAGAAAACACAAATCTTACGATACGAACTGTCCTGCTAGAGACAAAGATTGCCTAAAATGTGGGCTTAAGGGTCATTTTCGTCAATATTGTAAGACAAAAAACTTCAAAAGGAAATTTCAGGATAGGAAAGACGCAAATATTAACCCAAACAGAGCTCGACATGAGACTGTCAATCAAGTCAGTGAGTAAAAAAGGAGCCAGGCCATGAGACTAATGAGACACATTATGTATTTATTTCATGTTGACGATGATAAGGAGTTTACTCGCTTGCTCGATTGGAGGGGTGGATACAAAACTATTGATTGATTCGGGGTGCAAAAAGAATTTGATAACGGAAGAGACCTGGAACAAATTGAAAGATAACAATGTCAAAATACTAATGCCAAGATGGAAATCCGGATATTAACTTTGTAGCTTATGGAAGTAACATTCCACTTGATGTTAGAGGATCTTTCCAAGCACTCCTTCAAGTTGGATATAAATCAGAAAATGCCACATTCTAATTTGATTGATTAAAAATGGAACGAGGAATTTACTCGGGAAAATTACCGCCAAGGCGCTTGGGATTCTTAAGATTGAAGTAAACAACGTGGACGGCTGCGTATTTCCCAAATTCAATAATGTCCTTGTATAACTAACTCCCAATAGACGACTCAGTACCGCCCGTCTCTCAACCTTACAGGTATTAAGATAAAATTTATTAAAGATGCATAATCAAATGATTTTACTAATAAATAGGTACTACGAAAATTATCAGAAAATTGTGTAATTTAATTTACATTAAGTAATATAACAATTAAAATCAGTTTTCCAAAAGTGTTTAGAATAAATATATGTTAATTACATCTGAAGTAGAAAAATAAATAAAGTAGATACTTACTGTAATAACGAGGTTGTTTCTTTTATAGGCGAATCCCTATACCACTTGAAGGGAAAATAAATACCAAAATTGAAGAATTAATCAAGAGGGATATTGTAAAGGAAGTCAAGGGTTCTTCAAGGCGGGTGTCACCAATAGTCCCTGCAATCAAAGATAATGGTGAGATACGCCTATGTGTCGACATGCGTCGTGCTAATAACGCCATCATACGCGGAAACCATCCGTTGCCGACCATGGATAAACTATTACCGAAGATATATGAAGCAAAATATTTTACAAATTGAAATTGCTCCTGGCTCACGACATATCACAACATTTATTACTCATCGAGGATTATTCCGGTACAAGAGACTGATGTTTGGGATTTCATGCGCTCCCAAAATATTCCAAAAAACTTAAGAACGCATGCTGTTAGGATGTGAAGGAGTCATCAGTTACATAGATGAAATCCTAGTTTATGGCAAAGATTTAAAAGAGCATAATGAAAAGTTAGAGAGAGTCATGACTGTACTAAAGAACAATAATGTGGTTTTGAAATCAGAGAAGTGTTTGTTCAGACAAAAATCGGTAAGTTTTCTGGGACACGAACTTTCAGAACACGGTGTTTAGCCACTTCAAAAATACATCTCGACTGATGCCTATTCAATGCGACGCTCACGTGGAAGACGTCGAGACATCCAACAATCACTAAGCCTGGTATTCTAGTATAACCCAGGAGAACCGCAATAATACGATGCATCAACACGCGCGATCTCAAATTGAATCGTCCATTACACGCGGCATCACAAAACGCGTGGCGGGAAATCCGCACGATACGCGATACCCTCCCGTCCGAACGGTGTTGAGTGACTGCCAGTGCGGTGCAGAAATCACCGCGTGGCGCCGTCAGGCGGTCTGCGCGCACGTCGCCAGTCTCGCCCTGCGAGCGAGAAAGGGACAACATATGCCCAGAGCGATGCGTGCGAAATCGCGGCGCATTCATAGACCGTCATTAATACCTACTTACCCCAGCATAGCAACGCTAAATTAAACATTCACCCGCCCTAGGCCGAATCCCTTAGGCCTATTCACTACTGGGGAGACGAGATAGCGTTGCTATTGCTCGCTTAAGAACTGAATCCCCTACCTGAACTGTCGCGACTCGAGGAGTGCCATCACTACCTGGGAACAAGTTGAGAATGCGCCCTCTGCGCCATCGCAGTGGCGGCAGGTTGGCATCCTTAACCAGAACGAGATCTCCGATGCGAGGGGGTTCAGTTCTGTCCGTCCACTTAAGGCGTTGCTGCAGAATGTGCAAATACTCAAGCGACCATCGCTTCCAAAAATTCTGAGACATTTGCTGCAGCAACTCATAACGCGTCAAACGATTGCTACTGACCTCTGTGTAGGGGTACTCTGGCAAGGCGTTAAGTGGTCGGCCAATTAAGAAATGCCCTGGTGTCAGGGCCTCCAGATCATTCGGATCTGAGCTAAGCGGACACAAAGGACGTGAATTGAGAACGGCCTCAATTTTACAAAACACGGTCGCTAGCTCCTCAAAGGTTAATATCGTTAAACCTATAACGCGCATCAAATGCGTCTTAGCGGACTTTACAACCGCTTCAAATATACCACCCAGTTAATGCCCTGACGGGAGAGGCTCGTGCCGATAGCTTCCTCGTTTTCCGATAAAAACGTTATAATTTCTTTCATACATCGATCAGCGCCCTTAAAGTTGGTACCACAGTCCGACCTGATCAGCGCTGGTCGCCCTCTTCGCGACACAAATCTATCTAAAGCTGCTAAGAAAGCCTCCGTAGTGAGGTCGGCCACGAGTTCCAAGTGGACGGCCTTGGTTGCTAGGCACACAAACACGCACAAATACGCCTTGATTGACTTCGCGTTGCGAAGGCGTGATGCCTTTACCATAAAAGGCCCCGCAAAGTCCGTTCCCACACCCGCAAACGTCCAGGCTTCCGTCACCCGGTCCGGTGGGAGGTCTCCCATCTGAGGTTGCATTGTGGCTGCCTTCAACCGATAGCAAGGCAAGCACCGAAACACAATGCTCCGTACCGTACGTCGTCCAGACAAGATCCAAAACTCGCGCTGCAGAATAGCCAAAAGTGCATTGCAGCCCGCATGCGAGTTTTTCTGGTGACGATCCCTAACTATAAGTTCTACCAAAGGTCCCTTCTTTGGGAGTAACAGCGGATGCCGTGCTGAAAAGGGCAGGTTAGCGTTCCGAAGTCTACCTCCAACCCGGAGCATTCCATGCTCGTCCACGAACGGGTTGAGGCGCACAAGACCTCCCTTCAGCTTTCCACGGCCATCCCTGAGCAGCCTGACCTCTTCCTCAAAATGTTCCGCCTGGACGACCCTAACCAATAAACTTAGAGCCGCATTCCGCTCCGCAGGCGAGAGGACAGGTGCCAAGTTCCGTTCTGCTTGAGGTTTTCTACAGTTGTTCACGAACCGTTTGATCCAACCTGTCACCCCTAGAAGTTTGTCGAGGGAGCTGTATCGTTCCAGCAAGAAAGCCGCACTAGGCTTAGGTACGATCTGCCCTACGTTCACTCGCAAACCTCGATCAGGTGGCCCAAGCGGCGACCCGCACTCATTGTATGGCCATCTCTCAGGTGACTCAGTCAGCCACTGAGGTCCCCACCACAGTGAGTGACCTACCAAATCAGGGGCCCTACATCCCCGTGAGGCGCAGTCCGCTGGGTTCTGTTCTCCCGGTACGTGTCTCCATACCAACGGAGTTTCCGATCCTTTAATCTGTGACACCCGATTTGCCACGAAAACCTCAAGAGTATGTACCGACGTCTGTAACCAGCACAGAACTATCCTACTGTCGGTCCATGCGTACACCGTTTCATCCAAATTGATGGTACCGCGTAGATTACTAGCGACATGATGTAGCAAGCGCGTGAGAAGCGCTGCTCCCGCCAATTCCAACTTTGGAATGGTCCATCTTGTCCTAACCGGAGCCACCTTACTCTTGGCCATAACTAGACGCACGTCTACAGTTCCCGTTGAACTGACTGTCCGCAAATAGACAGCTGCCGCGTACCCTCGCTCCGAGGCATCACAAAACCCATGTAGGGTAGCCTTACATCCCACCGATGGGAGCAACTTGCGAGGTATGGCGATGCGTACGATCCCTGGTAAGGTGGTCACAAACTTGGTCCAATCATTCAACAGCTCTCCGGAGAGCTGGTCGTCCCAACCCAAGTTTGCTATCCACAACCTTTGCAAGAAGCACTTCGCCATGAACGTCACCGGTGCGATCCACCCGTTAGGATCGAAAGTTCTGGCGATCGTCGATAATACCGAACGCTTCGTCCAAGTCTTCTGCAAAAGGTCTGGCTCGATCTGATACGTAAAGACATCATGCGTTGGCCTATATTGCACCCCTAGGATGCTCAACGTATTTGGATTGTCCGGGTTCTCGAAAAGGTGCGGGTCCTGCTGGAACTCACCTGGCAACCCGGCCAGGAGCTCTGGACAGCTGGACAGCCATTTCCGCAACTCATAACCTCCTGATTCCATGATCGCGATCAGCTCGTCTCGTAGTAGCAGTGCTTGTTGCACGCTATCTGCACCCGTGCAGATGTCATCCACGTAGACGTCGCGATCCAGTACTGCTGCGGCTCGAGGGAATCTTACCCTTTCCTGTGCGGCCAACTCTCGCAGCGTGCGTACTGCCAAAAACGGACTTGGCTTCAGACCATACGTTACCGTGTTAAGCTCATAAGTGACCATCGGCTCGTCAGGGCTCTCACGCCACAAAATCAGCTGGTACCGACGGTCATCCGGGTGTATAATTGTTTGGCGAAACATCATTTTGACGTCTGCGACGAACGCTACTTGGTGCAACCGAAAATCTGTGAGGATGTCCACAATGTCCCGGTTCAACTTGGGACCCGCGTGCAGACACTGGTTCACAGACACACCATTCAATGTAGGAGCAGAACCGTCAAACACTACCCGTATCTTCGCCTCCGGTGACTTCAAAACAGCCAGGTGTGGTATATAGTAATGCTCGACACACCTCCAATCTATGCTAGACACCGACATGTGGCCTAACTCTAGGTACTCCCTCATGAATTCGATATACTTCTGCCGAAGTGCTGCATCTCGCTTCATCTTTCTCTCCATAGCCAGTAGTCTCCGTTCCGCGATCTGTCGCGAACTACCTAAGGAGGGGCGGTTTGGGAGAAATGGCAGCCTGGTAACAAACCTACCTGACGAACTTCGTGCAGTGTTGTACTGATAGAACAGCTCGCACTCGTCATCCTCTGGCTTCCGTCTATCCGCTGTGGGTGGCTCCTCAGACTCCCAAAACCTCTGCAGCACCTCCGACAACACACTACCATAGAGCACTGTATCGCCCTCTGGTAGGTCCTGAGGTCTCCAAACTGGGCCAAAAATAACATACCCCCCTGTGGTATCAACGGCCACTAAACCAGTTTGCTGAAGTACCCGTTTTCTGCCACACCAGAATCTCCCGAGGACGTCTGACCCGAGGAGAACGTCCACCGTACCAGGAGTATCAAATTCAGGATCAGCTAACTCTAAGCCTGTGGTTAACCCTCGTACCGTTGACGGTAACCGAACCTGAGGAAGTTTCCCTACCACTTCATCCAGCACCACTGCTGAGGCATGATAGCTGACCCCTGTACCTGTATTACCTAATGTGAACTCGAAGTTCACCTGACCCCGAACGTCAGGCACATCTACACCTCCAATACCTACAGCCCCATCCGTTGTGGGCCTTATATTTAAGCGTAGCCTACTCACCAGCTTACTAGACACAATACAACCCTGAGCCCCTGTATCTAACAAGGCTCTTACCTGTATGCTGCGGCCACCGTATCCCCATACCCAAATCATTGCCGTAGGCAACAATACCGTAATTGGCCGGGGGGCCGAAGCTGGCGTGTAGGCGGCGATTACCTAGCAGGAACCTAAGCGCGGAGTGTCCGCGTCCTGCGGGGGGGTCCCCTCTCTCCGTACACCTTCGAGTGGGTCCCACTCCTGCTGATAGGGACCTCTGGTCCTGTACGCCATGGCTGGCAGCCTATAGTAACCCTGCGGCAGGCGCGCGTACCGTGGATGCGCCTGTAGCCGCGGGTGCTCAGCCAAGGGGAGAGGCATGCGTGGGTCATGAGACCTCACCATGTTGTTCAGTCCCGCCGAGTACTGCATGTACTGGCCCTGGTATTGGCACCCGCCCGTAGCATCACGTATCTGTGATGGGTGCCCCTGACCTTGGACCTGTGACCACCTACCCCGTTCCGGCACCTGCTGCCGAGGTGGTGACTGTCTCGCGCGTGGTGAAGGGGGCATCACCTGCTGATGTCCCTGGCCTCGTCCCTGAAACCCTGGTGGAAGAGGACTCCTCCTTGGAGGGGGTGGGGAGCGTTGCTCCCGTCTAGGTAGGGCAGACTCCGTCCGCTGACCCGCGTCAGCTCTGCCTCCGTAATCTCCGCTGCGGTTCATGCATAGGAGCTGATGGTGGGCACCCTGGCAGTACCTGCAGTTGGTGCTTGATGGGCACTCTCGCACCTGATGCGGCCCCATACACCTAAAGCACCAACGCCGTTGCTGCACCACACCACGACGTTTCTGCACCCGCTGTGCAGCGAACTCCTCACACGCAGTCACCTGATGCCCCGCCTCTCTGCAGTAGGCACACCTCGATTCCAAATTAGCGACATTGTATCGCCTGGGTGGCCTACTCTTACCGTCTCGCGCCTGTGCACCCGGCCGTTCCGGGCGGCGAGCGGCCGCAGACTCCGCGTGAGGCGACTCTCCAAATTGGGCATCTACCCGCCTGCACTCGGCCTCGAGGAAGGACTTGAGCTCCTCGAAGGTCGGGAGGTAATCAGATGTCTTACCTCCGTGTGACTGTTCAAAACGAGCGGCCATGTCGCTCGGCAGGCGGCGCAACAACGTGTGGACCAGGATATAATCATAGCCTGACACCGGCATCCCCTGTCTCTCAAGAGCGTTCACTGCAACGCAGGCAGGGTTGAGGACCTTGGCCCTGAGGTCCGTCCCTCGTGTGATGGTCGGCACGGTGAGCCACTGTTCCAGGAGTTGGTCAATCATGAGACGTTTGTTGCTGTATCTCTCGATCAGCAAACCGCGAGCCGTCTCGTAACTTGCATCATCGACTGGTAGATGCTTTACCAGCTCATGGGGCTCACCTTGCAGCTTGGCCATCAATTGTGCCATTTTATATGCCGGCTGCAAGTCAGTGCGGTTATGAATCACACTGTCAAACAGATCCTGGAATCGGGTCCAATCCGTGTAGTCCCCGTGGAAGACCGGAATCGCCACAGCCGGCAGGGGCACTTGCACCCCCGGTCCCCGCGGACCATGGGGTGGGTCCGGCTCCCCAGCCCTACGCCTGGTGATCACAGCAGCCGCCTGCTGGATCTCCTGCCCCATCTCCATGCACTGGGTCACATTCGTCCGGACCGTAAGTTTGACCTCCTCATCAGGCGTCCCATCAAATAACTCCTCGCATCCAGTGAGGCAATCCAACACCTCCGCGACCCGTTCGTCAATCCGTTGCGCACAAGCGATGAGTGCATCCTCTCGGTCCCCGCGACCGACCATCGCCTGCTTAGTCGCGAACCACATTAGGTGCGTTCTAATTTTTGCCTGGAGCTGTGTAATTGTGGGAGCCATGGTACCAACTCAAAGTAACACCGAACCTTACAATAAAAAACAATAATAGACAATCGGCCCTGATCCTACCGTTAGGATATCCGCACAGGGTAAACACAACGATAATAAAGCAATTCACTAATTGATTGGCCCTGATCCTACCGATAGGATATTCTACACAGGGCACACACTACAATCACAATATTTTTTTTTTATGTAGGTAGATTAAAAATCTTATACTAAAATAATCTTAAATCTAGTGGTTTTCTTAACCACGCTCTGCTACCAAAAATTGTCTAATTCCAAGCTAAACTCCCGCAGTGGAAGCGATTTACACAGGTAAATTTCGAGCAAAATACCAGGAGTTCAACTGGAGGCAGACAATGGCTGCGTTACGCAGCGCTAAATAACATACGCTGCACAATATAGCAGCGCATACTATGAATTAAACGTGAACCTAAATCTATTTAACCTAATTAACTAAGTTGAGTGAAATTGGCAAATGATGTGTTCTGACCCTTACATAACTCAATTCTGTAGTAAATACCGTCTGCCGATCTGGCGTTACGTCACACGTATAAGCACTAGATTATAAGTAAGTACCTCCAAATTATATCACCCCACGAATTCCGCAATTCGTACTAAGGAGTCACAATGATATGGTACAACAAATATGACTAAAGGGAACACACCATTAACACGAATAAACAGTTTTACCACTTACAGTCAACGTGCCGGTCCAAATGCATAAAATACCCAACGGAGAAAGGAAGTACAGGGAATGGATCAAAGAGGAATTCCGTGGGTACTTACAGGGCTGGGTGGAAAAGATATCGACACCCAGCATTCCACTACAGCCTTGGCGCGTTATTCACTTCAAACCACTCACAGCTTCTGTTCGTATTTCACTTTGATATCAGTCATTACGCGTGACCCAACCCGAATTTGGGTCGTACAAACGCGAGCCGATATGGCCACTTGATGCCTATTCAATGCAACGCTCACGTGGAAGACGTCGAGACATCCAACAATCACTAAGCCTGGTATTCTAGTATAACCCAGGAGAACCGCAATAATACGATGCATCAACACGCGCGATCTCAAATTGAATCGTCCATTACACGCGGCATCACAAAACGCGTGGCGGGAAATCCGCACGATACGCGATACCCTCCCGTCCGAACGGTGTTGAGTGACTGCCAGTGCGGTGCAGAAATCACCGCGTGGCGCCGTCAGGCGGTCTGCGCGCACGTCGCCAGTCTCGCCCTGCGAGCGAGAAAGGGACAACATATGCCCAGAGCGATGCGTGCGAAATCGCGGCGCATTCATAGACCGTCATTAATACCTACTTACCCCAGCATAGCAACGCTAAATTAAACATCGACCATACAGCAATTTAGAACCCCTACAACAATAGGCGAGCTTCAAAGTTTCCTGGGATTAGTCAACTTTGTGAGCAAGTGGATTCCAGATATGGCAACGAAAACAGATCCACTAAGAGAACTTTTACGGAACAAAAAAGAAGAGGGATCTAACATCAAATATTTATGGAGCCCAGTCAAGTCAACAACGTGCATTTGATGCGCTAAAGACCGACTTAACAGATATTCCTACTCTTGGATATTATAACGTTAAAGATCGCACCATTGTTGTTGCTGACGCTAGTCCAGTTGGACTTGGCAGTTGTTTAATTTAGCGTTGCTATGCTGGGGTAAGTTAGGTATTAATGACGGTCTATGAATGCGCCGCGATTTCGCACGCATCGCTCTGGGCATATGTTGTCCCTTTCTCGCTCGCGGGGCGAGGGTGGCGGCGTGCGCGCGGGCCGCCTGGTAGGCGCCATGCGGTGATTTCTGCACCGCACTACCAGTCACTCAAAACCGTTCGGACGAGAACGTATTGTGTTTTGTACGGATTTCCCGCCACGCGTTTTGTGATGCCGCGTGTAATGGACGATTCAATTTGAGATCGCGCGTGTTGATGCATCGTATTATTGCGGTTCTCCTGGGTTATACTAGAATACCAGGCTTAGTGATTGTTGGATGTCTCGACGTCTTCCACGTGAGCGTCGCGTTGAATAGGCATCAAGTGGCCATATCGGCCCGCGTTTGTACGACCCAAATTCGGGTTGGGTCACGCGTAATGACTGATATCAAAGTGGAATACGAACAGAAGCTGTGAGTGGTTTGACGTGAATAACGCGCCAAGGCTGTAGTGGAATGCTGGGTGTCGATATCTTTTCCACCCAGCCCTGTAAGTACCCACGGAATCCCCATTTGATCCATTCCCTGAACTTCCTTTCTCCGTTGGGTATTTTATGCATTTGGACCGGCATGTTGACTGTAAGTGTTAAACCTGGTTGTTTAGTATAAAACTGTTTATTCGTGTTAATGGTGTGTTCCCTTTAGTCATATTTGTTGTACCATATCATTGTGACTCCTTAGTACGAATTGCGGAATTCGTGGGGTGATATAATTTGGAGGTACTTACTTATAATCTAGTGCTTATACGTGTGACGTAACGCCAGATCGGCAGACGGTATTTACTACCGACTTGAGTTATGTAAAGGTCAGAACACATCATTTGCCAATTTCACTCAACTTGGTTAATTAAGTTAAATAGGTTTAGGTTCACGTTTAATTCATAGTATGCGCTGCTATATTGTGCAGCGTATGCTATTTAGCGCTGCGTATCGCGGCCATTGTCTGCCTTCAGTTGAACTCCTGGTATTTTACTAGAAATTTACCTGTGTAAATCGCTTCCACTGCGGGAGTTTAGCTTGGAATTAGACAGCAGTGTTCTTATTCAAATGAACGATAAAGGTCCAAGAATCATCGCATTTGGCCATAAACCTCTGACAGACTGCGAGCGTAAGTATTGCCAGACGGAAAAGGAGGCACTCGCTCTTGTCTGGGCAGTGGAACATTTCCATGTATTTCTGTTTGGTAAAAAAATCGACCTTATTACGGACCATAAGCCTCTCGAGGTAATTTTTGGGCCTAAATCGAAGCCATGTGCGCGTATCGAGAGATGGATCTTACGTTTACAGTCTTATGACTACAAAGTCGTATATCAACCGGGCAAGAGTAACATCGCGGATCCTTTGTCGAGGTTGTGCAAAATGCCTGAAAACTGACCGCCAAGGCAAGACATTTTCATTCATCCAATTTTTGAATGCACTCGGCCTGTCGCAGTTTCATTAAATGAGTTATCACAGTGCTCACAAGAAGACGCTGAAATACAAAAAGTAAGAGAAGGACTGTACAACAAAAATGGGATGACGAAGTAAAATCTTACAAAATTTTTGAAACGGAGCTCTGTTTCTATGAAGAAATTTTACTGAGGGGTACTAAAATCGTGGTCCCTACTAAACTAAGAACCCGTGTATTGAACGCCGCGCACGAGGGCCACCCAGGCATTGTAGCAATGAAGGCCAGGCTGCGGACGAAGGTGTGGTGGCCAAAATATGACAGAGAGGAGGAAAATCTAGTAAAATCATGCAGAGGCTGTACCTTAGTTTCGGCTCCAAGTCCACCAAACCCGCTGAAACGTAAAGAGTTATCGCGTGAAGTTTGGGTTGATATCGCAATCGATTTGATGGGCCCACTCCCTAGCAGAGATTACTTATTTGTAGCCGTTGACTATTTTAGTAGGTATAAAGAGATCAAAATTTGTAGAAAGATTGCAAGTTGGGACATTATTTCGATGTTAATTAAGTGACATACATCTTAATTAAAACAACAAAGGGATGTAGTGTATGAAACCAGTCTCGAGCGCAGACGACACTAGAGGGCGCTTAAGTCGGCTTCGAACGGCCGAGCGGTGTGCGGCTGTCGTGTTGTTTGTGTTGACGAACCTGGAGTTTAGGACGAGATACTGCGACTTTACACACGGCATAATGAAAGTAAAACAATAACTTTTGAAATTCGTGTGGTATGGGAGTTGTTATTTAGGCCTAAAGGATAGCAGATGCCCTTTTCTGACGGGCATTTTTTTTTAACTGAAAAACCAAACAACCTGTATTTATAACTGGTAGCTTTATGCATGGCAAGCAAAAATCGCAAAACCTTTCAAGAACTATCACTAAATTACCTCAAAAACTTATAAATATTGAGTCAGTTTACACAATTTGTTAACACATATACCTACAGGGTAATTTTTTAGTCAGTGCGCAGCTTCAACATACGTAATGGTTATAAAATTTTAGAAAACATGGATTAATTTTTTACACCTGACTTAGTACAAAAAATGAAATAATGACACTTAAACTTATCCCAGGATCGAACGTAAGTGTGGATCACCCTATTAGGTACACTAGGTGGCTTTCGGTTTGGCAACGTCGCACGCGACCCAGCACAGGTCAATGACCAGTCCAGGTTAATGACCGCTATTGGTACCGGGATGCGTGCGGGTGATACCTACAACAACTAAGTACCTATCTCACAAGTATGTAGTGGTTTGAAAGTTGGTCTCTTGATTTGATGGTCCCTGTTTCTAGTTTATGCGGAGAGACAAGAGATTATTTTGTTAATCACGTTGTTGGATTTTTCCCAGTTTGGTTAAGAATGAGCAGCTACTACTAGCATAAGCTAGACTGTTTAAAACATCTGACATCAGGGTTGATCGGGTCGTTTGTCTAGTCCGTATATCACAGAGATAAAAAGATTCACAGCTGTCCGATCTCTGATAAGACTACGGTACAACTGCACAAGATCCGCTTTCCACTGCTTGCTTGTAAAAACAGACTTATTAGGGTACTGTGATGTGATTATGTAGGAATGGTAGGTATTTCTAACATTTCGTGAGGGACATCGGGTCGATGAACCCTGGTTTAGGTTAGGTTAGCCACATACCCAAAATTTTGTCTCTGACGTGGTTGTGTAAGCAGGAAGAAACGCAATCTAATCTATAGCACGGAACTATCTTATAACGGACGGTGGTACAGCTTGCAATTTATTCCTAACCAAACTGCATAATCTTACAAAAGATAAATTGACACAATTGTCACTGGATTGGACTGGCGAGCGCAGTGCAAAGTATTGTATAAAAAGAGAACTCTGGTGTCCATTCCGTTTTACGAAACTCACGGCTTGATATGGAGTGATGCTATTTGACCTGTAAATGTTTAATCCATACTGGTAACTCGGGATTGTACTATCAGCAGCACCTCGAGTAACCATCTACGTGATCAATTTAAGTTTAAAATGGTTTTTCTTACAGTTAACAAGAATAAATAACCAGTAAAGATTGATACCCATTTAAAAAGATCAACATTCAAAGGTTTTTGTAACATTCTTTTAGAATTACCAGTAAAACTTTAATGGCAACTGGAGCCGTTGCTGATAGTACCTAAAAAGCCTTCACAACCTGCATACAACAGAGGTTGTGATGGTTTGACAACGTAGCGATTGGTCACCGCGTCTTACAGCGCCAGACATAGTGGCGCCAACGGTTCAATTTTTAGAAGAAATCTGACGCCGGCGGCGGTCGGAAATTCATCTGCACTGCTATTAAGCTTTATGTACAGTGATGGTATGAGTAAGCTCGTATTGCGCGTGCCTGCCCTTCGATGATTGTAACCGAATCATCCTTAAAGTACAACTGCATTTAAAGTAAAGTAAACGGCAACTTTTTGCGCTAATGAGAGTGGAGTAAAAAATTCAGAAAAGTAAGACAGTCAAAGTTGATAAGGCCACTAAAATGTTGCTACTACGTCAGTGTGAACTAACCTTGAGTTGTTATTTGGGAATAAAGATTAAAAACGGTCTACACACACAAAAATGACAGGGTGTGATTTGATCGAGCATTCATTCAAAAACTCGTATGGCTGGAACGCGGCTATCGCGCGCCGGTCTTGTGTAGCTGAGCCTTTAGAAAGATGATTCCAATTTTCCCTTCATACTTTAACGGGCTTAGGACCGTCAAAATGTAAAGTTTACCTTGAACACTAGGTAGGCAGTAGGTGGCTAAGTACAATAGACATTTAATTAACAGTTACTTACCTATTACCTACCTACTTCATTTTGGCGTATTTAAAAAATTGGAATCAGCTTATTTACAACAATTAAAATCAAATGAGATACCTAACCTAACTAATGAAGTCCATGGGGCTTTAAAAGTACTTGAGCAGTTGCTCAAAATGCAGTCCTACCTGCTGAAGACAGAGTCTGGCACGTTTTTGTCCAATTTCTTCGACGTGTTGCAAGACTTGCCTGTAATATTCACTTTTGAGTTCATCAAAAGCTCTAATGATTTTGTTTTGAAGGTCCTGCCGACTTTGCGGCTCCTCTTTGAACACACGCCGTTTCACTTCACCCCACAAAAAAAAGTCACAAGGGGTCAGGTCAGGCGACCTGGCCGGCCACTGAACAGGTCCACCACGTCCTATCCACCTCTCTCCATACCTTTCGTTAAGGTACTGACGTACAGGCAATGCGTAATGCGGAGGAGCGCCATCCTGCATGAAATAAAAGTTTCTATCACGCTGCCTTTCAATATGCAATTCTTCCTCGATGTGCTCTTCAATCACACCACGCAACATTTCGAGATAGGTGCCTCCCGTAAGACGTCCCTCGATAAAAACAGGACCAATGATAGTGTTTTTGTAAACACCCGCCCACACATTATAATTATTTTTTCACATATTCACATCATACAGGTGGTCAATCAATTCAAACAAGGGCGTAGAGGTAGTCTAAACATTTTAACCGATTAGTGCTGGTTTGATTCTTGACCGTGAAAAAGTTAAGTTTTTGATAGGAACGACCCTCTCAGTCGGACATTTTAATTTATTCAAATATAGATAATCTTAAAGCTTAAAGTGACTTTCCCATGGGAATTCCATATTTTCCCGCGGTAAAAAGTACCCCAATGTATTCTTATTATTTTTTATACCTGTGTCATCTTGTGTTATTGGTATGCAATAAAGAGTATTTGGGTTGATGATGATAATGATGATGTTTATTGTTTACCTCTATGACCCCGTTCGACACCCTGTATAAAACTTTCTTATATGTATAAACATAAATTATTCCATTATCCTCAATAGTGGCAAATGGCGTAGAACTGCTGTTTGAAGTGATTGATGAAGCTCTGCTAGTTCCCGGAAGATCTCCACTCTGGCGAAGCTTTCTTCTCCGTGTGATGTAACTTTCATAGAGTTTGCCGCTGGCGTTTTTTTTTTTCGAGTTTCACCTGTACCTGCCAGGCATGCTGAGTAATACACAACTACGCTTTCTTTGCTGAAGAGGTCGACAATTTCTGTTGCAAGTCTGTAAAATTCTTCTGTTCCAATTCAATTCAATTCAATTCAATTCAATTCAGTTTATTTCATATAACAGTTACACTGTGTGCGAAAATATGGTACAATAATTATAAATACAATGTCTTACGATTAAAATACAACAGAATTCGATAAAAATTTAAAATGTCAACTAGATAAATAATAATATTAAAATTCGTCAATACTATATAAATTTTTCTCTAATAATAACGCTCTCAATTCGTCTTTAAATTTACTTAAACTAGTTATAATTTTTAAACTGGTAGGCAATCTATTAAATAAAACAACAGCCTGATACTTTGGGCAGTGCTTAGCAATGTTAAGAGTGTGTTTGAAAGGTATAGCCAGATCTTTCCTTCTTGTACTTAATCGCAACTGCAGCTCCTGTTCAGACTCAAACAAGGTTCGGTATATAATTATATCAGTAAGGAGCACCATTATGTACAAACCAGGAACAGTGAGTATTCTATATTTTTTATAGTAATCTTGGCACGATTCCCACGGTGGAATACGCGCAATGGTACGTATTGCCCTTTTTTGTAGAGTGAACGCCCTTTTGACATTATATTTATAACTGTTTCCCCAAAATTTTACACTGTACCGTAATTTGGACTCGACCAGCGCATAGTATACTTGGAGTAACTGCTCAACCCTTAACACATCCCTTAGGGCTCTTAAGGCGTAACAAGCTGAACTTATAGAACTCTCTATTTCAGTCAACTCATCTTTCCAATTTAGTAAATCATCAATGTGCACTCCCAGGAATCTAACTGTTGTGACTTGGTCAACTTTACATTGTTGCAGACGTAAATCTAACTTATCTTTATTTCGGGCCGTAGACTTAAAGAGTATCGCGTGTGATGTTAGATGTCACCTCTCGTTAGATGGACCAATTCTGAGTTTTCTTTTACTTCATTCCCATTCTTATCTAATCCCGCGACTTCTACGAACTGTTTTCGATTTTCTAAGTAAGACTGTAATAATTTTAAAACACTACCCCTGATCCCGTAATACTCAAGCTTTTTTAATAAGATTGAGTGGTTTATCATGTCAAATGCGGAACTTAGGTCGAGAAACAGTCCCGCCACCTTCTTTTTAGTATTGAGTTTCATTACTACTTCATCAATCAAACTATATATAGCATCCGATGTCCCCACCCCTTTTTGGAACCCATACTGCTCATCATTTAAGACCTTATGTTTTATTAAATGTGTAACTACTTTGTGATTAATAATCTTCTCAAAAATTTTTGACAGTGTAGGTAATAAAGAGATTGGCCTGTAATTCTTTGGATCTAATAGTGAGTTCTTTTTGAAGACTGGTATAACTTTGGCTATTTTTAGTTGTTCAGGGAAAATGCCAGCATCTAAACATAGACTGAAAAGCCAGGCAATCGGTTGTGCCAGTAAATCTATATTGTCCTTAAAGATAGAAATGGGTATCTCGTCATAACCATAAGAAGGTTTATTTTTCATTTTTCCCACAACCGCTTCAACTTCTCGTGATGTAACATTCCAAGGATCTATGGCATGTTCAACTCTTCCCCTATTTTTTTGTAGAAGTTGTAAGGCTAGAGAAGGATTTCCAACAGATGGTAATTTCCCGTTATCAAATTTTTCAGAGAAAATATTTGCAATGTCAGAGGGATCATTCAACATTCTTGTGTTTACCTTGAGGCAGATTTTTGGTTTCGTTTTTGGTTTTTTGTTTTTATTTTGCTGATTCACTATCTTCCATATTCCTTTTGCCGTGTACTCTTCCTTATCTATCTTTTTTTGCACTGATAAGAGCCTAGCTTCTTGCAATACCTTCCTATACACTTTAATGTAGCTTTTTTTGTAGTCAAATAAACTTTTGTCATTATGCGTGTTATCTAAATTACAGAGAACTCTTTTCATTTTACTGGAGACTTTAATTCCCTTTGTAGTCCACTTTAATTCAGCCGTGTTTTTAGTATGTATCTTTCGTTTTTGTTTCCTAAAACTATCATTAAATGCCTTACTTACATTCTTTAAAATCCCATTTATACCTAAATCTCTCCATTGTACCTTCCTAACGTGCCGTCTGAAATTTTCCATAGTCCTCCTGTTTATTGTTCTACGTTTTACAAATATAACTTCTTCTTTCCATTTTTCCTCTATACAAGCCAACCCAGACAGACTTGCTGAAATAGCGGCATGCCCATCACCCAGCCCGTTATGATCTACTGTAGTTTGCGCAATAGAGTCTTCAACGATATTGGTCAGAATATTATCAATGCAAGATGACGAGGCGTTTCTTACAAAAGTAATTTCATTTATTAGGTGTCTGAAGTTGTAGCATTTTAGTAAATTTAGAAATTCATGTATTTTATCTTTGTTTTTATTTGAGTCCTCGAGAATATTGATGTTAAAATCTCCCAGTATAATAACCTTTTTGTCAAAGAAATTTTGAAGCAATACCTCGAGCTTCTCCAAAAACAAGTCAACTTTAAGATTGTTTTGGTAACAGCAAAAGATGTAAATGTTAGTTTTTATGTCCTTTATTCCGCACAGTTCGAAACAATCCATTCTAGCCGCATTTTTACAATATTTGATTTCCTCAAATAGTTTATCTGAGCGTGCCAGAATTAAAGCACCCCCTCTAATCTTCTTCGTTCTACCATAGAACGTAGCCAGTTCATAATTCGCTACGTTGAGATAAATTACTGATTTATTTGTCAAAAAGTGTTCACTTATACAAACGTAATCTTGTTTTATTGCCAAGCAGTCAAGGTATAATTCTAACTGATCCTGAATTGTACTTATGCCGCAGACATTTTGGTGGAAAATATTTAACTTGTTTGAGTCCGAATTGTTAACAGAAATATTTTTTGTTTCTAAACAATATGACTCGCTCGTGCGAAGTAAAGTGCAATCTACATTATTTACGAAAAAACTCATCGTTTAAGCACGATTCGACGTTCACTCCAACAATGCTGTTTGCTAATAGCCTGGAGGTAAAGCGGTCTTTATTGCATTTTAGATACATAATGGCCCTCCATATTGCCCCACATGTTTGTTTTCTATGTATTCTATACAAACTACTATATGATTCGAAATATTCAAATTGGATAGCATGCATATATTCAGAGCACAATGACCTCACAACCGCATTCATCTCTTTGGTGTTTCCATGTTTATTGTGAAAACTATCACATATTAGAACATTGGTGTTACTCAAACTCTTTAAGGTGTCATTTAGTGCTGGAGCGAAAGAATCTGTTGTGTGATCATTAGTGCCCGTGATTATAATAATATAGTCGTCCTCAGAGTAATCGCCACAGTCCCGTTTACAAGAATTTAGTATATGTTCAGTTAAAGCAAAAGGTTTGATTGTAGAAATCACTTCAAACCTATTTCCCAACAGTTTTTTCAAAATTGTCCTCAGATTTCTTCCATTTTCATCCGCATATATTGCAACTCTGTGTTTAAATATTGATGTGCTGCCCATTTCTATTTTACGATTTGCAGGGGCATCAGATGTTTTTCTAGAGAAAGGTACGTCAGTTTTGGGTGATGATGTAACTAGGATATGCTGCTTCCCGTACAAGTTGTTTCTTCTTAGGCTGCCAGGTTCTAACAATGTCGCGGAAGAGGCATTTGTGTTAGTCCTATTTTTGTGACGAAATATCGGTGAAAGGTAGGCATTTGGGTGAAGGTCTCCAATCCCCATTTCTTTGTAAAGTTTTATTGTATGTTCATGTTTCTTCAGCAGCTTTATCAGCTCATTGTTCTCAATACCTTGATCTTCAATAGCTTTCTCTGCTGACAACAACTCTGCTTCCAGTTTTACTATCTTCTCTTTAAGCTCTGCTATTTCACTATCGTCCACAAGCGGGCCTGGTAAGCTGTGGCCTGATAAATGCCTAGATAAGATTTGCTCATCGAAAGATGAGCACAAAGGTTTTAAATTTGGTCTCCTTTGCGTTACGAACTCCTGAGTTTTATAACGGGTGTTGTTGTCAGAGGATGTACTTGAGTGCGAACTTCTATGAGGAGATGTGCTTGAATTGAGGAGCTGCTGTTCGGTTTCAGCTTCAGCTTCAATTGGCAAACTCTCGAACGAATTGCTGACAGGAACGTTGATTTTAACATGGAGCATTTCCAACTCCTGTTCTAATTTTTCACTATACTCCTGATTTGGAGAGCTTAACTCAGGTGGCTGTGGTGTAGGAAGCTCAGATGGCTGTGGTATAGGAGGCTCTGGTGTTTGAGAGTTATGCACTGATGGTTGGGGCTTTGGTGAAGTCGTGGAGGATGATGTCATTGATACTTCTGTTTGTTGTGGAAGTGTGTTCGGTGGTTTAATTTGTGTGTTTTTACTTGTGGTTGAGGTTTTTACGTATGGATTTGTAGGCGGTGTAGCCAATGACTTTTTCTTCGGTTGTGCCAAGCAAGGTAAGCATTTCCATCTCTGCTTTTTTTCGGAAGTCATTAAATTGAATATTTTTTCAGATCTCGAGGAACACTCCACATGATATATACTTGTGCAATCAGAGCATTTTAAGAAATGTTTGACTGTGATGCTTTTTTTGCATACAGCACACTTTGGGGCCATATTTGTATTTGCTTGTATCGTCGTAACTTCAAAATAGTATTAAATCGTTTTGAAATTCCCGCTATTTGGATTTCTTATAATATGGCAACACCGTATTTTTATGAGCGCCCTCTCTTATTGGTTGAGGAAACTAATTTCGCACTGGTCGATCCAAGATCAATCAGTTTTGACATTTCGGTAAACACCGGTTTTCTTTTAATTTCCTTCCGGGTTCACGATGCTGCGTGGAACGGACTGCACTGTAGATGTCAAACGTCAGTTGGCCAATCAGCTGATCAGTGGGAAGTAAATTTTGTTTTGATTCGCCGGCAGATCTCTGGCAAAGTGGCAAGATCTCGTTGTTTATTTAAATTATACAGATGTAACAGCCAAATTTTGTGTACCTGGACTAGGAAAGTGTTGATATTTGTGTTCCACTGCAGTGCTTTCAATGAATTTGATGAATCTTCAGCCGCTGTTTCACTTGTTAACAAAAACGTAAGTCTTGATAACGTTTTTCACCAAAAAATTGTAAAATAATTAGTAGAGGTTTGTATATACTTTGAGCACGTTCCGTTATATGCCGGATGGCCTATCTTCAAGCGTATGGTGTATTACAGTTGACTTAATTTTCTTCTGGAACCTTCTTTTAGGAGCCCTTTACCACTTTGCCCGTCTTTCAATATAGCTCTACCATAAAAATGAAATTTTTCAGAATTAAGGTTCATCATCATAAAATCATGAAGGATCATCAGAAAATTATTATTATTATTATTATAAAAGAAATACTCAAGAGTACCTACTCACTTGAGATGATGCGCCCGTTGACACGAGGCTCTTCCACCACCTCCGGCACTGAACACAGTCGCACTGAGTACTCACAGTCGACCCGGGAATCCGGGATGCAGTCCATTTCCTGCAGCGGGATCACGCGCCCGTTGACACAATGCTCCTACACCAACTCTGGCACTACCATAGAAATTAATATACAATATATTAATAATATAAATGAACATAATAAAATAATAATAATACACCACCATAAAAATTTATATATATATGAGTCCTTAAAGACTTCTACAGACCAAAAGCGAGCCAACAATGACGGAATGCACTAAATACATTTTCTTGCTTTTAGTTTAAGATATGTAATATAATGTACTATGAATAGTCTATCTATGATTCTATACTACTCTAAGTTCATATAATATGACTTACATTAAGAATTTTTTTCACCTGCAAAAAATATTTTTTTTAAGTTGGTAAGTAATACTAATAATCTAAATTAAATAATGGGGCGGGGGCCATAAAAAAGTGGGCTTTGATCAGAAATTTTCTAAGTATTTTTATAGTGCTTCATAGGATACACTGGTCAGAGAGTCAAGTTGTGGGCGGAGTGTAGGAGTTGGATTATACTCTTGGGGGTGCTATGAAACACATAGGAAAAATACAGGGTAATTTTTAGTGAGTGCGCAAACTTTGCTGTCACTACTCGTGATTATGATCAATTTTTAGATTTCTCAGGTGGCCCCATAGTAAAAGTTGTTCAGAATCACGAGTAGAAACACCCTGCAAAGTTTGCGCACTTACTAAAAAATAACCCTATATAAAAAAAACAAGAAAAGAAAATAAAAATTTAAAAAGTATTCTGGTTATATGTTTTTGGACCCCAGGGGGGAGATGATTGGTTTTTCAGGGAAGTGATGTTAGCAAAGGTGTACCCCCTTGACACCCCCTCCGATGGGGTTATATAAAGGGGGGGTTAAATTTTTCGTTTGTTTTTTTTTTCTCAGTGCTTGTAAGTCTTTTTTTCTTAGTGCTTGCAAGTCCAACTCCAAACTAAAAGGTAAGTGCTAGTGGTAAGTACTTACAATATTTGAATCCTCTGATGTTTGTGTCTGTGTCAGACACACTTCCTTTTCATGACTTGTCAAATTTGTTTCCGCCGTAACTGGTGTGTCATTTTCTGGTGTAAGAATTGAGAAACTTGATGTAGATCTAGTGGTTTTTCTTGCCGCCGTTACTGGGGAGTCCGGAAAAACAACAGAGACACTAGACGAAGATTTAGTGGTCTGTGAACATGGGATATCCTCATTGAGAACCTGAAACAAGAAAAAGTGGTTGTCTGTAAAACCGGTTTACTGAAAATATTTTTATGTGATAATAAAGTCATAAAAAAACATTGATGACTATTGATATTTATCTATTACTCTAAACTATAATAAGAAACAAATTATAACTATAAACTTCTTCTTTTCAGTATGTATACTGGGTCTGGAATTATATGGAGCCTTGCCAGTAATTATTTATCAAAATCAGTCTAATATTTTTTGTGTGAAGGAGTAATAAACACAATCCATCCTTACTTACTTAAATTTTGGGAAAGTGATGTTAGCAAAAGTTGATTAGTTTGAAATTTCCAACCCAAGAGGGTCATCAAAAGGGTTACGGGGGTAAAACTCCTCCACCTATGTCTACAGGGGTCTAAAATGCAGATAAATCAAATATAACTTACTTCCTGCTGTTTTAAACTGTCTATGTATTTTTTTAATTTCAGCCTCGGTCCAATCTTAGGTATCAGTTCTCGAAGTTCAGTTTCTCTAATAATTTTTATTGTTTCTTCATCGATATCATTTTCTGAAAAAATTACAAACAATTTGCAATACTCAATTTATAGTAATAGCACAGAAATAATAGTAATAGGAAATAATCCTAGTAATAGTTTGAAACAAAAACCCGTGCCAATCAACCTGAGACCTGGGCCAATGATTCGAATTATTTGCATGAGATTATATGGACAAAATAAAATGTTCTTGAAACAGATCTTTTTATAGCATCTTATTTCCAGTTCTCAAGTTAATTCAAATGGGTAAGCATTGTATGAAACCATTTATCATTTTAAAATATAAGTACCTACCAATGAACACTGGTAGCAGGGCTTCCAAGCCCAAAGATTGTAATAATAATTCCATTATTGGTAGTGGTTACCTGTTGAAAGGTGTAAGGATTAATGATCATAGTTTTAAAATATACATATTATTTATGGGGCGTGGTTGGATCTAGGTACAACCATCGGCCCAGCCGTCTCAGAAATGCGACCTAATGGGATTTTTGTTAAATTAATGTTTAACTTACATATTGATTGATGTACATCTTTTCCCATAGCACAAAAACACTTACCACTGTACAATAATAAGGCCAAAACGTCTAAAAGTTCTTCTAATATCTTTATTAGGGCCCGGCAATATCACTTAACCGCACGCCGGCGCACACACAACGAAACAGGAACAGGAAAGGACGCCGGCGCATAATGTGTTGCCAGATGCCGAAAAAAAAATCGCCGCAAGTCGCTTCGATTCATATATAGGCACATTTACATTTTCTCGGCTCTAATAAAAAGTTGTATTGTCGCGCGTAAATATATTGTTTTAATATGTTACCGACAGCAGTGATTTGTTCAATTATATAATTCTTTTTGCTTTATTTCGCATACACAAATTAATGATGAAAAAACTCCTAAAAATTAATTATTTCCTCTCAGCAAAGGTTGATAAACTTAGCTTGTAATCAATATTGGCGTGCTAGGTAGTTATTTGTAGTTGCATCAGAAAGTCGCCGGGGTATCGCGTCGCTACGTGCGCGCACCGTCATACGAGCCCATTGACGTGATGGAAGAGACGAAATTGTCGCCTCCAAAAAGTTGTCCGTGCGCGCGGGGCCGTACTAGCAAGCATAGATTTCGTACCGCAAGGACAGCAAATTACTACTTTGTTTTTCAAAGTGTTTGTATGGAAGAACAAATTATATTTCAGGTTTAGAAAATGTGCTTCAACAGCTTGTCCATCTCGGACGTACAATACCTAATAAGTTGGCACATAACTTAACACATGCAATTTTTCTCAAAAACTACTACGATTATTTCTCCTTCAAACAAATTTTTGTTGAAAGTTTTTGTTGAGATCCAGAGCATACCTTTATATTTTTGATGCTAGCACTTCACATGGCGTGTTTGTGTTTGTGAATCTGTTTTTTTTTTCAAACCGCGCTTACGTAAGAGTGAAAGAGATAGAGAATCACAAATACGCCGAGTGAAGTGCCAGCATTAGATTTTTCACTCTCTTAGTGAGATGATTCTGTGCTTCGTAGGGCACGTTAAGCCATCGGTCCCGGTTACGATTTATACGATAAGAAACGATAAAAACCGGCCAAGAGCGTGTCGGACACGCCCAAATATAGGGTTTCGTAGTCATCAAATATGAATTGAACAGTATATCAATGTCTTAAAGATCATATTACCATGACAGTTTGGTACAGTTTTGAAAAACAGTTTTTTTACAATATGCGTGCTATGATTTTTGGTATAGTTTTCATTGTAATTACAGATGGAAAGATAAATTCCCATTTATTTTTGCATTTATACTTTGGGAGATACAGCTGGAACAAATTAGCCGAAAAACGCCCTCTTTAAAAGCAAATATCTCGTGACAGAAACATTTAATTGAGTTTGTTGCAAGGAAACCTCTCCTTAGTTTTACAAGACCTATTCAACGATACCCCATTTAATATATTAAAATAATTATTTCTTTTGTCCCTCTTTAGGTTGTATGGAAGGGGTTAAAAACATTAAATTATTTTTTGACACGATTTCTAAATTTGGGTCAACACGATCTATCTTTACACTAAATTTTATGTTTCTAGGTGAAATACTGACGAAGTTATTACGGCGGAGCATACTGACGGACAGACAGACAGAATGACGAAACTATAAGGGTTTTTAGTAGACTACGAAACCCTAAAAAAAGATCTGTAATAGTTTCATTTATTTAAAATATATACATCAATTTTATCATAATACCCTAAGCCAGTTTAGATTTTTGCAATTGGTTTGATTACAAAACCAAACAAACCCTAAATTGCAATAAGTCGTCCAATCTGGCAACACGACCTTGAGACAACCGCAAATCTTAGAAGACGCTGCTGCTTACTTAATATACGTAGCAGTGCTACTTATCTATATAGCTAAAATGTTATTATTTAGCCAATCAGCGCTATCCTGTGTTGCCAATAGTGTAAACAGAACTACCCGAACGTCTGAAATTTCTTTTGTGAATCGGAAGATATTTTTAACGAATAATAAAAAATGACGCATTGTTGTAAAATTTCGGATAAAAATGTATAAGTTATTGAAAATTATCTACACTAATATTAAAAAGAGGAAAGATTTGATTGTTTGTTTGTTTGTTTGAATTGAATATGCTTCGAAACTACTGGACCGATTTAAAAAATTCTTTTACCATTAGAATCCTATATTATCTCTGATAAACATAGGCTATATTAAAATGTCTTATTCCCGCGGGAAAACGGTTAGCAGCGTGTGAAACCGCTGGGCGGGCCGCTAGTAAAATTATAAAGAAATATTTTAACTAATTAATCATAGATATAATGTTCCCAAGCAATATGTTAAATTGAAATGAAATGGCAATGTTATGAGGAACCTTCATTCAGGGCAACGTTTTCCAAAAATAAACAAATATCCTGGACAATTCACACAGTGCCATCTAGCCCCAAACTAAGCAAAGCTTGTACTATGGGAACTATATAGCTGATAAGAATACTTTTATACTTTTTGTTTAAATTAATACATATTATACATAGAAAACACCCAGACTAAACACAAATATCTAAAAATTGTCTTAACCGCTGATGTGCGGAGCAGACGTGACACGTCTGCTGTCAATATCGCAACATGTGCGTACGTAACGTGTCACGTCTGCTCAGTTGAGCTTTTATATATTTTTTGTTTTTTAATTAACAATGAACGCAGCGTTGAATAAAAAGATTTTAATCGGTCTCTGATTGTCTATGTCATTCGTTCCTAGCAACACAAATGCCGGTCCCATACAATTTTTGTTGATATTCATTCATTTTCGGCACGTGTTCGGGAGCGCGAGCGGGACGCGTCATTTTTAAGTTAGTTTTTAAAAATATGTATGGTGATGTAACATTTGACTATAAATTATTAAAGAACAATGAATCCTTATTTATAATAAAATACTATTTCCCCATTTCATTGTTTTTTTATATTAAATATTAGACTTAAGACATAAAAATGTAGGAAAAAAAAGGTGCACTTTAAGGTGAAGATTGTCAAAATTACAATGTCGCAGATGTTTACATTATTCAACTAACACAAAGCTCGTTAAAAAACGACTTCAGCGATATACGAACCAATGCTTAGCGCTTAATAGCTTCGGAGTAATCTTTGTTTATGTAACCGGAGCCACTCAAGTGGTTGCCACCCGCGGCGAGGCGACGCACATGCGCGTCACCTTGTAATGTCAAGCGGTTCACATGAAGGGCTAACTAATATTTGTGTCTTGTGGGGATCGAACCCCCGACCCTCGGCGTAGCAGGCAGGATATTATCTATTCTTATGGCAGGAGTATCCGCTACGCCATCGGGCCAGTCAAAAAAATATAGATGGCGCTCTCTATCGGCTAGCTGAGTCATAAAAAGGTCGGAGCAAAGAGATGACATTGGAATAAATAATACTTAAGTAGGTTTTTTAGACAATTTAATGAACTGAAAGGAAACGATGAGATTTCTTCTCTACACTTAATAATGAGGAAAGATTTATTTGTTTGTTTTGTTTTTTGTATGTAATATATACAACATCCCTGAATAACAAAGGCTACTTTTACAAACGGTAAAATACTTATTCCGACGGGAAAAACAATTATATATCTCAGCCGTTAGAGCGCGCCATCAATATTTTTTTCGAAAAACGTTGCCCTGAAGGTTCTTCATTGTGACGTAGGCGCGGGAGCGGGACACTGGGAAGAGAAGACCATGTTTTAATAGACTGACTCGCCGTATTTTTGTTTCACAGCAATGGTTAGGTATGTTGCTTGTGTTAGGATACTGAATCCTTGAATAATTGTACCATCAATGTATTTAACGTAGCTACTTCATCTATAACCTTAGGTAACATACTTGTAATGACTCTGCGTATTTATGTTTCACGGCAATTGCTACGTATAGTAAGTAGGTATGTTGCTTGTGTCAGGAGGCGGAATCCTTATGTAATGGTGCCGGCTATGTATTTAACGTAGCTACGTCAATTATAACCATAGTCAACATACTTGTAATGACTCGGCGTATTTATGTTTCACGGCAATTGCTTCGTTAAGTAAGTAGGTATGTTGCTCGTGTCAGGAGGCAGTATCTTTACGTAATAGTTCCGGCTATGTATTTAACGTAGCTACGTCATCTATAACCAAAGGCAACATACTTGTTATGACTCTGCTTATTTATGTTTCACGGCAATTGCTACGTATAGTAAGTAGGTATGTTGCTTGTGTCAGGAGGCAGTATCCTTACGTAATGGTGCCGGCTATGTATTTAACGTAGCTACGTCATCTATAACCATAGGCAACATACTTGTAATTACTCTGCGCATTTATGTTTCACGGCAATTGCTACGTATAGTAAGTAGCTATGTTGCTTGTGTCAGGAGGCAGTATCCTTACGTAATAGTTCCGGCTATGTATTTAACGTAGCTACGTCATCTATAACCATAGTCAACATACTTGTAATGACTCTGCTTATTTATGTTTCACGGCAATTGCTACGTATAGTAAGTAGGTATGTTGCTCGTGTCAGGAGGCAGTATCTTTACGTAATAGTTCCGGCTATGTATTTAACGTAGCTACGTCATCTATAACCAAAGGCAACATACTTGTTATGACTCTGCTTATTTATGTTTCACGGCAATTGCTACGTATAGTAAGTAGGTATGTTGCTTGTGTCAGGAGGCAGTATCCTTACGTAATGGTGCCGGCTATGTATTTAACGTAGCTACGTCATCTATAATCATAGGCAACATACTTGTAATGACTCTGCGTATTTTAGTTTCACGGCAATTGCTTCGTATAGTAAGTAGGTATGTTGCATGTGTCAGGAGGCAGAATCCTTACGTAATGGTGCCGGCTATGTATTTAACGTAGCTATACGTCATCTATAACCATAGGCAACATACTTGTAATGACTCTGCGTATTTATGTTTTACAGAAATTGCTACGTATAGTAAGTAGGTATGTTGCTTGTGTCAGGAGGCAGAATCCTTACGTAACGGTGCCGGCTATGTATTTAACGTAGCTACGTTATCTATAACCATAGGCAACATGTATGGGTAATGGTATTTTCTACTTACGTGCATGTTCATTTTACTACTACTTATTGTATAGGTAAAACATACTTATAAGTAGAAGACGTACTTAAATAGAACTGAGTAAAGTAACAGAACATGTATGGGTAATGGTATTTCCTACTTACGTTCATGTTCATTTTACTACTACTTATTGTATAGGTAAAACATACTTATAAGTAGAAGACGTACTTAAATAGAACTGAGTAAAGTAACAGAGCATGTATGGTTAATGGTGTTTACTACTTATGTTCATGTTTATTTGACTTCTACTTATTATACAGGATTATTTTTTAGTCAGTGCGCAGCTTCAACATACGTAATGGTTATAAAATTTTAGAAAATATGTATTTATTTTTTACACCTGACTTAGAACAAAAAAATTGAAATAATCGCACTTAAACTTATCCCAGTATCGTACGTAAGTGTGGATCACCCTATTAGGTTCACTAGCTATCTTCCGGTATGGCAACGTCGCGCGCGGCCCAGTTATACCTATCAGCTGACTGTGTTCTAGCTTCTACCTACAGCACAGGTCAATGACCAGTCCAGGTTAATGACCGCTATTAGTACCGGGGTGCGTGCGGATGATACCTACAACAACTAAGTACCTATCTCACAAGTACCTACACTTAAACTGCCTCCGTGGTGTAGTGGTTTAAAAGTTGGTCTCTTGATATGATGGTCCCTGTTTCTAGTTTATGCGGAGAGACAAGATTATTTTGTTAATGACGTAGTTGGATTTTTCCCAGTTTGGTTAAGAATTAGCAGCTACTACTAGCATAAGCAAGACATGTAAATGTTTAATCCATAACGGTAACTCGGGATTGTACAGCACCTCAAGTAACCATCTACGTGATCAACTTAAGAATGGTTTTTGAAAACTTGCAAAATTTTCGAGTGCGGGCAGGATTTGAACCTGCGACTTTCGCATTACTAGTGGCGACGCCTCTTCCATCTGGGCTACCGCAGCTCATTTCTTGCCCGCCAATTTTGCAAGTGTATTTTAATGCCAGTAACGCTTGGCATGGCTCCATCTACCGGGTTAGTTTTGCAACTAATAACCGCAAAACTAACCCGGTAGATGAACTCGCGAACGAATAAATAACTTTTCATATTCTTTCTCTTAGTTATCTTTTATAGATCGAGATCGAGATCGGAGATCGTCCGAGCTATTTGTTGAAGTAGGACCCTTTATACTTTGCTCCTCGATATTTATTCGAAAATTTGGTAAAAAGTACAGATATTTAATTGCTCAAACAAGAATCTTACTGGTGAACATCTTACCTGCAAGTTAGTGAAATAAGTTTTTAGAAGAAATAAGTGATTGTGATATTATAGGCAAAAACAATTCAAATTGCCGTTTTTAACTGTCCAACTACTTATCAAAGTCACCTCCGTAGTGGCCACCTAGCGATACGCGTAAGCGACGCATGCTCCACGGCGCTTACGACCTTCTGGACACGGCTTTTCGGAACCGGTCTCAATACAAGTTAAAGTGATCGTGTCGTGGTTACTGTGCGTGTGACGCAGCGCAAGTATAGTATTGGTTGTTATTGAATATGGCACCAGATAGTATAAACTGCTCATCTTGCAGTAAACATGTCATTATGATAGAGAGATTACGGTGCTGCCTTTGCAACAAATACTACCACTGTGAATGTGCTGGTATTTTGAAGGAAGAATTCAATGCTGAACGCCATAATATAGAGCGAACATGGTATTGTTCTAAATGCACCCGTAGACTGCGTGATGATGAGATGCCTGTCAGGAAAGCGTTAGACTTTGCAGCCGAAAATAACATCAACAGAACTCGTGGTGGGTCTCGCAATTCATACGAGAGTCTGAGAGACAACAATGAGAGCTTGCTTTTCGATGGATCGCAACAAGCTTCGAAGGTCGACCAAGCTGCTGCTCAAACTTCTGGAACTCAAAACATAAACAGAGATAAGACAGGCACAGTGGTTGTAGTATCATCTGATTTGTCCGTCGAAATGCAACTTCTTCGTCGGGAACTGACTGCATCGCGGGAGGAAATATCAGCTTCTCGGGCAGAAATGCAAGAGCTAAGAAACGCGATTTCCAGCCTTACTGCGGCAGTCAAGACTTGTGATAGGCGTATTGAAGAGCTCACTGCACGGGTGGTAGTCCTGGAAAAAACCCGAGAAGAACCTTTGCCTACAACTGCCCTCGAGCAAACAATTATGCAACTAAAATTGGAGCTTAATGATCGTGAGCAGGAGCTTTGCTGTAATGATGTGGAGATAGCGGGAGTACCGGAGGAAAACTCAGAACAGCCCACTCATCTTGCGCTGAGTATTGCCGCAAAACTAGGTGTTTCGCTGGAGGAACAAGAAATCGTCAGTGCGGAGCGCTTGGGTGCCGTGCGTCGAGCGGATGCAGGCCAAGCAGTGCGCCCGCGTCCACTGGTTGTTCGATTTGCGCGCCGTGTACGTCGTGACGAGATGCTTAGTGCGGCGCGAGTGAGGCGTAATACTACTACTGCGGGCCTGGGCATGGCTTCGCCTGAGCAACGCATCTACATCAATGAAAGGCTGTCGCGGTCTAAAAGACTTATTTTCTACAAAGCTCGCAGTGAGTCAAAGCGCGCTAATTGGAAATATGTATGGACCAGAGACGGAAAAATTTATGCACGCCGAGCTCATGGTGAACAAAGTCATCGCCTGCGAACGGAAGACGATATAAATAAAAATTTTGGTATATCCCAGGGTTAGTTCTGTCAGGCAACGAAATTTCTTGTGATTGCGGACAATATTATATACCTTCATTGCTTTTTGGAGTTGTGTTGCTTTCTCAAGTCCAATATAATGTATCTTTGCACTTGTCACGTTTGATCTGTAATGCTCGTGTCATATTGTTGCTGTCTCTGCAGACTGTAGTTGCTTTGTGCTCTTATGTAAATCTAAATAACTCGGAACACTCATACACTAAACACGGAATACTAAGCTTTTTGCAAATAATTGCTTACTGTCTTGATGGCAAATAAAAAATTTAAAGTTGGTTTATACAATCCAGGAACACTTGGTAAACATCATGAAGAGCTTATTCTGGCTGTACAACAGCATGCATTTGACGTATTGGCTATAAACGAGACTGGGCTGCGCCCTAATGAAGAAGGTAAAGCACCTTCTTTGCCAGGATATACGCTGCGAAGTGGTTCAAGACCCTCTAATGTTTGTGATGGACATGGTGGTGGCGTTGCGTTCTATGTGAAAAAGGGTGTCAGAGCTAGATTATGTGATTTTCCGATTAGTCGAACTGTTGAGCAGATGTGGTTGAAATTAAATATAAATGGCAGTAAGGTACTACTTGGAACTGCTTATCGACCTCCTCGACATAAGGTTAATGTATTTTTGAATGCAGTATGCGACTCGTTAAATGTTTTAAGTCAAAGTTGTGATTTTACAATATTGGTAGGAGATTTTAATATGGACCAATATTCCCCGAACAATGTTACAAAGTTGAATGATATAATTGATTTACATAATTTGAAACAAATAGTCACTTTTCCAACTCATTTCACTGATCACAGAGAAACACTATTAGATGTGGTATGTACGGACGCGCCAGTACGTAATGTTTTGTTTGACATTATAGGCAGTAAAAAGACTAATCATGCTTTAATAATTACGGAATTTAACTTTAAGAAGCCTAAAATACCACCCCAATTTATAACCTACAGACCTATCAAGACAATCCACATAGATGATTTCTTGTTTGATCTAAAGGCTATCCCATGGCATTTAGTCTCTGATGTATATAATGTGGATGACATGGTTTTATTGCTCAATTCTTTCATTTTGATCTTGTTTGATGCCCACGCACCTGTAAGGACAATATATACATTCAATGCTTCTCATATCCTTAGATTACAGATAATATAAGATTAATGATGAATTTGAGAAATGAGGCACACGTTAAGTATCTTGCTACGAAAAAAGACGCTCATGAAGAATATTACAAGGAACTTAAACATTTAGTTAATGTATCCCTATTTTATGAAAAACGAGCTTATTTCAAACAAAACATTAACTGCCATATAAAAACCCCAAAAAATTGTGGAAAAATCTTAAAAGAGATGTTTTCCCTGTTCAAACTGAGAAAGATACTATTCCTGCACATCTCTGCTCTGCTGAGAATCTAAATAAACATTTCCTTAAGTTACCTTGCTCTGGTAATGTGAGTGTTTTGGATCTTAGTTATTACGAGTTTCATAGGTTTAATTACAATTTAAAGTTTGGCTTGCAGTGTGTTAATAAACAGATTATATCCAAAACAATAAATTTTCTTAGATCCAAAGCACAGGGTGATGATTTAATTACTTTGGAGACGGTTTTACTGACTTTGCCCGAAACACTTGATGCCATAACATCAATTATTAATCGATCAATAATAACATGTGCTTTTCCTGAACCGTGGAAAACAGCGATTGTTCAGCCCCTTCTGAAGATACCAAGTCCCTTGGAATTTAAAGATCTACGGCCGATAAATATCCTGCCCTGCCTTCCGAAGGTTTTGGAAAAGATAGTCCATACGCAGATTATCCATTATTTTGAGAATAATGATGTACTTCCCCATGCACAGTCAGGGTTTCGCAAGAATAGAAGTACTACAACGGCTTTATTGGATGTAACTAACAATATCTTGGAAGCACAAGATGTTGGAATGGGTACCATCTTGGTTCTGTTGGATTTTTCTCGGGCCTTTGACACTTTTAATATACCATTGTTGCTTTCGAAGTTGTCGTATCATGGTTTTGACATACCTACCGTTAAATGGTTCCATAGTTACCTGAGTAATCGGTTACAATATGTCAAGTTACACAATAGTGATTTTATTTTATTTTATTTATTTTATTGTGTTCGGGGAGCTAACAGCATTATTTACACAGTAGAAATCAATTTAGCAAGCATAAGCCAATTAGAAGCTACCACAAATAAAAGTAAAATTATCTGATTATTACACGTCTAACACTAATAATTAATAGGTAAGTATTTGATACAAAACAAGATTAAGAATGTCTTGAACCTACAATCAACAATCAAATATTACTATTCAGAAATAGAGGAGTTGCTACTCATTAGAGTTCGTATATTAACAGTGCTGTTCCAGAATATGTCAATGTTTACGTTATTATCACTTAGGTTATTAAACAGTTTAAACGCTCTTGGTAGAAAGCTATTTGCTCTGTAATTGGTGCGACATAGAGGAACATGAAGCAAAGTAGTTCGTCGTAGATTTCTACTTGGTACTTGAAGAAAAATACTGCTGAGGAGGTCTGGACAGTCAATTTTCGATTGGGCAATATTTGCTAGGAAGCAAACGTCGGATATTGTTCTACGCAGGTGTAATGGTAAAAGATGAAATTTTGAACAAAGTTTTTCGTAGTTAAATTCAGTAAAAGGAGTGAATTTATGAAGAAGAAATCGAATAAATTTTCTTTGTATTTTTTCAATGCTGTTTTTGTGGACTGCGTAGCAAGGATTCCAAATTTGTGACGCAAACTCAAGGTGACTACGAACATAGGCACAATAAATAATTTTAACAGTTTTCATATTTTTAAAATCCCTAGAGATACGCCTCACAAACCCTAGAGCTCTGTACGCCTTGTCGACACAGTGCTCAACGTGTTTATCAAATTGAAGCCTGTTATCAAGGATTACACCCAAATCCTTCATTGAGCTACAGGTCTGTAGGGTCTGACTTTCCAGCGAGTACTTATAATCGATCATATTTATTTTTCTACAGAAGTTCACGACAAAACATTTGGATATATTTAAATCCAATTTATTGCTCCTGCAGTAGGTGTCGAGCCTAGTCAGGTCATCCTGGAGTAACTGTGCATCAAGTGTACTGTTTATAACCTTATAGATCTTGGCATCATCAGCGAAAAGAAGAAAATGAGAGTTATGAAAACAGGCACCAATATCATTAATAAAGACTACAAATAATAAGGGTCCAAGCAATGAGCCTTGAGGGACTCCTGAAGATATATTAACCCAAGAAGATGTAAATCCATTGAGCACTACCGCCTGCGATCTGTTATGCACGTAAGAGCAGAACCACCTGAATAAGTCTCCTCTTATTCCTAGTGTTAGAAGCTTACGCAAAAGAACATCATGATCGATCCGATCGAACGCTTTAGAGAAATCGGTGTAAATTGCGTCGACTTGATTACATTTCTCCATATTCTTTGTAATAAATTCAGTCAGAACGATTAAATTGGAAACCGTCGACCTGCCCCTTAAGAACCCGTGTTGTTGCGGGATAAAAACATGTTTGATAGCATCATAAAGCTGGTTATAAACTATACGCTCAAGAACCTTGGCTAACAGGCATAGTTTAGAGATAAGTCGATAGTTTCCGATTTGGTTCCTGGCGCCTTTCTTGTGGATAGGACTCACAAAAGCTGATTTCCACAATGTAGGCATGCTACCTTCTTTTAGAGATCTTTGAAATAATATGGTTACGGGAACAGAAATTTGTTTCGCACAGTTAACTAAGAGAATGGCAGGTAAATTATCGGGACCGGCAGACTTACTTAAGTCAAGGCGCTTGAGGAAGTTGAAAACTTGCGACTGTGAAACTTCTATGGCATTGATATCACAAGGCGTATCAACTCTTATGTCGTTTTCCGAAGATATTAAATGCTGACTTGTATTATTTTGTAGAAAAGTGGAACGAAAATATGTAGAAAATAGTTCACTTATCCCTGACCCTGTGCTGCTAGATGATGAACCATGAATCATGGTTGCTGGGTATAGACTATTGCTACGTTTACTTTTAGCGTACGCCCAAAATTGTTTGGGGTTTTTAGTAATAGCGTCTTCAACCGAGCTTATATATTTAGTAAAACATAATCCTTCATTAGACCTTACCCTATCACGTAGTAAATTAAATGTGTGTTTATCAGACTTATTTCTGTAATTTTTATATTTTAAAAGGAATTTAAATTTTTCTCTTATTATCTTAATAAGATATGGACTATACCATGGTGGATACGAGCGCTTCCTTGTAAGGTATGTCGGTATAAATCTATCGCGAAGCTCATATGTTATTTTATAGAACATATCAACTGCTTCATCTACCGATCCCTGAGATAGTAGGGATGACCATTCAACCTCAGAAAGATGACTACAAATTTTATCGTAGTCTCCCTTGCGGTATGAATATATAGTACGTTTTGGAGTTACCAGCGGATCCAAACTCACAAAGCAAGGTCTCACCAATAGTGTTTTATGATGGGGGTCTTCAGGGATTGCTAGAGCATCGAAGCACTCAGTGACAGCAACGGTATCAGTACATAGTACCAGGTCTAGTATAACACCATGTTTATTTAAAATACTATTATATTGAACTAAGTTAGAATCATAGATAGCATCAATAAAGTCTGATAGGAGTTCACTTTGAGTCAAATTGGATGGTTGAAGTCCGATATTGGTAGGTGTCCAGCTAATGGATCTCATGTTGAAATCACCAATGATTAAAAAGTTGTCCGAACTAAATAAATTAATCAAATTTTTGACATTAGTTAGAAAATTATTGAGTTGGGATGAGAAAGGGTTACCGAGGTTCTGTTCCACCAAGTAGAGAACACAGATATGCAAGTTGTGAATCACTTTAGTTGTAGAATTACGGAGCGCAACTGTTATCCATAAATCCTCTGCTGAGGAACTCCATTCAATGTTACATGTAGTCGACAAATCACGACGCACAGCAATAGCCACTCCACCGCCTTTAGTTTGTTTAGTCAGCTGGTAATCCCGATCCCGGCGATAAACAATATACCTATCATCAAACAACTCTGAGTCGTGTATGCTATCAACCAACCAGGTCTCTGTCAAAACAATAATATCGTGATTGGCTATAGAAATATTTCTCGAGAACGTGCTAGTTTTTGTGCGCAGACCTCTACAATTTTGATAATATATGTCAAGCATTATAAACAGGAGTAGCGATTATTAAGTAAACTACAAAGAATCCGGGGCATTCATGTTCCACATAAGTCGCAGCAATCGAATCAAACAGTCTTAAAGTAATTAAACACAGTAATAAATCAAGTAAGTAAAAGCGAGCGAATTTGCCTTGTACATAAACCACATAACTCTCATAGACAGCACTGTAATTGATTGTAGCACCATTAGATGTTACAGATTGAAAAATAGTAATTTTCGAATATGATGAATAGCAAGAGCACATTAGCACAAGCAGGTTAAAAATAGGTCCCAATATGAGAGATTCACGCCTGACACAATCATTATAACAATCACAACGCGTTTTCAGAGCAAGTTTGACAAACATGGTTAGAATAATATGAATAGTTAGCGGATTTTGGTTAGATCCTCTGCGTTTTTTATTGCGATTACTTTCGAGTGATCGTCCTTCCTCACAAATATCTTTGAGTTTTTTACCCATGCATATTGGTAGTTGTAGTGAAGTTTTAACTTTTTTGCTTCGTTAAGCAATAGCTTGTTGCGTATTGTCAAATGATCATTGACAAAAATCTGGTTACCGCCCTCAAGTCCCAAGTCAGCCGGATAAATCTTCCTGGTTGCGCGTGCCGCAGCGACAAAGTCTTCTTTAGTATAACGGTTGACGAAAGAGACAATAATTGGCTTGGATCGATCGTCTTTGGAGGGGATGCGCGCCAGAAAGTTAATGCTCTGCTTACTGATGGGAAACATAACCTTCGAGCCGATTCTCGCTACAATATCGTAAAGATTTTCTCGATCCTTTAGCGGGACTCCCTTGATCTCGACATTGCTTAGACGTGCCCATTGATTCTTCTCATTCAAGTCCTCCTCGAGCCGCATGACGCGAGCCTCCAACTTGAGTACGACTTCCTGGGTGCCCTCAGCAGCTTTAACTTTATCTTCAAGGATTTTGACCTTCTTCGAGAGCTCAGATACTGACGTATTAATTTTTCCAATATCATTCCTAACTGCCTGAATGCCAGCCTGGACCTCTGACGTGATGGCTCTGAATCATTTTCATCAGCAAGCGAAGTTACCCGGGGTGTTCCACAAGGGTCCATTTTGGGCCCTTTGCTCTTTATTCTTTATAGTGCTGATATAATAAATTGTATAAGAAACTGTAAATATCATTTATACGCCGATGATTTCCAATTGTACTTGCCTTGTCATCCAGAAGACGTTATTGTGGCGGTACAAAAAATTAATGAAGACTTAGAAAGAATATCTTGCTGGGCACGTAAAAATTGTTTAATGTTGAACCCCTCTAAGTCAAAATTTATGATACTGGGGTCTAGGCGTCAGGTGGTAAAGATAAGTGCACAAAAACCTTCTCTTACGATTCACGGGGAACCAGTGGGACAGGTTATGGAAGCGCGTAATTTAGGTGTGGTTATGGACCCTTATCTAAGATTTGAGAAATACATTTAGGAATTAGTGCGAAATTGTTTCTATCGCCTGAAAATATTGTATAGAGCCAGACACTTGCTTTCCGTTGAACTGAGAAAAAATCTTGTTGAATCGCTAGTGCTCTCCAAATTCAATTACGCTGATGCTGTTTATGGTCCTAGGTTATTGGCAAAAACTAAATGTTTGATACAGCGTGTGCAAAATGCTTGCGCTAGGTTTTGCTTTGAAATCCCACCAAGAAATCATGTATCACCCTTCTTAAACCAAAATAGGCTCCTAAACATGAAATCCAGAAGATGTCTTCACTACGCCATTCTTCTCTTTGGTATTATTAAAAGTCGCAAGCCCGTCTACTTATTTGAGAAGCTGGTATGGTCGTCTCGCATTCGCATCGCGCGTCTAGCTGTACCACGTCATAAAACCACAGCCTTTGAAGGTAATTTTAAATATACCGCTGCAAAGATATCCCTCCACCTCTGTGTTCTTTGCCTACTGTTGCGAGATTTAGGGCAAAAATTAAAGAGTTTCTTTTGCAGCGGCAAAATAGCGGTGAAATTTTTTAAGACAATAAGTGGACAAGAAAAAAAAATGAAAAAAAGACGAGCATACAGAGATTATTTTTTATGGTTACTTTTGATATATCATGATTGGTATGGATGTATAGTTTGTGTATTTTAGGCCTAACACAGGTACACTGCACAGTCACTTAAATGAGAAATTTGTTTTTTGTTGTTGTTTTACTGATATCCTTTATAATAAGACTAATAATAATAATAATTATAATAAAGAGCCTTTATTGTACATAAAATATCACAACATCGGAACAGTCAACAACGTGAGCATGAAAATATAAATATGTAGCAAAAGGTGGGAGGCTCAGTTAATAGTAATAGTATATAAAATTTATATTTATGTTGTAAACTTTGGCGATCTCCAAACCGGTTACAACTGAAAATCAGCGTTACAGCTCCGGCTGTGACATTTTGCTGAGTTGAAACCGTTTTGGTATATTTATGATTTTTAGAATTAGACCTTTTCCTGTTTTATTAACACCTAAAATTAAGTATGCCGAATAAATTATTTTTCTTTCTTTCTTTCTTTCTTTATCTTTTTATTTACTAATGACTTTAAGAATCTTACTTGTATTTGTTTAATTTTATCTATGTATGTTGGAAAAGTTCTACCGTAACTGCTAAGTCCATACGACAGTATCGATTCCGCCAATGCATAATACAGTGTATACAATGTTGTTTTATAAAAAGTGAATTTTAAGTGATAGAAGTTATCTAGGGTTAATCTAAGTTTTCCACACACATTGTCTACATGTAACTTCCAAGAGAAATTTGTGTCTACTGTACATCCTAGGTATTTATAATTTAGCACAACTTGCAAGCTATTACAAGCACAGACATTAGTTAAATTATGCAAGCAGTCGTAGGTGTTACCTATAATAACAGGCTTTCTATTAATTTGCTTATTATAAGGAGTGTATATGTGCATGCACTTAGTCTTATCAATATTTATAATAATCCCATTATCGTGGGCTCATCTTATTAAATTATCCAAGTCTTGTTGAACTTTTTGTTCTATATTATTAAGATCCTTATCAGCATAGTACAGACATGTGTCATCTGCATACATAAGCATATTACAATTTTTAACCACTTGACACATACTGTTCACATGCATCACATAGCCTACTGGGCCAAACACCGATCCAGTGGGGACACCATACAAAATATTAGCATCAGCTCCTTCTACTCCAGCTACAGATGTGCGCAGAGTACGGCCCTGGAGATAGCAGCGAAGCCAGTCATTAACTGGCCAACGTATGCCGCACTAACTCATTGCCAGCAGCAGCTGCTGGTGGTCCAAAGTATCAAAAGCTTTTTTGAAGTCTATGTAGACCACCACCAGCTGCTTCCTAGCATCAAGCGAGCTGTTTACACTGTCTGTAAAGCGTACCAGCGCTGTAGCTGGGCTGCGACCCTGCCTAAATCCGTGCTGCACATCACTTAATACTTTATTTTTTTCTAAAAAGCTACTTATTTGGCCCACTATTGTATTTTTCAGTGATTTTATTGATAGCTGATAGAATTGCAATTGGTCTATAATTTGTGTATTCCAAGTGGCCCTTGCTTAAATATGGGCCTTATAAGAGCTTTTTTTAATAACGGAGGGTACACACTGTGTTTAACACAAAGATTTACAAAACTTGCTAGGACAGGGCTAATTTTTTGCATACATATTTTAAATCTCTTACCCTAATTCTGTCAAAACCTGGTGATTTATCAATTCCTAATTTGTTTATAATTTTTTTAATGTCATGTGCACTGGCCTTTTTATATCTTAATGAAGTATCCGCTTCCTTCACATAGCTAGATCTTAACATGAAAGTTTGTGTACAGTTATGCTTAATGTTACTTATCTCTTCCGTAAAAGTCTTTGAGAAATTACTACAAACATTATTGAGACTGTCACTTTTTCCTAAATATTTAAAAAATAATATCATCCAAACTTCTCTTTTTTCTCCCTAACCAACCATGTATTAAGTTCCACACTTTTTTAAAGTCATTTTTACACATATTAAGCATCTCCTGTCTATATTTATTTTTAGCTAAATTTAAGCACTTATTTACATAGTTTCGGAACTTGGTGTACTCAAGCCTATATATTTCATATTATTCGGTGCAGATTTCCATCTACGGAATAGCTTATCTCGCTTTTTTAACAATCCTTTTAACCTATTACAGATCCAAGGTTGTGATGTACACCTGCATATTGTAGATGCTCGATACTCAAGTGGTCATGACCGGGTGAATTACCCCTACTCATTTTCTTCAAAACAGATCTAATATCTCTTGCCCTTATCACAACTGACCTTTTGCCTGTGAACAGACTATCATCATTACAAGATACCTCCTCCGCTGTGTTCACGTTAGAGCATGGCTGAACTTTAAAATGTTCTGTAAACATTTCAGCTATCTGGGAAGAACCATTTATACCACACACTTACTGGTAAATCTGGTTTCAGATTTAGAAGAAAGAAAGAAAGAAAGAAAGGAAAAATATTTATTCAGTAAACAAATAGGCATAACTTAAACTAATAAACGATCACATTCGTTCAGTACTGAAAAGGATAACTTGCTCAGCATGTGTCACAGTCCAAGACTGCAACGCTGGTTTTCAGCAGTACCCTGGAACCTATAACTACGATGAAGTGATATGGTGTTGAGATATTACATTACTAAAATATTACAACTATGGACGTACAGTATAATTAATAAAGAAAAAAGTAACAGAATACTAAAAACAAATAATAAAACAAAACAGAATAAAATAAGACTACACTGATAAATTAAAACTCTTCCTATTAAACTTCACATGTGGTAGTCACAAGTAGCTTGCTCTGTCTGTAAATTGAGGCAATATTGCTTCAATTTATTTGAAAAACTGCGGACAGACAATAGATTATGGAGAGGTGGAGATAGATCATTCCAGATCTTTGCAGAAGCGTACTTGTAACTACCCTGAAAAGCAGTTGTTTTGTGCCTTGGTATTTTTATAAGTGCGAGCCGGCTTCGGAAAGACCAAAGTAGACCTTCGTACAAATACTCAGGTTTACGTGTTTTAATGACCCCAAATAATACAGTTGTAAAATGTAAGTAACGTTGGGTTGACATTTTAAGCGACTTTCCATTATTTAAAAAAGGTGTAACATGATGTCTCGGCGGTATATTATAACAAAATCTCGCACATGTATTTTGCACACGTTGTATAAGATGTTTTGTGCGAGCTAACAAACGAGGACCGTAGACTACATCTGCATAGTTGAGTTTAGATAAGACTAAAGATTCGACAAGATTTAATCGCAATTGAATATAAAGATAGTCTCGAACTTTGTACAGAACCCTTAATCTAAAAAAACAGTTACGTACTACTTCTTGAATATGTGATTCAAATCGCAACTCGGAATCAATGATCACTCCCAGGTTACTCGCTTCATGACATTGTTCTATACGTACACCTTCTATTCTTATATAAGGATTTTTGTCTGTCTTGGCTATTTGGCGACTGTCTTGGCTATTTGGTTTCTAGAATAACATACTTGCAAAATCAGCAGGACTAAGCACCAGGGAATTTCTAAAAGACCAGTTTGCCAATCTATCAAGATCGTCATTAATTTTTTGTTCTGTATTACGAACATCACAAGGCTTGAAAGAAAACAGCAATTGCGTATCGTCAGCATAGACATGATGCTTACAATTTTGTATGCATGAAATCATATCTGCGCTTTAGAGTGCATACATAATTGGGCCTAAAATAGACCCTTGCGGGACACCTCTTGAGACATTGGAGAGCGCTGAAGTGGATGTGCTGTTGTCGGATTTTCGAATTTCAACATACTGATTATGATGATTTAGGAAACTGTCAAACCATTTTACTACAGATGTGTCAAAACCGTAATACGTCAACTTAGATAGAAGTAGTGATGTATTTATGCAGTCAACGCTCTTGAAAAGTCAAACAAAACCAAAATGGAAGTCATTCCAGCATCCTGTGCCTCAAGAATACCACTTACAACGTCCATTAGTGCTTTTGATGTACTATGTTTCTTAGGGTGCACGAAAGGAGCCTCCTTGAGTGGCGCCTCAATATTTTATGCGCCTGGCGCACCCTGGGCAACAGTCTGCGGACGGCAAGTCGGTAACGCAGACAAGCCGATCCTTTCACCACGATCCACGATTTCCAACGTCCCTCTTTAGGGCCCCACAAACGGTCCTTCGTAGGACCAAAGAAACAAAGCGAAAAGGTTAATATTCCACCTTTACAACCTGCTCCAAGAGTTTTGTTCATTAATATAGAAGGGTTCTCCACGGACAAATCCGAAATTCTCTCTCATTTATGGCAAAAAGAGAAATGCGACGTCATCTGCGTGCAAGAGACCCACCGCGATGACAAGCAGAGAAGGTCACATATCCCTGGTATGACGCTTGTAGCTGAGATCCCCCATCCAAAACACGGCAGCGCTGTGTTTGTTGATCCCAGTATTAAAGTAAAATCCGCTTGCAGTACATCCAGTGACTCAATTGAAGTAATTACTATAGTTATTGGAAACTGTTGTATTACATCGGTTTACAAACCACCTGGCTTACCTTTTCACTTTAATAAGCCTGAAAATTTTGAAGACGAACCCACTAAAGTGATAGTTGGCGACTTTAATAGCCATAGTACTAGCTGGGGATACCAAGATACAGACGTAAATGGTCAAGCTGTAGAGGAATGGGCAGATTCGTGCGATTTAGTTCTGTTGCACAACGCAAAACTGCCATCGTCTTTTAATAGTGGGCGCTGGAAACGTGGGTATAACCCCGATCTCATTTTCACCAGCCCAAACGTCAGTAAACAGGCTATAAAATCCGTCTATCCATCTATACCTAGAACCCAGCATAGACCTATCTTGTGTTCAGTTGAACCAGTAGTCCGACCAATAAATGTGGCTTTAAGGCGGCGATTTAATTACTCAAAAGCCGATTGGGAAAGTTATGCAATAGCCATTGATGACATCCTCTTGAATGTTGAACCTAGAGCGGAAAACTACGATATGTTCGTAGATACGATAGCAACCTCGTCACGAAAATACATTCCAAGAGGATGCCGCTCTGTATACATACCCGGGCTGTCTAAAGAATGCACTGCTAAAGAGTGGAACTCACTTCCTGCGTCTGTGTTTCCAAACGCATACAACCCTAATGTCTTCAAAGTAAGAGTGAACAGGCTTCTTCTGGGTGAGCTCGCTCCATCTTAGACTCTGTCTCTGTCCTATGACCTAGACTACAGTCAAGAGCGAACCCATCATTAATAAAAAAAAAAAAAAGAATCTGCCGAAACTTTGAAACAATACGAGCGTCTCTTTAATGAAGATCCCTTTTCAGAGGAGACCTTACAGAAGGGTGAAGAACTGTTGCTTCAAGTTCAAGAAAACCGACAGGTACGGAAAAAATGGACAGATACGGTTTCAAAGATAGATATGACCCACAGCAGTAGAAGAGCGTGGACAACAATCAGAAAGCTTACAAGTGAGCCACCACAAGCTTCTTCTCCAAGTAAGGTTACGGCAAACCAAGAAGCTCACCAGCTCCTATTGAACGGCAAATCAAACGGTCATATCAATAAAAATATCAACACTAACAGCAGTCTCAACCCTACAAATGCTCACCATTTTTTATCCCTGACATTATTAAGGCAATTAAATGTCTTAAAAATGGAAAAGCTTCCGGGGTTGATAATATATCTGTAGAGCAAATTAAAAACCTTGGACCAGTTGGGGTTTTCTGGCTGCTCGCGATGTTCAATCACTGCATGGAGTCAACTAGGATACCCCGCCTCTGGAGAAAAACGAAAATTCTAGCTTTGCTCAAACCGGGAAAACCAAGTACTGAACCCAAAAGCTACCGACCAATCTCGCTCCTGTGTCATACGTACAAACTCCTTGAGAGAATGCTGCTGAACCGCCTAATAAGTGTTGTGGATCCCAAACTCATCCCAGAACAGGCTGGCTTTAGGTCAGGCAAGTCCTGCTGTAGCCAAACTCTTAAACTCACTCAACACCTAGAGGATGGGTTTGAATTAGGCCTAGTGACCGGCGTTGTGTACGTGGACTTATCAGCAGCGTATGACACAGTGAACGTGAGAAGACTTCTATGTAAAGTAAACGACATCACAGGCGACGTTAACTTTGTGAAGTTTCTGGGTGAGATGCTCCATAATCGTCGTTTTCAAGTCTACCTTAACACAGAAAAAAGCCGATGGAGGATACAAAAAATAACGGCCTGCCTCAGGGTAGTGTTCTTGCACCACTACTCTTCAACATTTACACAAACGACCAGCCTTTATCACCTAATACAGGTCGTTTCTTGTACGCTGACGACCTAGCTTTGTCCTCACAGGCACGGACGTTTGAAGAGGTTCAGTCTAATTTGTCAGTAGCTGTGGACGCCTTAAGTTGCTACTATGACGTTAATTCACTGAAACCCAACCTTTCGAAAACCCAGTCTTGTATTTACCACCTGAGAAACCGTGAGGCGGGTCGCAAATTAAATATCACTTGGCGTGGCGTACCCATTGTACACAATAGTGAACCCAAATATCTTGGCATTACATTAGATAGAGCTCTAACTTTCAAACCGCACTGCAGGAACACTAAGCTGAAAGTGAACACGCGAAACAACCTACTGCGCCGCCTGACCTCAACCAGATGGGGAGCTTCGCCAAAAGTACTACGGACGACAGGACTGGCTCTTTGCTTTTCGGCAGGCGAGTACGCCAGCCCTGTATGGAGCCGTTCAGCACACGTGAAACTGGTGGATACAGGTTTAAACGACACATGCCGTATCATAACTGGCTGTCTTAAGCCAACCCCGGTTGACAAACTGTATCCACTGGCAGGGATTGCGCTTCCTGACGACCGCAGAGAAATTTTTAATCAATCCACGACTCGAGACACCCACTTTACAATAACACTCAAGGACCCCAGGGACTTAAAAGTCGTAAGAGCTTTCTGAAGCACTTTACTCCAATTTCAGGCAGTGAACTCTGACAGGAGAAATACCCAGCAGCTTCCCCAAACACACCTAATGAGAAGCTGCCCTTGGGGCATAAGCTTCCTTGGCCGACATGGAAGTCTCTCAACAGACTCCGGACCCAAGTCGGCCGCTGCAGGGACAATTTATGTCGATGGGGGTACAGCACGAACAACGAGTGTGCAAGTGTGGATCACCCTATAAGGTACACTAGGTGGCTTTCGGTATGGGAACGTTGCGCGTGGCCCAGTTATAGCTATCAGCTGACTGTGTTCGAGCTTCTAAATACAGCATAAGTCAATGACCAGTCCAGGTTAATGACCGCTATTAGAACCGGGATGCGTGCGGGTGATATCTACAACAACTAAGAACCTGTCCTAAAACTGCCTCCGTGGTGTAGTGGTTTGAAAGTTGGTCAAGGTTATTTTGTTAATCACGTTGTTGGAATTTTCCCAGTTTGGTTAAGAATGAGCAGCTACTACTAGCATAAGCAAGACTGTTTAAAACATCTGACATCAGGGTTGATCGGGTCGTTTGTCGAGTCCGTATCCCACAGATATACAAAGATTCCACAGCTGTCTGATCTCTGATAAGACTACGGTACAACTGCACAAGATCCGCTTTCCACTGCTTGCAAGTAAAAACGGACTTATTAGGGTGATGTGATGTGATGATGTAGAATAGGTAGGTATTTCTAACATTTCGTGAGGGACATCGGGTCGATGAACCCTGGTTTAGGTTAGGTTAGCTACATGCCCAAAACACTAGGTATGTGGTTACGTTGGGGCGCAGGTAGCGTAGTTTGTCAGAGCAGTGGAACGGTACTCCACAGTCCCGGGTTCAAGTGCCGGCGGGCGCTGTCATTTTTTCAATTTCTCATTTTCATTTATGAAAGGTAAATAGCACTGTGAGTGCAAAAATAAAACCATAGTACATTTAAAAATAAGTAAAGCTTCATCGCATGGTTCGAATTTCACTCTTAAGTGGACTGACCATAGTATTAGTTTCAAATAACTTATACTAGATGTCGCTTGTCGTCGCTTCGAGACGAGTACCAAGAGGTTGAAGATTTCGTCGGCTTAACGTCGGGGCGCAGGAAGCTCAGTTGGCAGAGTAGTGGAACGGTACCCCACGGTCCCGGGTTCAAGTCCCGGCAGGCGCTGACATTTTTTCAATTTCTTATTTTCATTTATGAAACCAGTAAAGACTTTAATGGCAACTGGAGCCGTTGCTGATAGTACCTAAAAAGCCTACACAACCCGCATACAACAGAGGTTGTGATGGTTTGACAACGTCGCGATTAGTCACTGCGTTTTACAGCGCCAGACATAGTGGCGCCAACGGTTCAATTTTTAGAAGAAATCTGACGCCGGCGCTGGCGGCGTGGCGGGAAATTCATCTGCACTGCTATAAAGCTTTATGTAGGTACACTGATGATCGTCGTATTAAAGGCAAAACCAACTAACTAGGCCAAAAATCACAAAGTAAAATCATGAGTAAACTTGATCCGAATGTTTATTTGCTAAGTTGTGTCATTAATGATTGGTTTTGTATTTTCATATTAAGTCAACTTGTTCTATGATTCAATGTTAAAGACGTCGTGAAATGCTTATTAAAATAATATTATTAATTTATCCACAATAATCCTCGTATTAAAAAAAACACCCTAAATAGTTTGTTTTGCCTCTAGATCATAAAATCTGGTTTAACTTCGTAAAAAACCATCATAGACATACCATATGTAGTCTTCTTATTATTGTACAGGTTTAAATTATATTTCTGTTATAACACTCAGACTGAAGTAAAAACATAAGATGTTATTTAAAAAAAACTAAAAGTAAGTTGGTTTTGCTTCTAGATTTGTTGTGTAAAGCATATTTACACATAAGAAGCAAAGTGGACTATTGTATATTTTAGGCTTTTTTAAGGTTGTTCTAGTTTAAAAACAAATAAAAAAAGGAAATCTATGTTGGAAATATTTATTATTACTAAGAATAAACAATGAAAAATCACTCCTCCGTCCATTCATCTGATTCATCCGAAATTGTTTAGTCAGGCACACAGTCAACGCTATTACGATCTGTTTTGAGGTTTTGGAACCACCCATGATACTCCTCTGGAATTACACCTTTATCGCATAGTTTAAGCAGATCTCCTTTTTTGGCTGCTGAAATTGGTAATGATTCAGAATACAACTGTTGGAGTTAGCCGGAAAAGATGAACCAATACTTGGTTGAGAAGAAGGTTGGGGAAGATCAATATCTTTTCTAGTCTTCTTTTTTTGCCGTGTACTGTAACGGTGTTTTTTCGTGCTTTTATCCTCATGCGTATCCGATCGTGTCATTTCCTGTACATCTAAATCCATATATAGAAACTCTTTTGACATATCATAGTTATAATAGATTCTGCTCTCGCCCTTTACGTATTTCATTCTTTTTATTTTCAGCCACATAACGCGCTGCCCTTCATTGTTTGTTTTACATTTGTTTTTCAGAATAGTGCTAGAAAGCATTTTCAAATCTTTGAAGTCTTTGTACTTCATTTCCTTTACATTGTAAGGCTTCTTTGACTGTTTTTTTGCTTTTCGGGATGTTCGGGCACGTCGAAAAATGTTTAACCACTCCGACATTGAATAAACATTGGTGTTTTTTTGTGCTGACTCAATGCAACTGTGCATTGAGTCAACCTCCATGTGCGAGTGTCCTGATTCTAGGAACTTATGTTCGATTATATTTATGTGCTCAATTTGATGCACTGCCCACAGCAAAACTGCAGCTACATGTTGGTTCCTATTTTGTCCCCCACAAGTGTCGGAAAATAATGCAACTTCATTATAGCGTTCTGGTATTTCCGACAAATAATGTAAAAGAATGGACCCGATTTCAGAACTGCCTTTCTTTCCATTAACTTCGTTCCAGGCGAAGCAGTAAGCGTCATTGAGAGCAGCGCTCTCGTATATAGTCAAGTTGTACACTGTAAGTTTTCGGCAATAATACAATAGTCCATCATCCCCATTAGGAATCTGCAAAATTGCCTGCAGATCAAAGGAAGCTGAGAGGAAGGTTTCATCTTGTTCTGCCATCTTTTTGTCACTTTCTTTCTCTTTGTTGCAAGCTTCTTTTCTTGTTATATGATCCAGATTTCTTGTTTCAAGGCTGAATTTATGGGGTCGGATTTTTCAGCATTATTCAAGCGATTGTACTTTGTGCATAGAAGGCACTGGTCTTTTTTAGGCGCAAAAAACCCCAAATTAAAATCGTTGCCAAAGATTGTGCGGTACGTCACTTCAGACACAGGCATATTTCCATTTTTTTGGCATTGTTCTTCGTACAATTTGTATAATTTGTTAACAGATAAAGAAGCATCTAAATATTTTCGTTTTATGCTTTTTCGCACATAATGGCTTTCCATAGTAGGGAACGATTTGATGTGCTCATATACTTCTTGTAACTGGCGCGCGGGAGTTTTATTCATTGGTTCGTGTCTGCCTCGCGGATCGCTTTTCCTACAGTACGATCCCATGCTGTCACACTTAACCACTGCATCAGTTACCACAGACGGAGAAATGCACAAAGTCTTGCAGAAAAAAGACTGACATACCTGCAGTTCTAAACCATCTATTTTGAAAAAGTACTGTTTGTTGTTCGACCTTGGTGTTGCTCGTTTTCTAGCAACAACAGTTACTTGAATTAAATTTAATATGAAATTTTTCTTCGCTGCATAGTCAAGATCCCAGTATTTTCTACAAAGCTTATCACGGTCATCAGAACTGATTTTTACAGTGCATCTGTATTTGCATCTAGAGCAATCTACAGCCTTGGGAATCTTTGGTTGTCTTATTTTTTTTGCAGTCACGTACGGCAGACCATCAGCACGGCGTTTTTTGGCAATGTTTCTTCTCCAGCTACTGGGGTCGGGTTGACGCCATCTGCTGCGAGGTGTGATTATTTTCCAAGCACGTTTAAATATCTCCGTCAATGTGAAAGTTGCCATTTCTACTGTTTCCTGTTTGCTTTTAATTGTTTCCCAGCAGTGATCAAATATTTTTACCATAGTTATATTTGCGATTGTAGACGCTTCAGAAAGATCTAACCATTCATTTTCAGGTATATTCGGAAAAAACTGTGATTCGGGTTCAGCAAAATCATATGGAGATATTACTTCTCTTAAATCTTCTAGAGTGACTAAATCTTCTAGGTAGTTAGTTCCACTCACTTCAGTAACCTGCTCAATATCTTCAACAGAAGTATTCTTTTTTTGGGGCCATAAATATCTTTCTTTTCGTAGACTTTCGAACTGTCTTTTGTTTTTTCAAAGGTCACGTTGTCTTTTTCTGGGTCTGTAATTATTATTGTAAATCAATTAATCCACCAAAGTAAAATCTTTGTTAGTCAGGAATAAATCCGAGAATGATTACTTTCAATCAAGTGGCTTGTCTGTTTTTATGCTTGTAAACTAAATATCAACAAATTTTGACTCTTTATTAGACTACATAGTATACTTATTTTAAACTTTCGACTCTCATTATGCCAAGTTTACTTCTAAAAAATGCAATTATAAAGTATGTAGGTACTCACTGTTTTCTTGCCGCTGAATACTTTTTGTTTGATTTGTAGTCTGGCTTACAAACATATCATAAGCTTGAGATATCAATGAGTCGTCATAATCATCATAAGTTACGTTTTTTAAGGCTGAAAAAGATTAAGACTGATTACTTAAAGATCACGTTTCATTTTCGAAATAATAACCTAAAAATATATTTGAAAATATTACTTACTTTCATAAAATTTACACTGAGGTTTGTCATCCACTGGATCCGGAGGCAAATTACTCTTTCCCAGTGACATTTTTTGTTTATTTTAAGTACACAAACAAACAAAAACTAGATTGTGACACTGATATTCGCGCAAAATTCAACCAAAGGTCGCGTGCGCCGGCCAGCCGATAGGTCATCGAATCAGTGTTGCTAGAATGACGATTGCAAAATTATCAAAATATTGAAAATATTCTATTATTATCGTTGAACTATAGTATTTTTCATATTCACTTGGAAAACAAAATAAACATTGGAATTAAACAGAAAACTTATGGTTCAATATAACTCTACTGTGAGAAATTCCATAAAAGCACCAGTTTGCTTACTTTGTATTAATATATAATACTGCAGCATTAACAAAATAATACGTATACCAATAAATACAATAGACAATTATAATAGTATAACATTCCTTGCGATACAATAAAGCTAGCAAAAGGGCAGAAACCTGCATCATTATGGTCACATTGGTGACCAAATCTACGGTAAATAGCACTAGTTGGTTTTGGCTCTCGAATTGCCTTAATGGAGCACACAAGACTCTAGAGTCAAAAGCGATTATATCCCGATAGTATTTATAACCTTTCGAGATTAAGATATAATTGACCGCCAAAATCAACTATCTTCAGTTTGTTGATTTTGCCTAGTATGTTTCAGGAATGTTGATGATTATCTCTGGTTATATGGTTTTTAACTTTACGAATCAAATCAACTTTCTAAAATAGTTCGTTTTAGAACTCGATAACTCCGTACATAATGGTCACAGACAGTAATCGGTTTTACCACTAGATAGAGAATTCCAAACTGAACAGCATAGTGTAAAAAAGTAAAAACATCAAAAATTTCGAGATAGTCGGTTTTGCCTTTAATACGACGAATATGAGGTAGCTCGTATTGTGCGTGCCTGCCCTTCGATTATTTTAACCAAATCATCGTTAAAGTACAACTGCATTTAAAGTAAAGTAAACGGCAATTTTGTGCGCTAGTGAGAGTGGAGTGAAAAATTCAGAAAAATATGTCAGTCAAAGTTGATTAGGCCACTAAAATGATGCTACTACATTCAAGTCAATGTGAACTAACCTTGACTGGTTATTTAGGAATAAAGATTAAAAACGGTCTACTCACACAAAAATAACAGAATGTAATTTGATCGGGCATTTATACAAAAACTTGTATGGCCGGAACGCGGCTATCGCGCGCCGGTCTTGTGTAGCTGAGCTTTTAGAAAGATGATTCCTATTTCCCTTCATACTTTTATGGGCTTAGGAGCTTTCAAAATGAAAAGTTTACCTAGAACACTAGGCATGGATCGGTACAGTAAACTGCCCGTGATCCAACAGCCACTGCATAACGTTGAGGAATGTTCTTGGGTTCTGTACGCCAGCATCACGCAGTCGAGGTAAACTTTCGTCCGCGTACATTCTTTGGGCTGCTCGGGTATTTTCCCCACTTAAAAAGTACAAACGCACCACACCATTTCGTAAAACTTGAGTTACGTAAAATTCGACATCGCGAAATCAGTTCAGGATCGGCGGGAAAAGTAGTGTCACGCAGGTGCGTGCCCGTGCCCCCCCGCGACGGAATCAAAGCAAGAACTGAAACTGATTGAATCATGAATGAAGGGTGCACTGCGCGAACGCTGTTGCCATATTCACGCACCCCTGATTGAAAAGTAGTGTGTCCGTGATTTATTTTTTATGACGCAGACAAAAATAAAAAAACAAATATTTTTATTCGCCTAAAATGTTCTATTAATGATTCTGATATCATGGTATAAGTTTGCGCACTGACTAAAAAATAACCCTGTATAACCTTCACGCGGTCTACCATACAGAACCCAGTAACTAAACCAAGTCCTAGCCTCACCATGAGTGGCCTTTACGTGTTAATTCCAATCACAGATATATTTAGAATTAGGTTTCTTCTTTTTAGAACTATGCTTTGAAGCTTCCTGCAGCACCTATATTATATAGTTGTACATGTTTTTCAACATAACACAGTGATCAAGGTCGCTACACATCACATCCGCACACTGTGACAACTGAATTGGGAAATCTTTGTTTCAGCTTTTCGTTACAATAATTAGTAGAGGTATATTCTGAAATCAGACAGTCATCCCGTTCTCTCCATAGAATATGATTTATGTTATTACAAAAGACTGTTTTGGGTTTTAGTAACTTTAGATTACAATGTATTTCTAAGGGAAAATTATCAGACTAAAACACACCATGATTGATTGCAGCTTTATCAACCGTAGCCCTAGCTGCTCGAGTAACTGCACAGTGGTTTAACCAACTGCAGGTTCCGTGACTGTCACTCAAGTAGGTGTAGGATCCAGAGTCCAGCCCCACGAATTCTACGTTTACACAGCTCTATTCCTGGTCAGCGCAAAACTCCATTAACTCAATACCAAAACGCTTACCCGGGTTTGCATTAAAGTCACCTAGAATATAGTGATATTCGGTATCACTGTTTTCGATAATGGCACTTATCTCGCTCGGACAGTGTGTAAACTCCACAAAAATTTACGGTCTCATCTAGTGGCATATAGACAGAAAACACAATAAAAGTACTCTCCGCAATAGAATTTTTTACCTCTGTTATGCGATCACTAGCACACTGCACCACTGATACCGCACTAAATACGTTTTTCCGCCATAAAATAGCGACACCACCGTGGGGCCGCCCGCGTAAAACACCCGTGTACTCGAAGTCACTATCTACGGTGCCCAGCAGTGGGATGTCATGTGGCAAAAGACACGTTTCTTGAAAGACACAAACTTCTAATACAGTCAATAGAACTTGAAAAAGACCTGCAGTTAAATGTGATAAACTTTGCTTGTTTGTAGTTATCCATCAGGTTTATTATATTCAAGATTATCCTGTGGTCTATGCTGTCAAGAAGACCTGTCAAAATCGTGAGTCGGAGCAGTCGTATTTTTATCGCCTCCGAGCAAAATTATTGTGATTTGTGCAAAAACTTACCGGACTTACATGAAAACATTCATACTGGAGGGACAACTCATCAAGAACAGTTTTCGTTGGGGTTATGCCACGTTATCTCACAAGGTAAACCCAGATTTTCATTTTTAAGGAAGTCAATATACGTTATTTTTACTTTTTCAAATTTTTGGACACAAAGGAACGAAGAAATTAACGAAAACAAGGATATTTAAAATACTAACAAAGTGGGTGCTGATCAGATGTTTTTGACACTTGACAAGTAATTGATGGAGTTGCCATTACAATAAATATAAACTTCGTTCAGAAATCGGATCAAAGATCGGATACACAAATTGTGCTTAGATACGGTTCGGTGCTCGGTTCTTGTGACAGAAACAGAACGTTTAAATAGAATATGGCACCTTTAAAGCGTATGTGCTCAAAATGTGGGATGTTAATACTAACAAAGATGGTTTTCATGGCCTGCACTTCCTGTAAAAATGCTTCCATGACAAATGTTTAGCAAGATCTACAAAACTGTTTGACTTAATTAAAAGCAATAGAAACTGGGAATGCAAAGATTGCCGAGGGGCGCCTACACTGAATAAAGTTAGTTCTGTAACAATCTCAAATAAAACTACTAGGAAATTAGTATTGGGTCAAAAAAACATACAAATCACAAAAAAACATTTCTTTATCTTCATGATCACCCACAAACACTAATGATAAGATTAAAGAGATTTCACATAATACGAATAATAACATCCCATCAACATCACGAACAACTACTGTGTTAAGTCAAGAAACCATGAAAACTACGACGGAAAGTGCTGAAAGTGGTTCATCATCACCTGAAACATCAAATCGTATGGATAATGCACAGATAAATGCACACCCAATAATGAGTAATCCATCATCACCAGACACATCTACTCATTCGATTAATGTGTCAACTCATAATTCGTTTGATTTACTGGACTGTGATGAGCTGGAAATTTTTGACTCCGCAAGCGGATCGTGCCTTAAATAGAAGTTGTCCTAACTTAGAACCACATAATATATGTGGAAGAATTGTTAAAAACAATAGAAGATTTAGAGGAAAAGCTTCTTTCTGCTGATCAAGCTGTAGAAAACTTAATAGCCGAGAATTTTTGCCTGAAAAAACAACTAGACAAGTATGAAAAAAAGACTCAAGTATTGACATCTGTTTGCAAATCCACACAGAAAAGTAGATCACTCAAAAGTAGCTCCCCTACTAATCTAATTTATCAAGACCAAAGGAAACTAAACGAAAGCTTCGAAAATCTACAGGTGAAAACAATAGAGCATGATAAACCTAAGAGCAAGAACTTAACAGACAAATCTTCACGAATCTGCTTAATAAGCAACTGCAACCAAAATAATATACTTAAAATAGCTGAAAAAGTTTTCATCAAACCAACGCAAAACATCATGCACTACAAGTACTCTAATGCTAATATCAAAGCAATGCTAGAAGATATAGAGAAGAAAGTAGAAAATCATACAATGAGAGACTACCTCATCCTCTTTATAGGCCCAACAGACTTTGAAACAACTCAAAATTACAATTTAGTTGTTCAAGCAATTAAATACGAATTATGCAAGATAACACATACAAATATTATTATCAGTTCACCAACTTTCAAACTTGGACCAGCTTCGACATTATTCAACAATCGCATTGAACAATTTAATAATTTTTTTGACGACGACAATGTACAGCATGAATATTGCTATATTGTTGACCCAAATAAGCACCTTCAATATAATTTTAACTCATTCAAAAGAACTAACGGACAAGTCAACAAGAAAGGTCTTGAACTAATCTTTGGGGGTCTCCACGAATTTATTGCAAAGTTGCAGGCTTATAATAATTTGAAAATAGACACGTCAAACTTTTTTCGTACCTAATCTTCACGCAAGTAAAACTGTATCTACAGACTTAGTTGACCTTTCGTCACGCACAATTAAAGAGTGTGGAGTATTAAGAATTTTGCATCAAAATATCCAAGGTCTGAGTAGCAAGCAAGATTTGTTGGAAATAACGTTAAAAGAACTTGCTGACACTAATAGGGAAATTGACATTATATGCTTTACTGAGAGTTTTGTTAAAGAAAATATGTTACAGAATGTTAAACTGCTCAATTACAAACTAGGTGCAACTTATTGTCGTAATACTCGCATTAGCAGAGGTGGATCTTGTATTCTAGTCAAAAAATTATTTGATATCAAGACTCTCAATTTTCCACATAATTTAGGTTCGAACTTCTACTTTGAAATTTGTGGTATCGAAGTTACAGGTTTTAATCTAATTGTAATTTGCATATATAGATCACCAAAAAAAAAATTGCTCACAATAACTTATTCATATACAAATTTGAAAAATTGCTCCATCACCTCTCAAACAATTACAACAGGAAAAAAATTGTTCTTTGCGGAGACTGGAACATTGATGTTCTCGAGGATACCAATGTTGCTAAGGAACTAATAGGTTTACTTCAAAACTTTGATTTTGAACATCATATAAAGTCTCCTACGCGGGGCAATGCATGTCTAGATCAAATAGCCAGTAATCTTAAACAAGTAAAGTCCGAAGTGATACCCCTTGCTCTCTCAGACCATCAAATGGCGCAAACAATTACTATAAATATTAAAAAGCAAAAAGCTTACCTCCAATGCTGAAACCTGATGGATCGCTGGCTCACTCTGCAAGTGAGAAAGCAAATTTGTTTGCTTCCTTGTTTGCAAGCAACTCACGTCTGGACGCTGGCTCCAAACAACCACCTACTGTACCTCGTTGCGATTCTTCGATGTCGGAGATCGCAGTACACATTAAAGAGGTTCGAAGAGTATTATGCAGTCTAGACGTGAACAAAGCCAGCGGACCTGATGGCATACCAGCGAGAGTATTAAGACTATGTGCGCCTGAACTGTCTCCTGTGCTCACACGCTTGTTCCGCCTCTCTCTTAAAGAAAGAACGGTGCCGGGGGCCTGGAAGCTTGCTAATGTGCAACCAGTTCCCAAAAAGGGCGACCGTGCCGACCCTGCCCATTACCGTCCAATTGCCATTACCTCCATCCTATGCAAGGTCATGGAGAGGGTACTTAACAGTAAGTTGCTGACCTACCTTGAAGACAATGATCTTCTCAGTGACCGTCAATATGGCTTTCGCCGGGGGCGGTCTACTGGTGATCTTCTTGTGTATGTCACGCACTGCTGGGGCGAAGCCATCGAGAAAAACGGCGAAGCACTTGCCGTTTCACTCGATATCTCGAAGGCCTTTGACAGGGTCTGGCATGCAAGTCTGCTCAGCAAGCTTCCTGCTTATGGCATCCCAGCTGATTTTTGTACTTGGATTTCAGTCTTCCTTAGTGAACGGTCCATCAGAGTAGTCGTTGACGGTTGCTCCTTTGACCTAATGGCCATTGATGCCGGAGTTCCTCAGGGGTCTGTTCTCTCTGCAACTCTTTTCCTGCTGCACATCAATGACCTCCTTCGGCATGGTATTGTTGGATACGCAGATGATAGTACCGTTTCAGAGAGATACTTGACAGGTGCAGGGACCAATGGGGATGAAATACGTTCGTTAAGAAAGGCCATGGTAGAGCGAACAGATCTGACCTTAAGTCTTGTCTCCCAATGGGGCGACAACAATCTGGTCTCATTCAATGCCACCAAAACACAGGCGTGTCTTTTCACTGCAAAAAGGAGTCCTTTCGACTGGACACCTACTTTTCGGGGTACATCTGTCCCAGTCACTGACAGGCTTGAGCTTCTAGGCATGGAGTTGACATCAAATCTAAACTTCGGCGCGACCATTGAGTACAAGGCTCAGACAGCGGCTAAAAAGCTGGGCGTCCTGAATAGAGTGAAGCGATACTTTACGCCTGGACAGCTTTTAACTCTTTACAAAGCACAAGTCCGATCCTGCATGGAGTATTGCAGTCACCTTTGGGATGGCTCAGCCAAATACCAACTTGCCGCTCTTGACTCGGTGGAACGCAGGGCCAAGAGGCTCATAGGCGACATAAAACTGGTGGACACCAAGCTACATAGCCTGGCACATCGCCGCAAGGTTGCCTGCTTGTCGGTATTTTATAGATTGTACTTCGGAGAGTGTGCTCAAGAGCTTCACGACCTTGTTCCACCAGCTCCCTTCTACCATCGGACATCCAGACGCACCGCCGGATACCATCCGTACCTGGTAGCCATTCCACCAATTCGGACTAAGCGCTTCCAGTCATCATTTATAATGCGCACTGCTAAAGAGTGGAACTCACTTCCTGCGTCTGTGTTTCCAGAGGCATACAGCCCTGATCTCTTCAAGGTGAGAGTGAACAGGCTTCTTCTGGGTGAGCTCGCTCCATCTTAGACTCTGTCTCTGTCCTATGACCTAGACTAGAGTCAAGAGCGAACCCATCATTAATAAAAAAAAAAAAAAAAAAAAGGTTACTCCACTTGGTTTGAGTATAAACGTGACTATAGCGCAGAAAATATAAGGACATTTTGTGACTGTATGTCAGCTTTGTCTTTTAGTGAAATTATTGGTTCAAATAGTATCAAAGAATCTTTTAATCATTTCTATGAAACTTTGAGGCTTTTCTATCTGTTATGTTTCCCTTTAATAAAGGTTAAGATAACAAATTGACCGAGAAAGCTGAAGTGGTTTACAAGAGGACTAAAAACGTCTAGCAAAACTAAACGTACGCTGTATCTTAACTATACGCAAAGTCACAGAAATAAACTATTGCATAAAAACAAATTCAAAAAATATAATAACATATTCAAACAATGTTTGCTGTCATCACAACGTATAATTAATACTAAATATATAAATAATCATAAAAATAAAGGAAAAGCTACATGAAGTGCTATCTCATCCAGTATTTCTAATGATATCTATAAACATAATATTGACAAAATTAGAATAAATAATATTGACATTTCAAACCCCACTGACCTATCGAATGCTTTTAATGATCATTTTATAAATCTGCCTAATACAATTTCGAACTCAACTCATTCTATTTTTGACATTCCAATTAATTCTAATACGATTTACTTGAACCCGGTTGATGAAGCCGAGACATTTAAAATTATCATGTCTCTTAATAATAGCAAAGCCAGTTGACACGATGAGATAATAACAAAAATTTTAAAAAAGGATGCTAGGCACATAACTTACCCTCTTACACACATTATAAATTTGTCTTTTTTGGAGGGTGTTTTTCCTAATGAACTTAAATTGTCTATTGTGTAAGCCAAACTTCTAATAACGCCTCAGATAATTAGGTTAAGAGCTTAATATTTAATACTTAATATTTATGAATGTAATAATCAATGTAACACTTACATTTATTAAATATTTATTAAGTTAGATATTAGTAAAATAGTTGTTGTTTTGATACTTTATGCACGCGAGCACGGCGGCCATGTTGCTTCTGTTTGTTCGCATTCGTTCGGGTATAAAAGAGACATGGCCGCCGGAACTCGGTTCAGTCTATTGTGATCTGTTGAGGTGAACGCTTCGAATATACTAAAGTGAATTGGATTAATTCGGGAGTTTTATTTCTGAAGCCTATATTTCAGAAAGCGGGATTCTACAAAATCTACTACGATTTTGTACTGACGCCCACAAAACGTAAGTAATTTTTTTTTCTGTTCTATTTTTAATGCAGTTTTTTTTTCTGTGTTTAGTCAAGTACTTTTAAATGATAATTCCTTACTTTACCTGACCTTGCCAGGGCTACTCCCTGGAGGTTATTCCTTACTGTACTTCACCTTGCCAGGGCTACTACCTGGATGATTTCCTTACTGTACTTGAACTTGCTAGGACTACAACCTGTAGATTTTGCATTTGGTATACGACTTTGCCTAGGAAATTTTCGCAGCGCTTCATTTTACCCGTATTAATTGTTACACCTGATTCATTTTATTTTATTTATACAAATTTTTACCATGTATGTATTTAACATAGTTTGCAAATCACTAATGCATTTGGAAGTTTCAGAATGTCGAATAATAACGAAAGACGACCTGGTGATTATGAGGCAAACCGGCGTAGCAGAAGTCGTGCTCGCGAATGTGATGAGCATGAGGATTGGACTGCTAGACGTCGTAGCGGAAGCTGGACTACGCACGCTCATGATGCTAATGAACAAAGGAGAGCAGCTTCACGTGGTCGTACAAGAGCACGATCACCAGTTTTTCCGGCATCAGGAGCAAGGGATACACGTAAGCAAACTCAATCTGTTTCTTCACCGCGCAAACGTGCTAACCCTTCACCACCGAGAAATCATAGGGACCTAAAACGTCAACGACAATCACCGGAACCAACTATCGGCGTTAATTTATTTGAAAAATTGTTAGACGTCATGAAGTCTTATAAAAACCTTATAAAAACGGTAGTGATAAGGATAGGTTTCCGGTATTAAATGTTATCCCTGATTTCGATCCTATGTCAAAGGAACAGACGGTTGACACCTGGATACATAAAGTTGAAGAGTGCGCTCAAATCTACGATTGGGGTGACAAACAAATCGTGCATTATGCCTTACCAAAACTTTGTAGAGTCGCGAAATCCTGGTATCAGGGTCTGCCGTCGGTTCTTTTGACATGGGCGGAATGGAAAATGAAGCTAAGAGAATCGTTTCCTTCGAGGGAAAATTATGCAGAACTACTCACAGAAATGCTTGGTAAGAAAGTGAAATTTGGCAAATCTCTTGAGATTTACTATTATTCTAAACTGAACCTATTGAACAGATGTGATATCCATGGTAAAAACGCGGTGGACTGCATAATTTTCGGCATCGAGGATCGTGGTATACGTCTTAGTGCTCAGTCCGCTCAATTCAGCGAACCTGAACATTTGTTAAAATTCTTTAAAACTGTGAAGGTTGGCTCAAATCAGGGCAGAGAAATAAGTTATAAAAACAAAGATAGAAAACCAAACCATGACCAAGGTCATTTAGAGAACGGCAAATCTATAAGAAATGATGCCAATATCAGCGTTACTTGTTATAATTGTAATGAAACAGGTCATGTATTTTATCGGTTCCCAAAACCCACCATCAAGTGTACTAGTTGTAGATGGAGGGAACATACAGCGGAAAACTGTACAAGATCACGTAAAACATACAGTGACAAGTCCAGTAAACAGAACAGTGAAAAGTCAATCACGCCTGAATCTTCAAAATCCATAATGGACGTTTGCTACAAAAACGACCATGAAAATGCCAAATACCGTATACCAGTCAAGGTTAACGGTAAAACGGCGTGGTCTCAGGTTGATTTAGGGAGTGATTGTACGTTAATGCGTTTGAGTGAAGCTCAGAGACTCCACATTAACTGGCATGCCGTTGATACTCCCGTCCTGAAGGGTCTAGGTAGGGTGCCTTACCGCCCTTTAGGTGCTGCCAGTGTTACTCTGGATGTACAAGGGATAGTAGAAGAAAACGTAGATGTACTAATTGTTGACGACAATATGATACCACACAATATTCTCGTAGGCCACTCTTACACTGAGAGGCCTACCGTTGATATAAGTAAAAATTTCACAGACTTGATCGTTAAAAGGCGCAAAGATCAGTTTAACGGAACTAAACTTTCCTTATTTTCCATTAGTGATTTTATTTTATTACCCGATGGATTATTGGCTATTGACGTGACTAGTGAACTTGATTACACAGGCCAAATTTATGTGAATGGAACTGTAAGAGGCCCAAGCAATAAAAATCATTACTTACTCCCAGGGGAATATCGTTTAGAAAACGGAAACGGAAGATTATTGGTTCAAAATCTCTGTGATCAAGAATTGATTATTCCGGCAAATACATTAATAACACGAGCGCGTTCTATTCCTCGGGAAGAAGAAGCTGTATCGGTACTTAACATAAATTTTGATAATGAGGCTGAAATTCAATGTGGTGACATTGATTCGGACCAAAAGGATAAACTTCTCAATTTGCTAGGCAAATACAAGGAATGTTTTTCCTCTAACCTAGGAGATTTGGGATTTACAACTGCTGCTGAAATGCTAATATAATTAAAAGACAGCTCGCCTGTTGTCTCTAGGCCATATCGCCTCTCAAATAGCGATAGACAACTTGTTCGTGAGATGGTCCAGGAAATGGTGGATTGCGGAATAGTGCGAGAGTCGAGTTCGCCATATGCTAGCCCCATTGTTCTAGTCCAAAAAAAAACTGGCGAAAAACGGCTATGCGTGGATGTTAGAGCGCTCAACAATAAAACTGTGAAGGAGCATTATCCGTTACCACGCATTGAAGATAAATTGGATTTTCTTGCTGGGAGCAAATTATTCATAACATTGGACTTGGCATCCGGCTACTATCAAATTCCCATTGCATTGCAGAGTCTCGAGCAAAAACGGCATTTGTTACCCCTGATGGGCAATTTGAATATAACCGGATGCCTTTTGGCCTTGTTAACGCTCCATCAGTTTTTCAACGTACCATTAATAAAATTCTTAATAAAGCCCGCGTAAAATATGCTCTTGTCTATATGGACGACATATTGATTCCCGCTCAAACGTTCGAGGAAGGCCGGATACGATTAGAAGAGGTTCTGACTTTGTTGAAAGAGGGAGGTCTCACTTTAAAACTGAATAAGTGCCGATTCTTTTACAACAAAATCGACTACTTGGGTTTTGAAGTGTCTTGTGATGGCATTAGGCCAGGTTCACACAAGACTGAGGCTGTGTCAAGATTTCCCCAACCAATGAATCAACATGATGTGAGAAGATTCCTTGGCTTAGCCAGCTTCTTTCGTCGGTTTATTAAGGGATTTGCTATACTGGCAAGACCGTTGACAACACTCCTAAAAAAGATGCCACTTGGCGTTGGGGATCAGAAGAACTAGAATCATTCGAAACGTTAAAGAACAAACTTGTACAAAGACCTGTACTAGCATTGTATGATTCTAAGGCTGAGACTCAGTTACATACTGACGCCAGCAAAATGGGAATAGCAGGAATACTGATGCAAAAGAACGAGAAAGGAGTTTTTCAACCAGTTGCTTATTATAGTCGCCAGACTAATACAGATGAGCAAAAACTCCACTCCTTCGAGCCTGAGACATTAGCAGTTGTAGCATCATTGAATAAATTCGTTCGGGTATAAAAGAGACATGGCCGCCGGAACTCGGTTCAGTCTATTGTGATCTGTTGAGGTGAACACTTCGAATATACTAAAGTGAATTGGATTAATTCGGGAGTTTTATTTCTGAAGCCTATAATTGTGAAACCCCTTTATAAGAGTGGTGACAAATCGGATCCCAACAATTACAGACCCATTACGATTGTGCCTATCTTATCTAAAGTTCTCGAAAAGGCTTTGCTCATTCGATTAGATAGTTTTCTGACGAAATACAACATCTTAGCTAAAGAACAGTTTGGTTTTCGGAAAGGAAGCTCGACTGAACTCGCTTGCTTTGAAATGCTCAAATTTATCACAGAAAACTTAAATGAAGGTTCTAAAGTTGCATCAGTTCTGTTGGACATGAGTAAGGCCTTTGATTATGTCGACCATTCAATATTACTGGATAAGATGAAACGATATTGGATTAGAGGCAAAGCTTTGGATTGGATTGCGAGCTATCTGTGTGGTAGAAAGCAGTGTACCGAACTGCTAACTACTATTAATAACAACAAAAGTTTTATTAAGGAAAAATACAGGTCTTCTTGGAACATTATTAAATCTGGAGTTCCACAGGGTAGCATACTCGGTCCACTGCTTTTCTTACTCTATATAAACGACCTACCAAAATCCACTGCGGAAAAATGTGTTTTGTTTGCAGACGATACGACAATTTTGATCAAATCTGACAATATCGCACGTTGAAAGCGTTACCGTCACTATACGAAATATGCATGTTTTTTAGTAAAAGCGCCATCTGTGTTTACACGTTGCAAAGAATATAATGCAAAGACACCTATTTTTCTAGCTACATTACAAGTGCCTGTGTTAAGTAGTGTCGGTATGCAGTTTTTACCAATTTGGTACTAAGTAAAATGTAATAGTGACATATTTTGTATAGTGACATGTATGGCATATATTATAGAGTAAACACTGAGAGGAAAATCGTCATATTTTGTTTAGTGTCATTCTGATATTAATTTTCTTTAATAAAGTGTTAAAGAATTACTGAAATAACGTATTTATCTATAAAGTGTCATTTTTACATTTAACTTTTATGAAGAAATGAAATGAAGAGTTAAAATCAAAGCGTCATTTTGAGTAAAGTGTCTATATATCTTCACAAATTGTTACTAAACATTTAAAACAAAACGTCATTTTCAATTTAATGCCACTTTTCCTTTCATTGTTTAATAACAATTGGAACATACGTTTCAAATTAAAATGACCGTTTTTTTTTATTTATTTTTTTTTATTAGTGATGGGTTTGCTCTTGACTCTAGTCTAGGTCATAGGACAGAGACAGAGTCTAAGATGGAGCGAGCTCACCCAGAAGAAGCCTGTTAAGGCACTGGCACTCCCACACACTGACGGAACGCAGCAAGCTACTTGGCGCCAGACTTCGGTGGGATGGTGGTCGCGAGCCAGGCGGCCCCTTACGGAGCCTTCCACCGCTTATTGGGATCGTTCAGCCGGACTTATCCACAGGCAAGCCTGTGTTGCCGTTGCCCGGGGTGGACCGCTAGGAGGTAGATCCCATACCACCCCTACGTTTTACGTTTAGTGTCTTTTTTAATGTCTTACAATTGAAATTTTTCTCTCAAAATCATGTCATGTTAAAAATAGTGACAGTTTAGTCTGAAAATATTTTAACTAATTTTGAATGTGATACCGCACAATCCTTTCATTTAATGCTTTAGGGCAGTGTTATTAGAGTAATTTAATGAATTTGACTAGTTTTTTAAAATCAGGAGTGTATTTGTATCCATACCTACAGGCTTTTAATCTTTGCAATATTAGAAGTTATGTATCCAACGAATCAATACCAAATAGACAGATTCAAAAAACTAATTTACTTCTAATATTTTGGTTTGATTGGCTATAAATTTAATAAGTATGGTCTTATTTGATTTAATGCCCAAAGTCCTTTAATTTGAAGTAGATTGATAAGGGATCGGTAAGTGATTTTAGACTCTATTGTATACATACCTATTTGGCGTGAAAGTTTTTATTTCCATACTAAATAACTTAAATAATAATTGAATTAATTGGTTTTGTAATGATCGGTTTAATTCGTAGAGCAAGTTCATAAAAGCATCATACTTAGCTTGCAATTGCACATAATTCGTTTGAATAGTGTAATATGGTCCAAATTCTCCAGTATACTGTATCACTGGCTAATGTTATACCTTTTGTTTAAAGTTAAGTTTAAAAAGAAAATAGGCAAGGAAAATAAATTAATTTATCTCATTATTAAATCCATCAGTAGTTGAATTAGTAAGAGCGTTAATAGGTATAGGATAATAATTCTTAGAATTCTGTGCATCGGAGCTTTAACCGTTATCCCCCCTGCTTACACAACATACATGTGGTACAAATTGAGGACTAAAAGTGCATATATCAAGAAGATTTTTCTTGATTTCATGATGTTTATTCTAATCTTTGACTATAATGAGTACCATGACATGAATCAACATCTTTAAAACCTTTTTTTAAATAAGTAAACTGTTCTATTTTTATCATTGGTCAGCAAAGGTAGAGAGTCAGCACTGATGTTGGTAACAGTGGCATCGTCCTTGTTTTTCATTAGTACTTAAATTTAAATAAACAGAAGATAAATACCCATAGTAGCGAGACTTTTGGGGTAGATACTGGATCGACAATTATCAATATCACTCCTGCTCTATTTATTTAGCAGTGTACGGCATATATCGTGCAATAAACGTTTACGTTACAATACCAAGATTGTTTCAGATGTCAAATAGTAAATTTTTAGCACAGTGAATACAGTTGTAATGGCAACGCCAAATTTATTTAAAAAACATGTTTTTGTCAACCGGAGGGAATAATTTATACACAGTCGTTCTGTAATGTAACCATGTAACAGTTCTTTAAACAGTACCTACTCAACAGTAAAATTTACCTACCTACTACTTGTTTAGACATTCTTCAATTTATAAGAAGTGAAACATGTATTATTTGAAATCAATTAGCTGAGGTTTTCTTCAGGCAGCTCATGATACTGAAAACGGGAAGGACAAACAAACTATAAGAATAAAAAGTGACATATTTAGGAGGAATGGATATTTTAAAATGCTTTAAATTAATACTTATTATAATCAAAGTTCAGGGGAGAGAGAGGGGTTAGTTAGGGTCATTTGTTTCTTGTCTGTAGGTAGTAGAGTGGAAAAAGTATAATATTCTTATAATATGCTGGCATTATACGGCAAACTAACTAATAGTTTTTATTATTTGGGTAGGTTTTATATCTATATTAATAAATTTTGTTTTACGATGCTTATGTCACTAAACGAAAAGTATTCTGATTTTAACTGTAATAATGACACTATACAAAAAAATACACGAAAAAGATAAATAAATAATTTAAATATAATCATGCGGGTTTGAATTCATAAGCAGCTTAAAAGAAATACATTTTTTATATTTTTCAAAAACAACGAAATCTCGAATTTTTTTAATTTTGTAAAAATGTTAAAATGAAATTGTCAAAAATTTACCAGCACTTTTCTCAAAAGCAGGTTTTTTGTATAGTGACGGTAACGGTTTCAACGTGCGATATGTGTTTGTTAGAGAACCAAAAAAATTTAGCAATAAACCATGTTGTTAGATGGATGGAGATAAATGGCCTATCTGTCAACATACTTAAAACAAAATGTATTCAATTTAATTCATACCATTCTCAACCGGTTTCTCTAACAATTAAATACCAGGACAGGATAATAGAGGAAGTAAAAAATGAAAAGTTCTTGGGTTTTAACGTTGACAGCAACTTAAATTGGAAAACACATGTAAATTCAATTTGAAATAGACTTGATAGATTTTTATTTGCCTTAAAAAAATTATGGCAAACTATATCTACGCAGGCCGTTTTAACGGCATATCATGGTCATGTGTCTTCCATCCTTAACTATGGACTATTGTTATGGGGAAATTCTGTTCACATCGATAAAGCATTCAAAATTCAAAAACGCTGTATGCGAGCCATTGATAAAGCGTGGTTCTTAGATAGCTGCAAACCAATATTTAAAAAATATAAAATTCTACCGCTTCCTTGCCAATACATTAGAGATGCTTGTTTGTTTGTACGCTCCAAAGAAAATTACTTTGTAAAGCACTCAGATGTGATAAGACGGGTCCATAAATCTGTCTATAAAGATTCGCTGTATCAGCCACGCTGCTTTAAGGATATTTAAAAAAAAAATGCATATAATATGTGTATTGTAATCTATAATAATTTACCTACAACTTTGAAATGTATCCAAGGAAATCAATTTAGAATTAAGTTAACTGAATGGCTTCTAATTGACTGCTTTTATTCTGTCAAGGAGTATGTCAACAGAAATAGAGTCACGTGACACTGCATGCACACTGTTAATTAACATTTGCACACCTGTACCAGGTTGAATTCATAGTCTTAAGGATTATTACTAAGCAATCTGTAATAAATTGTAACCTATTTGAATTCTTGCAAATAAATTATTTGATTTGTCTATTGAAGTCTACAAAATGTCTGAATGACACGCCCTCCGGCCAAAGATCGTCTGATAAAAATAATGATAACTTGTTCATTGGTACGTTTGTTACATATTAAGACCCTATATGAAATGCAGACTCGGTATTATAAAATCAATTACACATTTATGGAAGGCATCGGACGGCGCCGCACCGGCACGAGGCTACGCATGCGACCGCGTCAGCATATTATTTAGGACAGCAGCCGCGCTGCACATTTCGGACTTAGGTTTATTTGATCACTTTACTAACAAGCATCGTACAATCGTCACCTGTACTTTAGATTTAAAATATAATTACTTTTGTAAAAGTTTCCATTAAAATTACTTAGATAAATTTGTTTTTTTTTTAAGTCTTCCACTGCTGCAAACTATAACTGGCGCAGTCGTGAAGCTTGGGGGGGAAGGAAACCAAGGAATTATCGCTAATTCCTATTTGCTGCCGCGCGGTCATCTATAGCAACCACCGCGCTACTCCGCCCAAGAGAACCTTATCATCGTATCCCGAGGCTCCAGTGGAAGGTGTATCCAGACATCGTTACGCAGAAAATACCCAAATAATGTGAGTACTTTGAATCTTCTTTGTGCTTGCTATCCTATCTTTATCCTTTGTGTTATAAATTTTTCCAAGATTTTCCATCCAAGGCAATCGTGGAACTCTAGGTTAGGTACTAATAATAGGCGCGTTCACGCTGATGCTAATATAAATTAAGACGATAACGATAGTGTTTCAAGTTCGCGTAGTGTATCGAGATCCAGTAGTGAAAATTACATAATGGCCGATCTAGAAGGAATAATTCGTGCTCTTGTAAGGACCTAGGCACGTAATTTAATGTCAGCAGTTTTGTATCAAGTCGCTGCGGCGGCGAGCCTCACTCGCCAGTCGTCTCTCACACCTTACACCGTGCGCGCGCACCACCTACAACAACCATGTATTCGAAAATGTAAAATAGATAACAACCTTCTGATTTGGAGTCTAGCCTTTCATTCAACAATGTTCACCCTTCTTTCATAACGTATGCTTACCATAATGGCATACGTTACATTGGTGAACCCGACTAGCAACACGCAAGATGCAAGATCATCGAAATTGGGTTGATGGAAAATTCCTGTAAGTACAAATGAAGAAATGTTCCGGACGAGACGACTCCCCCACTGTCCCTTGGGGTTACTGAAGGTGACTGGTGTTCTGTTCTTCTTTTGGATATGCTACATCAAAGAAGATGACACGACAACTTTATCGAATCCTCACCGAGTGGAGAAGAAGCGATCGGTCGGAGTGGAGAAGCTGCAGTTTTGTGGATGGAATATAAAGCCTCTGTTCTACGTAGCCCTTGATTACGAGCGAACTATGACATGCGATGTAGATTTCATGACGGCAAAGTAGCAGTCACGTCTTGGTACCACGTGGCGAGCGCTAAGAAGCCAAGTATCGTGTTACAACTGCGAGCGTTCAAAGACACACAGGGTGTTATAAAGATCACTGGAAATCGTCGACGCCAACTGTCACCCTTTTTTCACGTAGGCTGGAGGAAAGGAACTTAGAGAAGACTCTCGCGTTTGGAGTAGGAGTAGGACGTGGAACCACTCAGAAGGCTCACCGGGAGGTCTTGAGAAGTTCATGCCCAGGCGGATTCCGGTTGGACAACGTTTGGATATCGGTCGGACATCTCAGTGTCGTAAAGTGTGTTGAGTAAAAGAAAGTGTCGTGTACTTTTAAGTTGAAATATTTAAGAACACCATCCAATATTTAAGAATTCTTACTATGTCATCGTGAAATTTATAAGTTCTAGAATCATACAAAGTCAATACCTACTTATAATTCGTTGAAATATGTCAGTCAGCTTTATTGTAAACGTCTGTTTTGTTCGTAACTTCTGCGTAGCCAATGTTGTCATTGTTTGTGTCATGTTTCATGAATGTAATTTGAGTAGCGTTATTCTTAGCAATATATAACTCTATAAATAATAATATGACTGCTTGCTACAAAAAATGTACATCTCTAAAACGGCTTAGTTCATCTAAGCGTAGTAAGGAACCGTGGGTTACTAGAAAAATTTCTCGTGAGTGTGAAAAAAGGGACATGCTATTTCTGGAGTGGCTTAAGGATACAGATAATGCGATCAAACGTGTAGATTATAAAAAACAAAGAAATAAAACTAACAAATTGGTAGATCAGTCAAGGAATAACTATTATAAAAATCAAATACAAACAAATAAAGGAGATATGAGACAACTTTGGCAAATATTAAACAAAATGTCAGGTAAAATTAGCAATAGTATAATGACATTATTAAAAAAACATTTGATTCTTATGGCTCCGATGGAGATATTGCAAATTTATTCGCTACAAAATTTAAAGAAAATGTTAAGGCTATAATACCGAATTGTAACAATAAAATTCTCGAACAATCTAGTTATAGAAACCCATTAAATGCGTCAATGATATTTAAAAAAGCAACCTCAAAGATGTTTATAAAATAATAGTAAAATCCAAAGTGAATAAGGCTCCGGGTATAGATGCAATTCGTGCAATTGATATTAGAGCTGTAGCAGAAAAAATTGCAGGAGCTATAGCTCATCTTATAAACATGAGTTTCAATACAGGCGAGTACCCTGATGAACTTAAAGTGGGCTTAGTGAAACCTATATTTAAAGGTGGTCCTGATAAAACGGACTGTTCTAACTATAGACCAATTACAATGCTCCCAATAGTTGATAAAATTGTGGAAAAGTTTGTCTGTAACCAAATTCAAGACTTTTATCAGAAGAACAATGTACTTTCTCAGAATCAGTTCGGGTTCCAGCCTAAAAAGAGTACATCTATGCTACTTTCGCAGTTTTCCGATGAAATAAATAAGCACCTAGATTATAAAAGACATGTGCTGGTTGTGTTTATAGATTATAGTAAAGCGTTCGACACATTACGTCACGACATTCTACTAGAAAAGTTGGATGATACAGGTGTTCGTGGACCGATCCTAGAATGGTGTAGAAGTTATCTACAAAACCGTAAATACTGCGTTAAAGTGAACCAGACATGTAGTGACCAAATACAGGTAACAGAAGGAACGGCGCAAGGTTCGGTTCTTGGGCCATTGCACTACCTGTCTTATGTCAATGACATGAACAACTGTGTCAACCATTGCAGTATTTATCAGTTTGCCGATGACACATGCGTTGTTGCGGCAGATGTAGACCTCAGGGAGGCAGAACGGAAACTGCAGCATTATTTTGACCGAATATGTCAATGGTCGCATGACGCAGGGTTAGTCCTCAATGGTAATAAGACGAAACTGATGCACATCCGCTCGAACCAGTGCAGATCTGTGCGCCCGGTTCAGATTTACGGCCATGATCATGATTGCCTACACGCAGACACCTTTTCGCAGTGCAGGTGCTTACCACTGCAGCAAGTATCAGAGCAAAAATATTTTGGCGTCATAATTGACGAAAATTTTAACTGGGGTGCTCATGTTGATATGGTCTGTGATAAGCTGAGAGCTGTTATGGCAAAAATGTATGTCCTCAGAAATAGGATACCGTTTTCAGTTCGCTTAAGTCTGTACACATCTCTGGCGGAAAGCATTATTTCGTATGGATTGAGTAGCTACGGCAGGACATTTAAATCTTATTTGGACCGAATCTACAATTTACAGATACGGCTTTTAAAATTAGTGCTACCCCATAATTATAACAAAAAAATTAATTCAGAAACCGAGATGTTTGATTTTTGTAAGGTATTACCGATTCATTACAAGTATTGTCTCCAGTTTTTAAATGAAAATGAAAATGAAAATGAAATAACTTTATTCAATGTAGGATAGCATTATCACTTATTGACGTCATGATCGGTCATTGTAAAAAAAAGAAATTTGCATAACGCAATTTCCTTCTCTTTATAACAATTTTGTATTGTCCTAATAGAAAACCGGCTCGGGCGGGATAAAAAAATAAAAATAAAGGCACTGCCTCGGGGCTGGCCAGGTTAATTACACAGCACGTAACTTTACGCCACCACCATTTGTAAACGACATTTGTTTCAAATTGAAGTCAAGATTTCCAAAGCGTGTTATTTACATGCGTATAATTAACCGGACCCCCTGAACAGGAAAAACCCCCCAAAAAACCTGCCCAGAAGTGCTCCTACTCTAAATTAACAATCTTTCTAGGTCCTAAGCTGCCCTAGCTAATTTTGGAAAAAACGAATAATATATATGTATAGGTATAGCCCAAAAATGGCTACATTAAAAAAATATATATATAATAATAACAAAAAATTGCAGTAGATAAATCTACTTGTTTCGTCTAATAAAATATTTACTTTTTACATTTGAATTAAACCCATGGAGATTTATCTTGCATATAGTCTGATATTTCGTAATAGCCTTTCTTGTACAATTTTTGTTTAATTACTGGTTTAAATTTATTTAAGGGTAAGTCTTGAATATCTTTAGGAAGTTTGTTATAAAAGCGTATACAATTGCCCTTAAAAGTTTTGCTTACTTTACCAAGCCTGCTCATGTGCACAGCAAGTTGTTCCTTATTTCTAGTGTTAAAATTATGCCTGTCACAGTTTTTCTTAAAAGAATCTATATTTATTTTTACGTATACTAGGTTTTCGTATATGTACTGTGACACAAATGTCAATATGTTGATTTCTTTAAATTTCTGTCTCAAGGAGACTCGAGGTCCCAATTGATAAATTGAACGAACAGCCCGTTTTTGCAGAACAAATATATTGTTCACATCCGCAGCATGGCCCCATAATAGTAAGCCATAAGACATTAAGCTATGGAAGTAGCTAAAGTAAACTAGTCTTGCAGTGTCTACATCAGTGAGATGTCTTATTTTTTTAACTGCGTATGCTGCTGAACTCAGTTTCTTCGACAATTTCTCAATATGTGGCCTCCATTGGAGCGAGGCGTCCAAAGCTATGCCTAAAAATACAGTTGAGTCTGCAAGGTTCAACTTTTCATCCTTTACTTTAATAATTGTAGAGCTTGGTTTAACATTTGGTAATACAAATTTGATACAGTTAGTTTTCTTTTCATTCAATAGTAGGTTATTTACTGTAAACCATTGCACTACATCGGCAATAGCTTTGTTCACGTCATCATTGTTGAGACATTAAAAGAACATTACATGAGGACAGATCTTTTACTACCGGTCTCACATTAAAAAATAACACGACAGGTTAGTAATAGGATGCTTGTAATACCAAAAGCTTCGAACTATTACGGCACCAGGATCACAGGGTATATCTTGCCTAGCTTGCTCAATAAACTGTCGTTAAAAGGTAGGGATGAGATTGTTATGCGTGGTAAACTGCCTAAATCCGTATGTGACGAGCTTGTTATCATTTTTGGTTACCGACCAAAAAGTAACTGAAAATCTGATGACAATATATCACGAAATATTGGAGCAGCCTGTGCATCGGGCAGTCAGTGTGCGAGCGGGACGGGCGGTCAGGCAGGCAAACCGGTTGCCGGCAGCGGCCGCCAGCCGGTAGCGATGTATGATGCGCCTGCGTTGTGATTGCGTTGATAAACAACTTTTCGTTTTCGCTAAGTTTAGTCATTACCTAATTATGTATTGTTTAGTTTTTGTATAACTTTGAAAATTTGTAATACTGTTTTGTTTATTGTACCTACCAACCTATATATATTTAAAATGTCTGTTGCGGAATGGTGCCGAGACAAACTTTGAAAGTTTAACGGCCCCAATTAAATTATTTACTTTGTAATGTTTCTTTAATAAATGATTAATCTATCTATCTATCTATCTTGCTAGGTCCTTTTTGTTTGGTCAGTAATAATCAATAGTAGTTTTGTTTGGATTTTGTTGTAACCTAGTAATGTTAAAAAATTTTAGCAAAATTTTGAGAAAAGGGGGGGAATAGTGTAGGGACCTAGGCACGTAATTTAATGTCAGCAGTTTTGTATCGAGTCGCTGCGGCGGCGAGCCTCACTCGCCAGTCGTCTTTCACACCTTACACCGTGCGCGCGCACCACCTACAACAACCATGTATTCGAAAATGTAAAATAAATAACAACCTTCTGATTTGGAGTCTAGCCTTTCATTCAACAATGTTCACCCTTCTTTCATAACGTATGCTTACGATAATGGCATACGTTACACTCTCAGACTAGTACCGGACTTTGACGGTAACCCCAATATTTTACCCCGGTTTTTGAAATTACGAGCTTTATACGGAATTTGAAGAAGGTGTAGTTCCAAATAATAATATAAATAGAATTGGCTTAATAAACGGGATTTTGAATAAAATCACCGGCAACGCAGCCCGCTTAATAAACGCGACGGGAATTGCGCAAGATTGGAATGGCATTTGCGCCACGCTTGTTAATAATTTCTCAGACCAGCGCGATGAGACCGCTCTATATAATGATTTAGCCCTTCTTTCTCAAGGACACAGCACTCCTCAGGAGTTTTATGAGCGCTGTCAGATTTTTTTTGCGACCCTAATGACCTATGTCACCCTGCACGAAACGATAGATATCACCATCGAAGCTAAGCGTACGCTGTATCAAAAGCTCACCCTACAGGCGTTTTTGCGTGGTCTAAAAGATCCTCTTGGATTCCGTATTAGATTTATGAGGCCAGAGTCCATTGAGAAAGCACTCGAGTTTGTTCACGAGGAAACCAACACCCTGTACTTGCAAAATTGTAACGAACGACTGAACACCGATAGGAAACCTCAGTTTAGTAACGGTCCTAAAATGCCCCCATTTGAATCTCATTCATGCCACCTAGGCCTTTTAATTTTAACATGCCAGTTATGCCAGGTCATTTACGACCTTTCAATTCACCTCAAGCGTCTAACTGGAAACCCAGTTTCAATCAATTACATCAGGCTGGTCCATCCCGCACGCAGCAAATATTCCGCGCTGCCCCTCCTAATTACAACCAGCAGGCTAATGCTTTTAGACAGCCTTCCCATAATCCAAACCATCAGAGTAATTCAGCACCTCGCCCTATGAGCGGTGTCAGTCACTTTGCTACCAGAAATTTACCTCCGACCAATTTTAACTCTAGTCATGATTGGAGAAGATCCGGAAATTCACCCCCTTCCAACTATTTTAAGACTAGGGAGATAAATTTTAATGAATTCAATGACTATGACGTCTATGATCCATCTTATGAAAGCTGTGACTACTACCAGGCATATGAGTACCCCGAGTACGAATATGCTCCCGAAGAACAGTATAATTTTTATCAGTACCCTGAAATTGCTTCTGCTCCTTCTGATGAGGAACAACCTCAGCGTCCCTTGAAAATGGAAAACCAGGATTTTCAGAAAGCCTGGAAGTCAAACGAATCAAAATAGAGGTAAATTTGCAGACACAGCGTCGTCTTCCCTATATTGAAATAAAATCACCACCCCTAAAACTTCTTATCGATACTGGAGCAAACCAGTCTTTTTTTTCCTCTCAATTACACCCCTTTTGAAGTAACAAATTCCCATTCTGTACATGTAATGACTATTCTATTACCTTAGCCACATTTCCAGAATTCAATGATGATAGCGATTTGACTTTCTTCATCTATGATTTCCATCCTTATTTCGACGGTCTGATAGAATCCGATCTTTTTGAAGCTTGGAAAGCTAATATTTGCTATAAGAATATGGTACTTACCACTGACACTTCAAAATCAAATCCTATAAAAATTTACGATTCTAAGAACGTTAACTTGTATGAAGAAATTATACCTTTCGGTTCTACAAATTTTTTTAAAGTCCCAATTAATGTCCGAGATGGAGAGGCTTACGTACCAGAACAGTCGATCTCAAACTGTGTTATAAGTGAGTGTTTAATAACGGTTAAAGATAATAGAGGAATATTAGAAATGCACAATCCTTGTCATTATGACGTTATCTTTTCTATGGATTGCGCTGTCAACGCTGAAATATATAATTTTCAAAGCACGCATCAATTACCCGATCGCGTTTAAGAAGTAATCTCTCGTTTACGTACAGAACATCTCAACGAAGAGGAAAAGATAAATCTGGAAACCTTATGTTCCCGATACGCGGATGTTTTCTATGTTGAGGGGGAACCTCTCACATTTACGAACAAGATTAAACACGCAATTAAAACGACAAATGAGATCCCAGTCTATACAAAATCTTATAGGTACCCTTATATTCACCGAGAAGAAGTGCAGAAACAAATTAAATCCATGCTTGAACAGAAAAAAATAAGACCCTCAAATTCAGCATGGAGTTCTCCCATTTGGGTGGTCCCAAAAACAGGATGCTTCAGGGAAAACCAAATGGCGGATTGTCATAGATTTTCGTAAAGTAAATGAGAAAACTATCGATGATAAATACCCCATACCTAATATTGCTGATGTCCTGGATAAACAAGGTAATTGTCAATATTTCACCATCCTGGATTTAGCTAGCGGGTTCTACCAAGTTGAAATGGACCCTGCCGACATTCACAAAACGGCATTCAACGTAGAACAGTCCATTGACATTCCAAAGGGTTATGGACAATGTGCTCAAAGACCTTCAGAACACCACATGTTTAGTGTACCTTGATGATATAATTGTTTTCAGCACATTCCTTCAGGAGCACATGACCAATCTTGAAAAAGTATTCCAGAGATTACGCGAATCCAATTTTAAGATCCAAATGGATAAAAGCGAATTCTTAAAATTAGAGACGGCCTATCTTGGCCATTTCATCACCAGGGACGGGATAAAACCGAATCCGAACAAGATATCACGTAAAATAGTTGCCATACCTGGCTCTCTCTTTCTCTCTGTTTCTTAGTAATTTTGTTAGAATGGCGTTCATCCTATCTCATTTCTGTTAGCTTGTCGTTGGTATATCTTATTTATTTATGTATGCATGTATTTATTTTATGTATTTTTATTTTTCATGTTAAATTATTAAGTATAGAATTTTAGTTTATTCCTTCTTATGTATTGTAGTTTAGTGCGAAATTTAAGTACGATTATATTTCTTTTTTTTTGTGTATGGGCACCCGCTTTTACTCTTTCTGTTTATCTTTTGGTTGGCCGGTAGATAATGCCGCGTGGCATTAGGCCCGCCCTTTGTACTTTCTGTGCAATAAAGTTTAATAAATAAATAAAAAAATTAAAAAAATCAGCAATTCAAAAATATCCTTTGCAAAAACCAGTACAGAGATAAAAAGATTTTTAGGCCTTTTGGGTTATTATCGAAAGTTTATTCCTAATTTTGCAAAAATTACAAAACCTATGACACAATGCCTTAAAAAAGGATCCAAAATAGTTTTTGACCAGGAATATATTGACTGTTTTGAGAAGTGTAAAACACTCTTAGTTAACGATCCAATACTCCAATATCCAGATTTCAGTAAGGAATTCATTTTAACCACGGATGCTTCTAATTTGGCCATTGGAGCTATCCTATCCCAAGGTCCCGTGGGTTCTGACAAGCCTAATGCATAAGCGTCTCGCACCCTCAATAGTAGTGAAATTAACTATAGCACCATTAAGAAAGAATTGCTAGCCATCGTTTGGGCTACGAAATATTTCCACCCCTACTTATTCGGTCGTAAATTTAAATTACTAACCGATCACAGACCTTTACAATGGTTATTATATATCAAAGACCCCAATTCTCGTCTCACTAGATGGAGGCTCAAGTTAAGCGAGTACCAATTCACCCCTTTGTACAAACCCGGTAAGGCTAACACAAATGCAGATGCCTTATCAAGAGTAGAAATCCATAATGATGAAATCATATTTCTTCTTGTTAACACTTCTGAAAAACCACCCAGTTTAGGATTAAATTCCGGATCGAGTACAGCCACAGTACACACTGATAGTGAAAACCCTATCCTTGAAGTACCCATAACTGATGACCCACTTAATAGATTCCATAAGCAGATTTTTATAACAGTTGTGGAAGATATCAAAGGTCGACCAACAGTCTCTAAACCTTTTGAGTCTCATACAAGAACTAATGTTCAAGTTTCCAAAGCTAACCTTGTAGAAGACGTGGTTAATATGATAAAAGAATACGTTAACCCCAAAGTAAAAACAGGACTTCTTATCAACCCTTCATTAGAAATGTATTCCATTATTCCAATCATCCATCCAAAGAAACTTCAAAAAATTTGCAATGAATTTAGTCTTGACAAAAAAAGAATTAGAGAATTTTAACGATTATTTAAAACAACAGGAAATCATAAAACTGTATCACGAGGGTAAAACTAACCATCGTGGTACCAATGAATGCTACTTGTCATTGTCTCACAAGTTTTACTGGCCCAAAATGAAAAAACACATTGCTAAGTACATTAATGAATGTAGTATTTGCGGTCAGTCTAAGTATGATCGTAACCCCATCCATCAAAAATGTAATATTGTACCTCCACCAACAAGACCTTTCGAAACTGTCCACTTGGACCTATTTAGTGCTGAAAATCAAAAATATCTCACAATTGTAGATGATTTGAGTGGATTTCTCAAGCGGAAATTTTTCATGTCCTCGCTGAAAACGAGGTGACGCTTTGCAGATGTGACTATGATATATTTTTTTCTAAATATTAGACATTTGTTCCGATATGAAGCCATATAAATAATGTTTGGAGAGTTATTATTTTTTTAGATAAAAATTAGTAAGTATCGAATTTCATGTTCGGTGGCTTGTCCCCAATCCCTTTTTTACAACATATTCATCTCTCAGGAAAATTGTGTCCAACATATTTAGGAAAATTAATTTTGATTTTGTTAAGGATGAGTGACCCTACGAGAAATTATTAAAAATTAAATTTTTAGACGAATAGTTTATGAACTGTGGCAAAACTAGATTTGTCCCAGCAAAAATTGCAATATCGGTGGCAATTTTGTTTCGACGCTTCCTGCTCATACTGTTGGGTATATCCAGGCCTAAAACCCCTCCCCTGCTAGGATCAGCCGAGCACTCATGCGCAGTGTGAACGGTTGTGCACTACCTCCTTGCGTCTTCCCGCCAATAATGAAAGTACATGATTTTAGTTTACTCGGAACAAAATTTTGCAATTTCGGTGCTCGGGATTAAAATGTTTCCTCAAGGTTTAAAAATATAACAGTAATGCATTCTAAATAGCCTTTAGGTTCATTTTTGAAATTTAAGTCGCAAACTGGAATAACCTTGATACTTTTGTATATTTTTTAAATAAATGACTAGTTTGCAATTTCGGTGGGCACATTTTGGTGGCTTTTATGGCTGCTAGAAGCCCACCGAATTGCAAAGCTCCACCGAAATTGCTCAATTGATACAAATTACAAACATTATTTAGAAATATCACGCTTACACTCCTTGCAGATTGGAAAAGCCTGTAAAATGCGGTCGCTTTAGGTCGTTTGTTTGACAAAACAATTGCGGTTATTTCAGAAAAACCAAAATCTGCGTCGTAAAAGAAGACTAAGGCATAAATTCATTTAGGGGAATGGACAACAGCGTTCCCTCTGAATGCAAAATTATGTGCTGCGCTCGCCTATCCTAGCTCGTGGCCAGCCCGCCCGGCGATCCCTCGTGGCCCTCCAGCCCGGCGCTCCCGCGATGTCCTACTGCACGGCGATCCCTCGGTTCCCTCCAGCCCGGCGCTCCCTCGTGGCCCTCCAGCCCGGCGCTCCCGCGAGGTCCTACTGCACGGCGATCCCTCGGGGCCCTCCAGCCCGGCGCTCCCGCGAGGTCCTACTGCACGGCGATCCCTCGGGGCCCTCCAGACCGGCGCTCCCGCGAGGCCCTACTGCACGGCGATCCCTCGGGGCCCTCCAGCCCGGCGCTCCCGCAAAGTCCTACTGCATGGCAATCCCTCGTGGCCCTCCAGCCCGGCGCTCCCGCGAGGTCCTACTGCACGGCGATCCATCGGGGCCCTCCAGCCCGGCGCTCTCGCGAGGTCCTACTGCACGGCGATCCCTCGTGGCCCTCCAGCCCGGCGCTCCAGCGAGGTCCTCCTGCCTGGCGATCCCTCGTGGCCCTCCAGCCCGGCCCTCCAGCACGGCGCTCTCGCGAGGTCCTACTGCACGGCAATCCCTCGTGGCCCTCCAGCCCGGCGCTCTCGCGAGGTCCTACTGCACGGTGTCACGTTCGACCGGACACTGACTTTTAGAGAAAACTGCAACAAGCTAAAGGCAAAAGTCAGTGCCCGTAATAACCTTCTAAAGAGACTCACCACCACCAAATGGGGTGCCTCCGCACATGTTCTCCGAACTAGCAGTTGGGCTTTGTCTTTTTCGGCTGGCGAGTACGCAAGCCCGGTATGGGCTTAATAGATTGTGTGATATGTGTAATGTACAGTAAATATAGTTAAATGACGTATTACACTAAAAGCTTCACAATATGTAGCTATTTATGATTATAATGTAACGCCTAGACTTTTAGGTCAAGCAATGATATCCTACTGGTATTTCATGGTGTGGAATGACGACATTATGATATAATTACTGTACGATAAATAATAATTATAATATTAGTGACGAGTTTCATTGATAGTTTGATAATATCTTGCTATTTCAATTATTAAGTTGTGATAATGTCGTGTGATGATGTTTAATTGAATTATTATATAAAATATCGCTATTTAAAATGTTAATATGTATTGATAAATCATAGGATAATCCTATATTAATATTACTGTAATACCCACAGTCCAAATGTGTACATTTAGATAAATAAGAATTGATTATGTGATAACTTCCGATTTCTAGTGCCATGTGGTCACTCATTGCGATGTTATATTGTGTTAAATATTACTAATAGAAGGAAAATAGCGATTGATAATTTATGTAATGAATTATCGATCTTAAATATTAGATATTTAAATGGATAAGAATTAGTTTTTTAATATTGTGGTAACTTCCGTTTCAAACTAGCGTCTCTCATTGGTTGGAGTTCTGACACATGCTGATTTCTGATTAGTTGGCCAATGGCCAATGGGCGGTCGGGTATATAAGATCTGACCGTCAGTTGAGAAATCAGTTTCTGTGGGAACGCCGCCGAGTGAACAACACTTCTCCTTACTGAAGTTAAGTACTTAGTTCTAATTTATTATTTACTATTGTTTTCCACTGTTATTATGTCCATTTATTTGCTGACGCTAATTTGTTTCTAATTACTTGCTGATACTAGTTGCTAAAGCTAGTCTTTAGCTATTTTGTTGCAAATATTGTTATGTTTCTTTATTTTGTGGATAATTTGAAAAGATGCTATGCCAGAGGAGTTTCTTAACCAGGTCCTTCTCCCTAGTGCACATTGCTGAACCTGGTGAACATATTGGTAAATTCATGTGTTAAGTTTGCTTGACATATGACTAAATAAAATCAGTATGTTCTTATATTTGTCTGTTTTAATTTATTTGAGTACCTTCCCAATTAAATAATATGCAAATCTTATAAATAAACCATTTGATAACATCCTGACATTCTAATAACTATTAAAATGCATTCTAAAGCTTTATTTACACAATTAATTTATACTTAAACTCAATAACACATAACTTATCTAGCTTTAATTAATCTTACATAACATAATAGCTTTCATTTTATTTTATAATCTTATATCAGAAGTGGGATTGTGCCAAGCGACACTGTTTTAATTTTCCTTTCGATTTTCAGGATGGACATACCTCAGTTTCAAGAGTTACTGAAGGCGATCAAGGATGCTTTTTCGAGTTCTGCCCCACGGAAGGACGAGGATGTTGCACTGCCGATTTTCGACCCGACTACAAGCGACTGCGGCGCCGAAACGTGGTGCAAGAACATCGAGACCCTCCAGACAGAATTCAAGTGGAGCAGCGTCACGACAGTAGCAAAGGCAGGTAAGGCCCTTAAGGGGTCTGCATTATTATGGTTTTTTCGAGCAGAATTAACCTCCTTTTATCCGGAAAAGAGAAGCCTGTCAGAAAAGCTTCAAAAAGCTGTGCTTTACAGTTCTGATACGGCTGATTCTTATTGTGAATATGCAAGGGAAAAAAATCGGCTTTTGAAAAATACGAAAATTGCCTTTACTGAAGAACAGTTGGTTGAACTTATTTGCGGTGGAATTCTAGATCCTAATGTTCGAATGGCATCCTTTAACAGCAATGTTAAAACCACTTCTGAACTTATTGTTATTTTTTCATCATACACCAAATCGAGAAAACGACCTTCAGAGCAGACTGGTAGGGAGCTGTGAAATTCCGGTTCAAGTTTTTCTAAACGAGCAAGAATGGATAACATAACGTGCTTTATTTGCGGTTTGTCAGGACATAGCAGATTACAGTGTCAAAAAAAAATTACCGTGCAAAAAACAAACCAACCAGATTCAAGAGAACAAAAAACGAGCGAATTTGTTAAAAAATATTGTTCTTTTTGTATAAGGCCAGGCCATACGGACTTAGAATGCAGGTACAAACCGAAATCTAACAATGAAAACAATGCTTCAAAGCAAACAAATAACGAGATAAATTTTTTAGAAAATCCAATTTCAAATTAACACCAGTAACTATTTATGACACAAGCATTGATTCATTTTTGGATGGCGGTGCTGATTGTAGCATTATTAAAGAGAGTGTAGCAAAACGTTTAGGATGTCCCCTTTTACCTCATTTTACACGTTTAACTGGAATAGGGGGCGGTACTCTAGATATCTCTGCTAAAATTACTGTACCCATCAGATTTGATGATTTGTGTATTGAATTAGACCTTTTTGTAGTTAAAGACAATGATTGTCGCTACGATCTCCTTATTGGCAGAAATGCCGTTGAGTCAAACGGTATCGAGATTGTGACTGATGCTTTTGGATCACGTTTAGTCCGGAAAGATTTATTTTTTCCAAATTCAGAGATCAATTTTATGGGTGAAATATTGGACAAATTATCAGAACTTTCGGATACAGTAGCACATCTAGATATTAACTTACAAGGAAAATTAAAGCTCTTTTTCAAAAATATCCTTCTGTTCTCGAAACGGTAGGTAATGTTAAAACTGGTGAACTTAAAATAAAACTCAAAAAGGATGACATAGTTTATTATAGACCATATCGTTTGGCTCCAATTGAGAGGGAAAAGGTAAAGAAAATTATCCAAGATTTGTTAAACGATGGAATCATAAAAGAAAGTAATTCTCCTTTTGCCAGTCCCATGATCTTAGTGAAGAAAAGTGATGGGTCTGACAGAATGTGTATTGATTACAGGGCATTAAATAAATTAATAGAAAGAGATAGATACCCTCTCCCTCTCATTGAAGACCAAATCGACAAACTCGGCCAAGCAAAGTATTATATTTCGTTAGATATGAAGAACGGTTTCTACCAAATTCCTATTTCCGAGGAGTCCACTAAATACACGGCTTTTATAACGCCTGACGGACATTTCGAATTCCTTGAGGAATGCTTTTTGGACTTTGTAATGGACCGTGTTTTCCAAAGAGCAATAACCAAGGCAGTTCAACATTTGAAGTTTTTACTGGTCTACATGGACTATATTTTGATACCTTTTTATACCATTGAACAAGGGTTAAACTATTTGGAGCAAACAGTTTCGGCACTTTGTACCGCTGGGTTTACAGTCAATCTTAAAAAATACAAATTCTTTGTCGAAAGTATAGAATATTTGGGTAGACATATTTCAAAAGATGGTGTTAGACCAAGTGAGAATAAGGTTAGGGCTTTGGCAAACTCCCCCATTCCCAAAAATATCAAACAAGTTCGTCAATTTATGGGTCTTGCCAGTTATTTTAGAAAGTTTGTCCCAGATTTCGCTTCACGAACTGCTTGTATCACAAAATTGACAAAAAAGGATCAAAAATGGGAATGGGTACCTGAACAAGATTCTGCTAGGAAATATGTCATAGACCATCTCTGTTCCCAGCCTTTATTGACTATCTTTAATCCAACACTTCCTACGGAGCTACATACAGATGCTAGCTCATTAGGTTACGGAGCCATCCTCTTGCAGAAGGATAAAGATAAAAAAAAGGTCGTCGCGTATTACAGTAAGAAAACTAGCCCAAAAGAATCTAGATACTGCTCTTATGACTTAGAAACCTTGGCCATTTATAACGCCTTAAAACATTTTCGTGTCTACCTCCTAGGCATTAAGTTTAAAATAGTCACGGACTGTAACTCTATAAAATCAACAATGTCAAAAAAAGACTTGACATCAAGAGTAGCACGTTGGTGGACTCTAATGCAAGACTTCAATTTTGAAATTGAGTACAAAAAAGGTAAATTCATTAGTCACGTTGATTTCCTCAGTCGAAACCCAGTCAATCTGCCCAAACAATACAGAAATTTTCCAATGCCTCAAGTTAATCTTATCGAGATCGAAATTGAAGATAACTCGCAATCATGGTTAAAAAACGCTCAAGATAATGATTCAGAGACACAAACTTTAATGACCCAATTAGCATCTGGTGATCTAGATCCGAATAGGTATTTGGTAAGAAATAATTTGCTTCATTATAAAACGAATTCTTATGCAGAGCCGAAATTGTTTGTGCCAAAGGGTTATAGGTTGAGTCTTTTAAAATTGTTTCATGACGAAAATTGTCATGTAGGGTTCGATAAAGTCTTACATAAAATAGGACAATACTTTTGGTTTCCTCGGATGGCGACTTTTATAAAGAAATATATTTTTCATTGTTTGATCTGTGTAAAAAGCAAAACTCATTCTGGTCCAAAACAAGGTTACCTTCACTCAATTGACAAAACTGCAATTCCATTCCATACTATACATTTAGATTGCACCGGGCCATTTACGACGACCCGTGAAGGATACAAACATATATTATTAATGATAAAACGAACTTACCTGTATGTGAAGTTCTATCATAATTATGCGAGCTGCTCAATTCGAAACGATTAATATTTTATTTATTACTTGTAGTACTGTCCGTATTTCGCTGCCGTTACACGAATATTTTAAAGAAAAGAAATCAATTTTCTAAAACAAAAAACAAAACTTTAAAAGTCGTTGTTATGACCATACACCACATCCCCGCTAGGTGGCGCCACGCCTACGTCGTTGAGGCTCGCCGGCCATATTGGTTTCATTTAGTTTATAGCTTTCCTGAAAACAGGGTAGAATGAAGAAATTGACTGGATACAGATTTCCGCCAATAGGGGTGGGAATCAGGGCGGGTGATTATATTAATCGTTTCGAATTGAGCAGCTCGCATAATTATGATAGAACTTCACATACAGGTAAGTTCGTTTTATCATTAATTATGCTTCACTGCTCAATTCTCACGATTAATATTTTATTTATTACTTGTAGATGTTTAAAGATATTGCGTAAATCTGTGTCCAGCAATTTACAGCTGAAGATGAAATGAGACAGCCTGGAAAATTCATGCAAAATCTGCAAAAAATATATTAAGCGAAAATATATTTTTCTAAATATACTGCTAATATATAAAAATATGATTAATTTAGGTTGTCTAAAATAGACCGAGCAAAAGAATCATTATTATTTACAACAATATCTCGATTGTAAAACCTCGCAAAGATTGATGAAGACATGCTCCATCCAGCGGTCTTGCGGATCACATCAACATTCAAGCCAACAGACTTTGCTTTAGATGTTGATGCGTGACGCGTGCTGTGTGAGCCAAAAACCGAAGTATCAACTCCGCTTTTTTGAAGCATGTCTTTAATCCATCGACTTAATGTTTGACTAGTTACTTTTGAATGAGGTTTCTTGTGACTTATAAACAAATAATCGCAGTCTGGTTTTCTAATAGATTCAGTTTTATCCTTGTAACAACACAATACACGAGCAGGGCATAATTCAGGTTTTTCATTGTAAAATGGTAATTTTAATATTGGGTTATAGGCATTTGGTCTCGAAGTTTTAATAACATCGGGAATTTTTATAAGTATGCAATCAGGACTATACATTATATTTTTTATTTGAATTTTGGACATAGTTTGAACTCTATGAGCAGTAATGAGCACTAGTAAAGTTATAATTTTTTTGGACAATAGTTCCAGAGATAATTCTTCATTAGGATATAAATGTGACAAATAGTCTAGCACAATATCAGTGTCCCAAGTAACCTCATATTTAGGCGTAGGAGGTCGGGACCTGAACACGCCTTTCATGAACCTGGCAATTCTGTCGTCAGACATAACATTTTTTCCTAGGATATATGACAACGCTGATTTACAACAATTTAGACTTCCGTACTGATAACCAGAATTAAACAATTTAGTTAAGAAATAAAGAATATTTGGAACAGAGGCTTCCAAATAATCAATGTTACGGGTATCACAAAAATTATACCATTCTTTTAAATAACAATCATATTGTTTTTGAGTATTTGGAGCCAAAGAATTTACCATTATACTCAAAGAAGAAGGTGGAACAGATCTTCTTAATAACGCTTCCCTGACAAGATCGCGGCAGCCAGGGTAAGGCTTTTTCGCAGTTTGTGTTGTGACCTGGAATCATCACAAATTAATAAATCACTACTTGGGCCCATATAAATAATCTGAGAAACAATTAATTTTTTGAAAATTGGGAACCATGGCTGCGTTGGCCAGCATGGCACAACAACTATTCCTACAGCTCTGTCAGTGATAATTTTATTTAAGGTTTTTAAAATAATAGCAAAGGGTGGGAATGCGTAAAAGAAGAAGTCCGACCAGCTTGCAGTAAATGCGTCTACACAGTACGCATAGGGATCAGGTTTCCAGGATATATATTTATCACATTTAAAGTTAGATCTAGTTGCAAATAAATCAATGTCTGGATGTCTAAATGTGTGTAATATTTGTGAAAAAGCATAAGGTGCCAGTTCCCATTCAGTATCAGATTTAATTTTCCTAGATTCATAATCCGCTTCTGTATTTTCAGCTGATTTTATATATGACGCAAAAATGAATAATTTTCGTTGTTCACAAAAGTCCCAAATTTCTCTTGACACCAGATTCAAGTGAGGAAATTGAACACTACCCATACGATTTATACAGGCAATAGCTGTCGTATTATCTACGCGCATAAGAATTTGTTTGTCATAAAAATCTTTAGCAAAGGTTTTCAAAGCAAAAAGAACTGCTAATAGCTCCAAAAAATTAATGTGATATGTTTTTTCTTCATTAGTCCAAAATCCATTAGCTCTCTGAATACCGAATGATGAACCCCACCCAGTTTTAGACGCGTCTGAGAACATTTCATAATCATAGCAAGAATTTCGTATATGACAGACTGATTTATGGATGTTGTTACCCCACCACAATATATCATCATGTAAGATATTTTTATTTATATTCATATCTTTTTCATAATTTTGATCAATACCTAAGTATAAAAATTTCTCTCGTTCAAATAGTTTTGTATGGCACCAACCATATTCAACAGCCGGGCAGACAGATATTAATAATCCAATAAACTTCGCAAAATCTCTAATTTTACAGGTATCAACTGTTTTGATTTTATTTATTTCTTGTTGAACCCGATCTTTCTTATCCTCTGGTAATTTTACACAAAATTCATTTGTGTCAATAATAAAACCTAAAAATTTACATGCCATTCTAGGTGTAGTAACGCTTTTTTCATAATTAATTAAAAAACCTAAATTTTGTAGCAATGAAATGGTTGCATTAACATTTTCTTCACATTCCCAGAATGAGTTAGCAATAAGTAAAATGTCATCCAAAAATATAACCGATAAAAAACCATGAACTCTGAGATGTTCCATCACAGGTTTCATAATTTTGGTAAATACTAAGGGTGCCGTATTCAAACCAAATGGCAAGCAGTTAAATTCATAGTAATTATCCAAAAATTGAAATCTTAAATATTTTTTATGATCCGTATGTACGGGGACCAAAAAATACGCGTCTTTTAAATCAACAGATGCTAAAAAACTGCGCGGAGTGACAAGCTTGATAGCGGTCCTTAGGTCCTCCATTTTAAAATGAGGTGGTTTAATATACTTATTAAGATTTTTTAAGTTAAGGATAAACCTTTTTTCGCCATTTGGTTTCGGCACAAGAAATATACTAGAAAGAAAATCTCCATCTTCCCTAGAACAACGAGAAATAGCTCCTTTTGCAATTAATTTATCAATTTCAGTCTGAAAGTCTCTTAGCTCATCCATGTTATTAGGCTTATTTTTAGGATGATCAGATTGTGTAGGAAGAGTGAAAAAAGGTATTCGATATCCTTGGATCCATGATAGAACGACAGAATCATTCGTAAATTTTTGCCAGTGTGGTAAAAAATATTGTAGGCGACCTGCTGGTCTAATCACCTGAGGATCTAGGGTCTCTTGTGTTGTCTGTAGTAGGCATGCGTCCTGTTGGCACGCGATGACGTCGGCTTGCGCGATGGCTCGCCCCGGCGAGGCATCGTCGTCGTCGGACCCGCAGACCGATGATGTTGAGTCGCTGTTGGTTTCCTTGGAACATTCTGAGTGTTGGACTGCGGGTGTTTCCAGTTTAAATTATTTGTTGAGCTGGATGGCAAAGACGCTTTTGACACAACTGATTTTGGTTTAAATGACCTGAGATCTTGACTAGTTTTGGTTATAGCTTTGGTAGCTTTCAGCTTTTCTGGCAATACTTCACCAAATAGGTATGTATCCCTTTTGGATTCTTTTAGTGTCTCTTTTAACTTATTATTTAGTGAAGAAATTAAAAAATTGCGACGCAATTTCGTATCTATATAATGGGAATCACAAAGCAATCGAGCTGCATTGCTAATATGTCTCAAAATAGCTTGACTTATTTCAGATTTTTCAGTCACTAAAATATCCATTGCAGAAGTTAGTGCTGTCAAAGCTAAGCCAATCTGCCCTTGTCGCGCTGCTAAAGAAGCGTCTTTCTTTTGAAGTAAATCTGAGACTGCCGCTTTAATTTCTGCATTCAGTGTAGGTGCTTTAAATAACTGGCAATTACCAGGAATGGGATACTCTTCGGATATTTTATCTTTTAATTCTTTCTTCAGTCCATTTTCTAACACGTCGCTCAGTCTTGTCGCAATGTCCATGTGTATATCTTTACCCACAGGAGACTGGTCTTTAGGGGCATCACCCAACAGTGTAAGTATTTCTTCGTCCAAGTGATTTATTTCAATATTCTCGCTATCGCCACAGTCTACTGGCTTTGATAATATAGGTGGCTGAAGATCCACCGGAGGAGACAGTTGAGAATCGACTGATGTGATCGGCTGAGGATCAGCTGATGTGGGCGGCAGGTTATTAACCTCATTAGATGTCAGTGATGACGTATTTGTCATTTGATTGGCATGGCTTGTTTGCATAGACTGCAGCGATTCGACATCGATAGGCGACTGATTTGTGTCGTCGTTCTGTCTATTATTTCTATATTCTTTGTTCGAGTAACAACGATCGGGGGATTCTGATCCTGAAAACATCATATAAATTGTGAAGGTAATGATCCTGTAAACCATTCGCATCACAGTAGGTATTAACTTGCACGTCAGCCAAAAACCGCAGCAGGTAAACAGCGAAGGTAACAGTCCCAATTTTGTACTGTTCGCATCGAAAAAGTTAATACCTCGACACAAACCACTCCAAAACTGATATTTTTAACCTATATTTAGTTTACCTATTTCAAGAGGGAGTGAAGGTAACAGTCCCAAAATGTACTGTTCGCATCACTTATAGGCAATTACTACGAAGCGAAGGTACGATTGAGGTATTCATAATTTAAACAACATTATGTTGGTAGGTATTGTTAGAAAAGAAAGTTATACTATCAGCTATATGCTAGATAACTGAACGGTAGGTATTATTATCGTGAAGGTAGCATTCCCAATGTAATACTCGCATCGCTAATTACCTAGGTTTAAACGACTTGTTGTAAACAAATTTGCGTTTTTATGGTGAATGTCCACTTACCTACATAACAACGAAAAAATGTGGCAAGCGGACCACGCGCAACAAGTGAACGTAAGTAGCTACCTATATTATCATCTCACGTAGGTCGTAAGTATATGGTATAATGTAAGGTATGCTTTCGCATTTATGAGTAAATCAATGAACCCTACATAACCAAATAAAAATCAAACACTTACGTGATTTTGAATGTGAACTGTTTGTATATACGTATGACGGCGATCTACGCCGGCGTTTGCGTAATTTATCCTCCAATTTCTCAATCCTTCGCAGTAAACGTTCACCACTCCTGTCACGATGTTTCCGTTTTTTCCCCATCTTTAGAGACACTGCTGAAAAAGAACACTGACGCAAAAATAGTTCACGCTTTTTGATTTTTAGCAAAAATAAGTTGAATATTTTTTACGAGTAACGACCGGTACTGCACGAAAACAGATAATGAAACCAATATGGCCGGCGAGCCTCAACGACGTAGGCGTGGCGCCACCTAGCGGGGATGTAGTGTATGGTCATAACAACGACTTTTAAAGTTTTGTTTTTTGTTTTAGAAAATTGATTTCTTTTCTTTAAAATATTCGTGTAACGGCCGCGAAATACGGACAGTACTACAAGTAATAAATAAAATATTAATCGTGAGAATTGAGCAGTGAAGCATAATTAATAGTAGATGGTTTCACATTAAAACCTCTTAAGACATTAAATGCTCTGGAGCTGGTTCCCATAATTAGAGAAACAATTACATTGTTTGGTACTCCTTCATTGGCCGTCAGTGATCGAGGCACCAATTTTAGTTCTAATCAAATTCGGTCCTTATTTAGAGAATTAAATATCGAACATCACATGATAGCAACCGGCACGCCAAGAAGTAACGGCCAAGTAGAGAGGTATGTGGCAACAGTAACTAACATGTTAAGCACTATGTGTAGTGAAACGTCAGATTGGCCGAGCGCACTGTGGAAAGTTCAGCAGTCGATAAACACCACAGTTCAAAAATCCACAGGTTTTTCTCCCTAGAGATTGCTCATAGGAGTAGAAGCAAATATACCTTGTGTTCAGATTCGTTTAAATGATATTCTCGACACTGAAAGTCTGGACTCCCAGATAGACGTACGGGCTGATCGACAACTAGCCAAACAACGTTTGACAGCTATTGCAGAAAAATTTAAAGCACGTTTTGATTCCATGAGACGAAATAATAAAACATTTAATATCGGTGATTTAGTTTATGTTAATCAAGACCATAGACGCAATGACAAACTAAGAAATAAATTTAAAGGACCATATGAAATTTCTCATCTACTACCAAATGATCGATTTGCTCTGAAGGGATTAAGCAACTTAAGGGACATTATTTTAGCTAAGGAAAAATTATGTTACTGGCCGGGAGAATGAGTAGAAGAAAACATTGCTGTTGAAGAAGTCATAAATCAATAGGTATAATATTTAATATTGATTTTGCATTTTAAGAATAATACATAAGTTAAGCAATTAAATGTATATATTATGATTAATTCAATATAAGCGATTATTAATGTACTGAATTATTAAGTTGATTTAAGTACAAAAGTACAGTTTTTTTTTTTTACAACAATCATAGTATCTTAAAATAATATTTGATTATTACTCAAGTAAATGTAAACAAAAAAAAAAGAAATGTAAAATACCAAACATAAATATTGAACACACATCAGTTGCTTATCCGGAGTCGTAGGCCGTTTCTTATTGTCTCACCTCTGGTGGACCAAAGCTATGCGGCGAGGAACGATTTGCACTGATTGTGGTCGTATTGTGTTGAGTTAAGCATATCGCACTCTTAGTAAAATAACGACTTAAATCAAAATTTGGCCAAAATGAGTTTTTGTGAAAAACTGACTTATTAGAGCAGGGCTCACAACATAGACTTTAAAATACAACCCTATCTCTTACACAATAAGGTTCAAAATAAGATGAGTCTATATCTTTCCCGCCCCGAACGCCTATCTCTTCAGTCAAATAATGACCGATTTCGTCTTGCGTCTGCGGCTGCATGCTACGTTTTTGTGAAAAGACGACTGATTCAGAAATGAGCCGTTGTTTTATCAAAAGTTGAGGCGAGTGTAATTGAAAAGTTTTTATAAAAGAATGACCGATTTAGTGTTTGGTCTTTGTTTTACAAAAAACCTGCGATGTTTGCTTGACTCATTTTTAATTAGGTCTGTATTTTACGAAAATTTTGGAAAAGCTTACTGACCCATTTGGAGATAAGACTGTATCGTTTTGAAATTTTTGTTATTTATATGACTTAACTGAAATTAGGTCTTTGTTGTATTTCTAATGATGAAAATTTCTGGTAACATTTTTAGTTAAGTCTTTGTCTTAGCAAAAATAATGAAATGACTTCGGTATTATTTCAAATTTGACCTGTATTCGACTGATATCATAACATAGTTTAACGTATTAACTTGGTGTCTCACTTCGCATTTTATCTTAATCTTGAGGTTTTGTACCGAAATCTATTTAAAAATAGGTTGAACGTTTTACTACTCTTGAAATTCAACGAATTTTCTATATTTTTAGTACATTAATTTAATCCTCCGACTGAAAAGTAATCATATTGAACCATCGTTGGAATCATCGGCACCTCGATTGCTGCCATCAAACTCGACGATAAAACCAAGGCTAAATGTGTACCAACTCGATCTCATCTCCAGCCGCACATCGTAGAGCTCGCCTTGAATCACTACTCGTACCTCACACGTCTATTGTTTGAAATATTTACTACAGAACGTTCTACAAAGAAAATCATTGAATCCCGCCATTTATCTCTTAAACCACTCAAATTTACGTCGTCCATCACATCACAAGCCAAATAAGTGAGTACCTACTAACAGGAGCAACAGATGGATTAAAATCTTGTCACATTGCAGACTGAATGGGTAGGGAAACTTGAAAAAATTTGCACACGACACGCTACCAAGGTGCCACCTTCACTACAGTTACACAATAAATCTCCTACTAAGAACACGTTTTCGTCGACTAGACGGCCAAATCACCACGTCGCTTGTCATGACGCCATTATCGTGCGAAGTAGCATGGCTGCCACCGTCATCAAAGAGCATACCGCAAGCCGTTCTCCGTGAGACAGATAGTCACACTGTGATCACCTTGTCAAAAGACGGTGCAGGGTGTTGAGATCCATACGTTTCGCACAGAATATTGGTAATACAATATGTTGGTAATATCACAAAACGACAGATACCAACTAAATTCAAAGTCACCGATGACGCCCGAAACGTTTGCGACAAATTTGACTTGCAATATCGGTAGTGCTAGGTGTCATTATTCGCTATTCCAACATAGCTCACCGAGAAGCCCGCACCTGAAACATCCTGAGCCAATCACGGACGAGAAAGGACGTAACCTATTTTTCACCCAGCAAAACACTCCTCAATTCGATCCTGATCGATTTTTCAAGGCCAGAGTTTACCACGTTCTACAGTCAATCGAAAACTTTTTCAAAACCAGCATTGTCATTTGTCTATAATGGTAGGCCCGGCCCATCAGCGAACTAATAAGACACAAGAAGTAGTATTCATTTCCGCTTATAGAAGCCCGACTCCACCTACTTGCCATTTAGGATCGACGGGGTCATCAAATTAAAAACGAAACTGAATGATGCATCTACCATAGAACTAGCTCTAGAAGGATAGGCGACCACAGTCATCGATGGCAATCGTGTGGCACCCCTTTTCAAGCGGGTGTTACACCGTCAGCTTCATCACGCGAACCTCGACACGAACATCAATGATATAAGCGAACGCTGAGCTTGTTAATTATTATTGTAATCTGTGGCTGTGCCTATGACTGACGACGCGTTTCACGCTTCGCCGCTACTTTTCTTGCAAAATAAGTAAGACGTCTCCACCGCAGTTTGCCACAGTATACCACCCACCCCCTCGTCTGGAGCAACGTCATTTCGCACTTTCATATAAGTCTATTTTGAGTCCCTTATCTACACGCTATTTATCTATACGCACGCCGTGTATTTTTTGGGATCACCGCATCGCTCACGAGGCCTGGCGCTCCATCACATGGAAAAAAGTTGGTCCAATATCCACCGAACTACAAGGAACCGCCAGAGAACTCCACCGAGCTATCAACAGTATAATACAGAAGACGGCTACGATCAAAGAACTGCTTGTGTTTCACAGCCTCTTAATGTCAGGGCCTGGAAAAGCCTAGTGAGTTTTAAGACAGTCTTGTGCAGCTCACTACCGGGCGATCACTTTTAAAAGGAAGTACTCCACACTCTGATCACTGAAAAGAAGTTTATGGTCAACAGCAAACCTCTAACGCACAACTCCATCAACCTAAACAAGCCAAAGCACAATCACTTCGGTACTACTGAGTGTCCTCGAACACGACTCGTTTGTCGTCCCTTTGATAATCATGACCTTATCGATAAAAATACATAAAGAACGTCGCAGTGCCTTGCCGTTGTATATTTCACCCAAATACTCAATATTAATATGGATTGATGGAGTCCCACATCAAGCCGCAATGAAAGTCAACAACATCGTGCAGATCGTGGACAACACTCTACCATAAAACACCTGACAACTGGCCACGAGGGCGAGCCATCGCTACGTATCAAGAAGCAGACAGCAGCGTGAGGAAAGTGGACATCAGAATAAAAGAGAGCATCTGAAGCTAAACGCTAGCAACTAATAAGTAACACCGGGTAGAAGTGCTGCCGACCAAACCATACTAGCGTACAAATATCTTTTCGTTTAATTTTCTCATTTTCACTTAATTTTTCTTGTAGAAGCCGTCTCCGTTGCAATGAAAACAGCCACCGCACCATTAAATGGTGCGGTGGCTGATTTTAAAGCGACCGCGGCGCATTTAAGATACATGTAAATACATTTAATCCAAGGGTTCATTGGGTCATTTGTCGACTCGGTGTCCCATATCAATGACAGAAGAAAAAATTATCTTAATATTTTCATTATAATAGGACTGTGTTCTGTTGACCATTTGCTAGTTGCTATATCGCGATTTGAATTTGAGTCACATGTTTAAGTTATAGACTTATTTTTAAATAAATTGTATTTTCTTTTAGCTGTTTAGTAAAATAGTGACTTAATTTAAAATGAGTCAGAGATCTTCATGTTTGATTTGGTAAAGCAAAGACCGATTTTAACTTAGGTCAATATTTCTTTCAGATTTTTCATGAAATAATGACGCAATTCTAAAGGGTTACAAATAATTAACTTTTTTTAATTTATGGATGTGAATATTTGTGTAAATTTTAATGCATTTAAAAGAACATATTCTTAGGATTAGTTAGGTGGTTCAAGTTTTATCCTTTGCCTTTTACTTTTAATTCTACAGCCATTTAAAAATTATTCTGTTTTTTCAACAAACGTTTTTCATCAATACCCAAAAATTAGTGTTTTTGGATTAGGTCGTTATTTTATTAAGAGTGCGATATGATATAGTGATTTGGCAGAGCACTCCAAACGCACTGGTTTTGGTTGTGTTATGTTGAGTTACTGTATTATGACGAGTATGGGATATCCACTAGTCAGCCACATCACAAAAAAAAACAACTGACTCAACAATTATAACGACTTTACTAACAAAAAACTTAAAGGGTCGTCCGCTGGTCGACCAAATGCTAGCTGCTAACCATCTCACTGGCAGCGGGTGGTAGTGGTTGGCATTAGGAATTGGCATTTGGTAACCCTTACAGACATAACTATGACCGAGGATCCGCTGGTCGACCAAGTACTTGCTGCTAATCGTCTCACTTGCAGCGGGTGGTAGTGATTGGCATTGGGATTAGGTACTTGGTAATCCTCAAAGACTTATGATGGTGTTGGACTGACTAAGTGATGAAAAACACAAAAGATGCAAAAATAAAAATCCGTGTTTTACATATGAGCCTTATCAACGGTTGCTGCAAAAAAAAACTGTTTTGTAAATCTTACCTTACCGTGAATTTCTTTTTATAAATAAATTTTTAATACTTCATGGACGAAGTACTGTCAGTCTGGCCGTAATAGATTATGTGTGATATGTGTAATGTACAGTAAATATAGTTAAATGACGTATTACACTAAAAGCTTCACAATATGTAGCTATTTATGATTATAATGTAACGCCTAGACTTTTAGGTCAGGCAATGATATCCTACTGGTATTTCATGGTGTGGAATGACGACATTATGATATAATTACTGTACGATAAATAATAATTATAATATTAGTGACGAGTTTCATTGATAGTTTGATAATATCTTGCTATTTCAATTATTAAGTTGTGATAATGTCGTGTGATGATGTTTAATTGAATTATTATATGAAATATCGCTATTTAAAATGTTAATATGTATTGATAAATCATAGGATAATCCTATATTAATATTACTGTAATACCCACAGTCCAAATGTGTACATTTAGATAAATAAGAATTGATTATGTGATAACTTCCGATTTCTAGTGCCATGTGGTCACTCATTGCGATGTTATATTGTGTTAAATATTACTAATAGAAGGAAAATAGCGATTGATAATTTATGTAATGAATTATCGATCTTAAATATTAGATATTTAAATGGATAAGAATTAGTTTTTTAATATTGTGGTAACTTCCGTTTCAAACTAGCGTCTCTCATTGGTTGGAGTTCTGACACATGCTGATTTCTGATTGGTTGGCCAATGGCCAATGGGCGGTCGGGTATATAAGATCTGACCGTCAGTTGAGAAATCAGTTTCTGTGGGAACGCCGCCGAGTGAACAACACTTCTCCTTACTGAAGTTAAGTACTTAGTTCTAATTTATTATTTACTATTGTTTTCCACTGTTATTATGTCCATTTATTTGCTGACGCTAATTTGTTTCTAATTACTTGCTGATACTAGTTGCTAAAGCTAGTTTTTAGCTATTTTGTAGCAAATATTGTTATGTTTCTTTATTTTGTGGATAATTTGAAAAGATGCTATGCCAGAGGAGTTTCTTAACCAGGTCCTTCTCCCTGGTGCACATTGCTGAACCTGGTGAACATATTGGTAAATTCATTTGTTAAGTTTGCTTGACATATGACTAAATAAAATCAGTATGTTCTTATATTTGTCTGTTTTAATTTATTTGAGTACCTTCCCAATTAAATAATATGCAAATCTTATAAATAAACCATTTGATAACATCCTCACATTCTAATAACTATTAAAATACATTCTAAAGCTTTATTTACACAATTAATTTATACTTAAACTCAATAACACATAACTTATCTAGCTTTAATTAATCTTACATAACATAATAGCTTTCATTTTATTTTATAATCTTACAGGCTCGTTCAGCCCATGCTAGCCAGGTAGATGTTGCCCTGAACGAATCCTGTCGGATAGTGACGGGCACACTAAAACCGACTCCACTTCCCCATCTGTACTCGTTAGCCGGAATTGCCCCACCTAGTGTCCGCCGATATGCTGCCTGTTGTACGGAAAGAGTCAAGCAAAGTAAAGACAGTAGACACCCGTTGCACAACCATGTTCCACCACCATCGCGACTCAAGAGCCGAAAAGGTTTCTTGAGTGAGCCGTACTCAGACAAAGACGAGGCACAAAAAATAAGGCTAGAACAATGGATAAAAAATTACCCTCCAGACGAGTCACAAATCCCGCCAGCTGAAAAACTCCCACCTGGTGACCTTCCCTGGGCAGTCTGGAAGTCACTAAACTGACTCCGGGCTGGTGTTGGAAGATGCCACGCTAACAGAGTAAAGTGGGGTTTTTCATCCGACGATAAATGCGATTGTGGCGACGTCCAAACCATGGACCACCTTCTATGCTGCCCCAACTGTCCCCAGCCTTGCTCTTACCAGGACCTAAAAGAGGCGAACCCAACAGCTGTCGCTGTGGCCAAACGCTGGTCCAACCAATCTCATTTAGTTACCATTTCGACTCGACGAAGAAGAAGAACTGCACGGCAATCCCTCGTGGCCCTCCAGCACGGCACTCCCGCGAGGTCCTACTGCACTGTGATCCCTCGTGGCCCTCCAGCCCGGCAATCCCTCGTGGCCCTCCAGCCCGGCGCTCTCGCGAGGTCCTCCTGCTCAGTCATTGATACCCGTCAGTGATAGCCGAAGACGTGGCTACTATTTGTAGTCGCAGGTATCAGTTGATTTGTCGACCGGCAGGTGCTATCAGGTGTGGACGGCTGCCGCTAACAGAGGTTTTCGGCTATCTTCGACACAATGCCACCCATTTGTAAGCAGCCAAACAAGGCATCTAAGGCACAATTGAAAATTTGGTGGCACAAACCCAATTTCGGTGGCATGAATTCAATTTCGGTGACAAGGCAATTTCGGTGACCCAAATAACTCACCAAATACTATTGTTACATATTTTCCTGTTAATATATTATATTCAAAATGAGTATGTTTTGCTATACAGCTACAAAAACAAGAAAGCAAACAAAAAAGCAGAAAATTAAAAAATCCACCGAAATTGACAAAAATATGCAGTTGTTGAAAATAACTCATTTCTCTAAGTATGCCCAGGTTTACTATTTGAGAGATGCTACAGCTGTTAGTGTAGTTCAGGCTTTACTGAAATTCTTCACCTATCATGGAGTTTTCATGACAGTTGTGACAGACCGAGGCCCTGAGTTTACTAATCAGCTATTTTTGGAATCGCAAGACTACATAAAATTAACCACCATAAAGTTTCAGCTTATGCCCCTAACGAAAATGGAATGGTAAAACGGTTACACTCCACTCTATTAGAACATTTGAGAATTTTAAAAATAGAGAAACGCAATGAGTCGATTATTAATCTAATGCCCTATGCTATCTTGGCATACAACAGTTCAATTCATAGTTTTACCAAATGTCAACCCTTAGACATCATTACTGGACATTTAGACCCCCGCCATCCCTCAGATATCAACCTGTCAGAACATATTTTACAGCAGTACATTCAAAATCACCGTCAAAGAATGCAAAAGGTTTTGACCTCCTTAATGAGACTTCTCTTAATCATCGTACAGAGCTTATAGAAAATCGTAATAAGAACCGAGAAAATTTACTCACCTGAGCAACAAATCTTCATTCGTAACCCTGCTGCTAGCCGTCAGAAGCTAGCACCCCGTTTCACAGACGATACAGTTCAAGCTGGTCTTCCTATCCATATTCATACCAAGAAAAAAAGAGGCCCTGTAGCCAAGTCACGTTTAAAACGCGTACCTAAAAGTTCCCGGTTGTTACAGGATATTCCTTCTCATACTGAACTGGCGCGAGCAGAGGACATAGTTCCGAGTAACCTAGATGACGGACCTGGACTTCTGCCGTATAATCTGGGACCTTCAAAGATAATCTCCCATCATCATTCCTTTTTACAATCAATTAACCTTGAGAATATAAAGTTTAATATAGAATCAGTTCAGACTAATCTTCAGACTGTCACATCTCAATTAAATAATAAAACCCTGTCCTTGTATGGACCACACATAGACTATCTAACTTACAAACTCAAAAAGATTTCTGATCAGCTTCTTACTTTTAGTCATTTGAGAGCAAAGAGAGGTCTTATAGACGGACTTGGAACAGCAATTAAAAGTATCTCTGGTAATCTAGATTATACTGACGCTATCAAATATGATAATGCCATTAAAACCTTGTTTGATAACGAAAATAAAATAACTACTGAAATAAATAATCATATTAGTTTTGAGAAAAATTGGACAAACAAAAATTTTAAAATACTAAGTTCTTTAAAAGAAAATCAAATTAAAATTGAAAATGCTCTTAATACCATTTTAAAAACTGATGTAAACCGTGACACGGAATTAATTAAATATGCTCATTTAGCTCAATTAGTTTTTATATTAGGAGATAATATAGATAGTTTATCTGACGAATTAACTCGTTTGGAAAACTTACTGGCTTTTATTCGCGTAAAAAGTACACACCATTCCATATTAAGTTCTGAAACATTTAAAGGGCTGTTAGCCAAGTTAAAATCGTTATACAAAAGTGACGAATTATTAGATTAAGACATTAAAGAACACTTTGACGTTCTAAAGTTAGGTTACTATATAAGGAAAATAAAGTTATAGTTTTTAAAGTTCCGATTGTCTTTCCAAAAAAATATTACCTTTACAAGCTATCCTCGAAAAGTTAGAACGACTACAGAACATCTGCATCAGATTCATTTACGGTTTGCGTTAAGTTTGATCATGTGTCGGAGTACAGGAAGTTGTTGAAGTGGCTCCCCATCAGGTTGCGCCGTGCTGAGCATATCCTTCATCTCCTTTATAAAATCCTTCATGATCCCCTCTCCCCTCCCTACCTGAAGGAGTGCTTTCAGTACCTGGGTGTAGACCACTGTCGGAATGTTCGATCCAAAGTGGATAATATTCTTAGAGTCCAACGTGAACACTCACAGAGTAGATACTCTAGAGAGTTGTTCCCTGTAAGAGCTGCACACTTGTGGAACGAGTTACCTTATGATATACGCCACTCTGAGTCACTTGCCATCTTTAAAACTAGACTACACAAGCATCTTCTTGCGAAATCTGTTTGCATTTAACATATAATATATATTATCTTATATATTAAGTTGTTTATTTAATATAATATGTATGTTTATATAAAATATGTATTATACATATAATATTAATAATAATAATATTTTGTATTTTAGTATGTATGTATGTATACTAAAAATTATTTGGTAGGTATTAATATTGTTCAGTTAAAACGTTACTTAGTTTAAAAAAAATGTTACCAACATTTGTTAAATTAATGTTTTTTTGTCTTATATGTGTTGCCGCTGCTATTTACAGTGTGTTTTTCAATGTTTTCTCTTAGTGTGCAGGGTTGCCTGGAAGAGATCGCTTAAAGCGATAAGGCCGCTTTTGCTTATTATTTGTTTTTGTTCTTGTTATGATTATTAATGTGAGCAATAAAGCGTTTCTGTCTGTCTGTCTGTCTATCCTCCATTCCCAATAAAAATCATAGAGTTATTATCCCTTCCTATCCTTATGTGGCAATGCACGAGAATGATTTTATGTACATAGAGGCAGAATGCCTGAAGACCAGTCTGTGGTATATTTGCGAAGCAAAGAAGTCACTACAGGCCACCAGTCAACAGAAATGCATCAGCCAACTGATCTCCACACAGCAAATTGACGTTTCCTGTAAATTCACTACTATTATCCTGTCGTCCGCGGCCTTTAAAAAACTCGATAAGAAGCACTACACCATCAGCTTGCCAAAACCTTCGAAGATTCATCTGTCCTGTTTGCAAGATCAGTATACCACGTTTCAAGGAAGTTACTTATCTATTATACCCAAGGGATGTTTCCTGCAAACTCCAGACTTTACTATAAGCAACATTTACGACCATTTTAAGGGACAAGCTATGAAGTTGGTAGACATCACTTCCAGCGAGAACATTCAGCATTCCAAGGATCAACCGATACTAAATTTGAACACAATTAACCTTGAATATCTACATTTCAGAAAACTACAGTTGTCTCTCCAGCCACAACTGCATCTCAACGAGCTTCAGTCAAGCAGCCTTTATCACACCACCATTCCTGTATACCTGACGTTACTGGGAATAATAGCAGCTATTATCATATTCATTTATCGACAGCATATAGCAAGACGCAAGCTACCAGAGATGCTGAGTAATAAAGAGGAACGGATAGAACTAGAAATTTATGCCGAGATCGAAAAAGTTAAGAAAAGTCACCCTGTACCCGCATCCGAGGCCTCAGGCATCTCAGCACTATTTTCTGCAAAAGCTATAAAATAGTTGCTGAACTATGGGAGGGAGATGTTACATATTAGGACCCTATATGAAATGCAGACTCGGTATTATAAAATCAATTACACATTTATGGAAGGCATCGGACGGCGCCGCACCGGCACGAGGCTACGCATGCGACCGCGTCAGCATATTATTTAGGACAGCAGCCGCGCTGCACATTTCGGACATAGGTTTATTTGATTACTTTTGTAACAAGCATCGTACAATCGTCACCTGTACTTTAGATTTAAAATATAATTACTTTTGTAAAAGTTTCCATTAAAATGACTTAGATAAATTTGGTTTTTTTTTAGGTCTTCCACTGCTGCAAACTATAACTCGTTTACTATGAAGATACTGTATTGTTTTTGACCTTTGGAATTGACTGTTTTCAGACTTACACTAACTTGCGTTTTACTACATATGTAGTTTATAATATCCTGTTCCTTTGTATTCTTGTCAACGTTATTTATAAACAATGGGATTTTAATATCTGCAGCCTACAACTTCTCCTGAGGATTTGTAGAAGCTTTACCTCGGGTTGTAGCAAACTTATTTCTGTGTCTTTTATGGTAAAAAACTTGAGTCAATTTTACGTCGGCTAATTGACTCTGAGACTTATCTCTGGACTGTTGATCATATTTTTTATTTATCATAAAATCAGTAGATGATTCATCGTTTGCAGACGTGTCAAAGTGCACTTTATATTTGGTGCGTAAGGTCTTTTCTTGCGATAACTTCTCGTCTATAGTGGTCGGCGGTGCGTAAACCGGTAGCGGCTGTAGTGGCGAGGGAGGCAGGCGCGGGGCTGTTTCTCCTGAGTGCGAGTGAATCGGAGAGCGTGTTTGGTCATTGACGTCATCATCTGTCTGCTGCGGCTCCTGCGGGGAGGAGTGCAAGCTCGGGGCAGAATGCACCGGCTCACCTGAGTGCGAGCGAGTTAGAGAACGGCGGTCGCCGACGTCACAATCAGCTGTCCGATTGTGCGTAACAGCTGGTATTGATGTATGCGGTAGGCCAAACGGTCCACTATCCAAACAATAACTACTTTGTAATCCACCGCCTCTTTTATAGTTAACAAATTTGTTTGGTGTATCAATTATTGATGCATGTTTAGCATTTCATAGGTCCGCCTTGATATCCTGTAGTTGATCTTGCGTCGCATATATCTTTTTAATTTGCTGTAAATCTTTTTTGAGCACAATGATATCTTTTAGCAACCTCGATGCGTCGATATGGTCAAATGTTAAAGGTGGAAATTTTTGAAGTTCTTTTGCCACATATACGGGCAACTCATCAGTGTTTGTCTCCTTAAAAACGGCTTTAACATCATGTAAATCCTTGAAGGATTTCTTCTTTCTTCTTCTTGTATTCCGTTGCGATATTGCGGTGAACAATAGATTTTTGGCTGTATCAATATCCTCCTCGGTAAAACTGGACACACACAGCGTCACTAATGATTTTTCGTCCATGACATCTTGCTTGTTTTGAATAAATGCAAGAAGCTCACATATCACTATGTTACACGATGAACATTTAAGCGTAGTTGACATCGTTACTAAATTCTATCCTAATACCCTGGTTTAAAATCGAGCACTATGCTTGTCTAAATTTATTTTCACACCTGGAATGCTCTGCCGCGTGAAATACGCCAATGCAGGACACTTGACGCTTTTAAAACGAAGGTACATGCACATTACCTGTCAAAAGCAAGAATTAACTACAAATAAGTTGGTACTTCTATCCTTTTGTGTAATGATGTATATGTCGGAGATTGATCAAACTCTGGTGGGTATTGGCTGAAATTGTTTGACAGTTCGCGTTTTGTTATTAAACAGTACTGTACCGTCATTCGAAGCCTAATTAAACATGAGAGTAGCATTTCGTTTTCTGTAGTACATATTGTATACTTCCGGTCCTCCCACCTCCTTCCCCTTTCTGTTCTGCAATCAACTTCACTCGAATCTGACGTCACTAGCGCCACCCTTAGGGCAGTTGAGTTCTCGGCTCAAAATATTCGTCATTGGCAGTTCGTTTTCCGCCCGAGGCGGTTGTCTAGCCACTTCCGTGCACGTGGCCGTCTCGACTATACATCGACGCTTGAAAGGCAAAATGATCTAAGCGACATCCGACTAACTTTACAGTAGAGCAGTTTAAAGTTTGAAATTTTAGAAAAAAAATCGTGTAAATTCGTGTGATTAAGATAATTGCGCAGTTCTTAGATATATTTTTTATGATTCTTTGAGGTACGTATTGGTAAATTAATTTATTAAAAATAATGCTTAGTTTGAAAGTTAGTGTCGCTTAGTCAAATTTAACCTAAAAGTAGCGACAGGAAAAATTTACTAACCGACAAGGTTTGGTTAAGAAAGGTAAGGTAAAATTTTAATACATGCTTTTCTAAAAAATTTTTTGCCGAGTAAAAATTATCTAACTTAAATTGAGACTGTTTAAAAGTTGAGTCAAAACAACCTAAATTAAATTTATTGGTCAAGAAAGGTAAGGTAAAATGTTAAAACATGCTTTTCTAAACAAATTTCTGCCGAGTAAAAATTATCTAACTTAAATTGAGACTGTTTAAAAGTTGAGTCAATACAACCTTAACTAAATTTCGTATTTTATTTTGACCGTAAATTTGTCATAAATGATGTTCTCACCTAAAATTGGATCAATTATTTTCTTCAAGAATGTAAATAAAACTGTCTTCAGTTTTAATTATCACTATAAAATCAACACTGAGGCACACAGAAGTAGCATAGCTAGGTATTAAATTTTTCTTTGCTTCTTGGTAACCATTTTAAAATAAAAATGTCCAGCAGTGAATTTCAATAGGCTGATCTGATCTGGAATATATTTTATAGCAATATTCATACTATATGCCTATTTTGAAACTTACTATAATATTAGAACATGGTTTAACCGGGCGCGTTTTCCAAGTCTAATTTCCAATTGTCCGAATTATTTATTATCTGCTTTGTTTGCATATGATTTTATCTTGAAATTGAATGTCAGCATATAATAGAATTCAGCATAGGCAACACATAATTTTGGTTTCTCTTGGTGTTTTTTACGACTTGGCCACGTACATTTTGGACTTTGTGAACCCTATCTTTTGTGAATAACCTTGGCATTAACCCTGGATACTATTCCTGCTATACATGATGACCTAAGCTTTCTATGCGGACATAGTTATATTGTTCTGTTTCATGGCTTTGGTGACAGTTCGGCATGGCTGGCAGTTTACACCAGTCTACCAGTCGTGGTAGAGGGAAGACTTTAAATAGCCAAGCGCGCGAGTTGGTGTTGAAGTTAAGCGCGTAGCTGCTGCTTTGGGAATAGGCATCAATACAGTTGCCAGCTTAACCAAAGAAAAATATGGTGCTTCTGGCATTGAAGAAAATTAATTTAGCAAAGAAAAGGAAAATAAACACACATCCCATCACTGGTATTGATAACTTTCATGCAATACGACAACACGTATATATATTGTTTTGTATAGTTTTACCTATTACAAATTATGTTTAACAAGTAAAGAATTTGAATTAGAATTAGAATTTGAAATATTATACCAACAAGAAATACCCGACGAGGACCAAACTTCTAAATTCCTTACGTGATGCTGGTTTATTTCATGGTGGCAAGACTTCACTATCACAAATTTTAAACGAATTGGGGTTTCAATATTCAAAAGTCAACCAGAGAAAAAAAGTGTTCATGGAGCGAACCGACATAATTTTGATTGAATTAGATAGGAAGTTATTTAGCTTCTTCCGCACTTATGATAGCTAGTAATGCAGCTAGTTGAATGCACCACGCGTACGACCGCAAGTAAATGCAAATGCACAAGCGATGCACTTTACTCGCACTACTTCCACCGTTTTACACTCTACACGTGTTTCGCCCCTCCACGGAGCAGTATTATATGCCACGCCGGGTTTGGGAGCGTAGGGTTTTAAAGAAGGTAGTCTGATGGCATTTGCGACAAAAAAAAACTACCATGAAGAAATGGACGCAGACAGATTTGAAGAATGGTTGCGTGGACTACTCATCAGCGTAGAAGAGCCTCTGTAATTTTAATGAACAATGCACCTTACCACTCGAAGTAAATTGACAGAGCACCAATCCAAAATAATAAAAAAGCCGATTTCGTTAACTGGCTCCAGCCACATCGAAAAGAAGCCGACCAAAGCATGCTGAAAGTAGAATTAGTGAGGCTGGTGAAACTTTTCAAGCCAGCACGGTTAAATACGAAATGGCATAAGAGTACGGCCATCGTGAGGTTCGACTACAGCTATACCGTTGCCAACACAATGCCATCGAATTTATTTGCTATCTAGCTATCTATGTGCGGTCTCAGTCGGTTATTTTATTATTGAAAAGTAAACAAATAACTGAATTAAATTTGTCCCCAGCAATATTTTTTCTTTAATTAAGTAAGTTTCTAGTAGAAAGAAACTACTTTTGTTAGATTGTATTTGTATTGATTGTAAATTTAAAAAGATGTCATGACATGATGTGTTGCAGACATGCATTCGCTTCGGATTTAAAATGTTACTCGAATAGGTATATTGTTTTACATTATTGACTGTATTTTTGTATTGTAATAGGATATGTAGGTCCTTACAACACTGAACCGCCATTTAACACGGGAAAGATGTTGGAGCTTTTGAAAGAAGCTTGTTCAAAAGTAACCAAAGATGACTGGGCCAACGTGGTGAAACACACTCAAAAAAATATTGACGACGACTTTGACAGAGATTGATAATTGTTTAGACAATGAAATATATGGAGTGGCCTCTGAGCTACTTAAGGCTGGTAGAAAAACCTGTCCTGGAGGAGCTGAAAAGGCTATTCAACTCTGTTGTAGCCAATGGAAAACCCCCCAAGGCGTGGAGCAGAGGTGTTGTGCTATTGTTTTTCAAGAAAGTAGATAATACGCTCCTCAAAAACTATAGGCCGATCACACTTCTGAGCCACGTCTATAAGCTGTTCTCGAGAGTCATTACGAATCATTTGGCATTAAGATTCGACGCCTTCCAGCCACCAGAACAGGCCGGGTTTCGTAAAGGCTTCCTCACCGTGGACCACATCCATACCGTACGGCAGGTTATACAGACGTCAGAAGAGAATAACCAACCGCTGTGTAAGGCCTTTGTGGACTACGAAAAAGCCTTCAACTCCATCGAATTCTGGGCTGTTTTGGACTCCTTGCAGCAGTGCCAAGTAGATTGGCGATATGTGGAGGTGCTAAGAAGCCTATATCAAATGGCAACGATGTCCGTCCAAGTACAAAACCACAAAACAGGATCCATCTAACTACTCAGAGGTGCCACAATGCCTCAAGACCTGCCAGTCATGACCTATGGAGCCGAGACGTGGAACCTGACAGTTAAACTGGCCCACTGGTTACATGTCACTTAAAGAGCTATGGAAGGGTCTATGCTCGGTATCTCTACCTCTATAATGGATAAAATCCGGAATGAGACTATCCGCAAAAATACCAAAGTAACGGACATAGTCTGGAAGTGTAGCAAACTGAAGTGGCAGTGGGCTGGGCACATGTGTCGTAGAACTGACGGACGGTGGAGTAAACGGGTTCTCGAGTGGAGGCCGCGCCTCGGCAAGCGTAGTGTTGGACGACCTCCGGCCAGATGGACCGACTTTAAAAAGGAGGCTGGTAGCGACTGGATGGCGAAAACGGGAGATCGTGCCCTATGGCGTACCCTGGGGGAGGCCTACGTCCAGTATTGGACTGCAATAGGCTTATGTATGTACGTATGTAGACAATGAAATTATCATCAGATTGTTTGAAGACAGCACGAGCAGTGACAGCGAAGAACCTTCGTCTTCATCGCCGGAAGAAGAGTGATACTACGTATGTAAACGTAAATGCTCATGTACAGTCTCTCATACCACTTAAGGTAACAGGCATGCATATGCGAAGTATCAAAGGATTTTTTTCTCTATTCAACACAAAGATGGCACCACCAGCGACACTAGCTATAAAATTACAACCACATACCACCACATCAAACCCTTCTCCAATATTTAAACTTGGTGGCAGCACTGAGCTAGTTAGCCGGAATCTACTAGCGTTGCATACGTCACTTAAACCTGTTTAAATTACTTACTGGAAACTTTTTCGTAAGCCAAATACGAAGTATAATCGATCTCGCAAGCATTCACTTAGAAACTAAAATAATAACATAAAAATATGACAGTTACCACTCTGGCGCAGGCCGAGATTCGAACCGTGGCTATACAGCGTTGTATCCGACAGCGAAACCCCTAGACCAGATGCTTATTACGTAGAACGTTTAAATTTTTAACTGGTTGCTACAAGCTTATCAATAACATGGCGCGTCATAGATAGTCAGATCAGAAATGATGAATATACCGCGAGTCTGGTATAAAATTGCAGGTAGCCAATAAAAATTACTTATAAGTAACCAGTTCAGCTTGAATGAATTCGTTTGTTTACTATTGATCGTCTACTTTGGAAGCGACAACAGTGTTTTTTGAATTCTAACAGAACTTTAACAATTTTTATCATAATGCATAATTTATCAGTTTTGATGAAGGCTGAAATTGTGGTATAACATGAGCAGCAAATGTCAATGAGTGCAATCGCTTGTAAATTAAATATTTCGGTAAGTAAAATATTGTGCTACGTCATTATAATCCTCATTTTAATAGTAACCTACAAAGTATTTTAATATTAGGTTTCAATAAATATTAAATTGTAGAAAGATAACTTTGTAGGATCATTCTTCTAATTAAGGATTTATTTATTTGCAGAGAAAAGCTGTAAGATTGTGAATTCAGTGTCATGGTGACACTGGAGATGTTCAACGTATTAAGCCTGGTTTTCCCCCAAGATGTTCGCTCCTCAGTCTGCACGCCATCGGGATGTAATTGCAAAGCACACTGCGAATCCATTTGCATCAACAAAGGAAACAGCAATTGCACATGGTATATCTGTACAAACCGTGCTCAAAGATTTGCATGCAAAAGGGTTGAAAACATACAAACCTGCAAGAAAAATCGCCTTGCCTTATAGACATCGTCAGGATAGAATTCGATTTACCCGGGAGTATTTTTGTAATTTTACAGACCACATTATTAAGTTTGTTTAACCTTAATGTATTAAAAATATCAGAGGGAACCCTACAATTAACCGGAGTGAAGCCAAGAGAAACGCTCAAACATAATTTCATGCACTACAAATACACGAGATACTCTGTTTATACCTAAAGAGAAATGAGCTTTTATTTGTATTTGAGCGTGCATTATACATGAATGAATAAGTTTTTATAAATCGGTAGTTTCATTTTGGTTGGTCGTAAGGTTCCTTCTGGAACATTTCTTTACCCTGAGATGTGTGAAAAAATTATAATAGCTGTGCAACTCATTCTTAAATAAGCGCCAAAGTGATGTTATTGTATTTAACTATACATGTTTATTCACTGTGTGCTAGCTAAACAAAGGAAGCAGTTGTAAACTAAATTATTTAAATTGTTGTTTAAAACCTGTATAATAATAAGATAGATATACCTACCTATATTGTTACTAAGCATAGCACCCATATGAGGCTGTAAACAATCGTTGTAAATAAATAAATACTTTCAATTTATTGTTCCCTTTTTTTTCTTTCTATTTTAATTTGTATATAATAATATGTGTAATGTTTTAAAAGATGATTTCGTAATGATTAAATAAGATTACCAATAAATATGTATAAAAACATAAAATAAAACAATAAATATAAAAAAACAGGTATTACATATTTTTAATTTTTAGGCGATATTTTTTGGTATATGTAGGTCTACCTATACTGCCCGTTAATACGTTACAAACATCTTGAAATCAGCTCAGGTATAACTCCCCCTCAGACGCTTGGCGATGACCAGAGAGAACATCGTGTTATTACTACTGATCACCAGATGTCGCTACTTTCATACATTTTTTTCTGTAATACAGCTCCGTGTTTACACTTACCATACTATCATTACTTAGTTTACACCTCATGTTTTAAAAGAAAGCATATAAAGCTTTCTCATTGTAGTTAAAATATACATACGCCTTATTTTTATATGCCTGGAGTCACCAGCTACCGACAAAAACATAATACGACAAAAATGTTTCAGAATAATACACAAAAATGAAAAACAAACGCTATCACAACCCGAGGATCGAACCTCGAACGTGGCTTTGTGTAAGGTTACGACCGAGCGGTTAGACCATTACACCACAGACCTGCTGTGCCACGGCGTGAAATAGTTAACCTTTTTCACACAAAGCACACCCGTAGTGTTCGTTTAATACCACTTATAATGCCTGTTAATTATGTTATATGAGCGACTGTACATCACAATTTTCCCTAAAGGGGGTCACAATTGTCAAATACGACCTATTCGGGTGGCGACAGTACTTTAGTGACTTTGAAACTAACTTTAATGTTTGTGCTAGCGACTGCGCGCGTGTCGCCCGCAGGTCTAAACAACATTTTATGTGAATTACTGTAGGTAAAAATACTCTTTGCGCCTTTACTTGATACTACCGTAGGTAATAACCAACATTGGATAATTATGACCGTTGAAGTAAAAGTTGTCTAAATAATAAAATCACACTTGAAAACGGCAGGTAAACCTTGACCAAGCGACAATCGGTTTAATTTTTCCAACCAACATTGGATAATTATGACCGTTGAAGTAAAAGTTGTCTAAATAATAAAATCACACTTGAAAACGGCAGGTAAACCTTGACCAAGCGACAATCGGTTTCATTTTTCGGCAGGCAAAAATTTACTAAGCGACAGTCAGTAGTATTTTTAGGCAGGTAATATATGCTGAAGTAAATAAATAAAATAAATAAATAACAGGCAATTTTAACCAAACGCCATAATAAAAAAATAACGAATAAGTAAAAATTACCTAAGTTATAAAAAAATAAAACCTTTGTGAAGAAAAAATTTACTAAGCTCCTAACACTTAATTGCCAGAATCTGGAAAAATTTACTAAATACAAAAATATTCTACGAACAGAAAGGAAAAAGTTATCCACATACAAATTTACCATTACATGGTTACTCAACCACCCAATTTTCAAAAACGGGTCAAAAATTGTGTCAGTTAGTAAAAAAAAAAATTGTTGAAATTCGCAAATCCTCAAATATCTAAGCGCCAAAAAAATCGTCGTAGAGTGACGTGAGTAGGACCAAACGACGCAGAAAAATCAGGCGATTGCAACAATGTATATAACTCAATATGGCCAAAAATGTCGCTTAGATCATTTTGCCTTTCAAGCGTCGACATATTTGTGTACTTATTAAAAATAAAAAGGTTAAAATAAGAGTTTTATAAAGGATTTTAAATCTGGTAAATATATTTACCGATAAAACTGTTAGTAATTTTTGATTTTATTTAAAATTTAACGGTGTTACCGTTCGATAAAAAATTTAAATAAATCCGTTACTTTTATAACGGTCTCTTTTTTATATGAATTGTTATATTGGTCAAAATTGTGTCCTAAAATCGTATTTGACTTTTTAGTGGACATGAATGAACCAGATCCGCCCACCTCAGATCAGGAGAAACGGAATGATGAGCGCATGGAGCGCGCCGAGGGCTCTAAGACGCCCAAGGCGGCTAAGCCGGCTAAAGCGACCAAAAAAGCCAAATATGTTGAGGACAAGAAGAACAAAAGGAAGCGTAAGAGATCTAGTTCTTCTAGCTCGTCAAGCTCATCATCAAGCTCCAGCTCATCTTCCGATCATAAGCGCAAGAGGAAGAAGAGGAGAAAAAACATAAAGAGGAAGCCTGCAGCGGACCACAGCAACCGTAAGTTGAACGATTTAATTAAATCAGTGAGTGAAATTAAAAAACAAATCGATCGTCAAAAGATGCCCTCGTTACCCAGAGATGACGATATTAGCATGTCAAGTAGGCGGGAATGTGGTGAATTTGTTGATTTAGACGCAAGTGGTGAACTTTACGATGATATTTCTGATACCGAAAATAACGAAACACGTAACAATGACGCAGAACCGGAGTTGAATTTAATTGTAGGGACTAAAGTCAAGGAGCCTTCTGTTCCCCGTGCTTCGAGTGAGATGCTTAAACAATTGAGTGAATTGCAACATTTCGATCAGGATGACTGGAATGACGTCCGTTATTCAGACGTCCAAAAATCGTACGTGCATACGCCAGGTTTTATTTCGCTCGACACAAATGAAGAGATTAGACGTTACGATAATTCCAAATTTGTAGGTAATATGGAAAAAGCTTTCGCGGGTATTTCATATGCTTTGCTAAAACAACGTGAAACGTTGCAAGCCGAAATGCGTAACTTTCTTACTTGGGCTCAATTGACCGATAATTTAAATTATTCGGAGATTCATTCAAAGATCAACCATATTTTTACGCAAGGTGATTTTGTTAAGACGTCCAGCGACGTTATCCAATTGGTTTGTGGCCATCGAGCTGAACTAATCCAAAGTCGACGTGAAGGAATTTTAGTACACGTCAAGGACCCTCATCACAAGAACACCTTGCGTAAAATTCCGCCATCTTGTACTAATCTTTTTCAAGCAGAAAAGTTTAGCTCTGTCATTGATAAGGTTGGAGGTGTGAACAAAATGTTTTGGCCTCTGAACAAAGATCGCAAACCTGCACCGCAGAACGGTCAGAGTGCTGTGCAAAGCACTTCTCAAGGGCAGTCTAGACAAGCTGCTTATAAAGGGCCTCAAAAACAAATATTTCAAGGAACACAGAGAAGGATTACGTTCACAAGCAACAATCGGGGAAGAACCGGTAAGCGGCAGCCGCCTCACCGAGGCCAAGCCACAAACAAGACACCGGGTGCACGCTCTCCCTCATCCCGCCGGGATAGGAGAGAACAGCCCACTAAAAGGAACTGACTCGCCGAGTCAACCTTTTCGTGCGGGGCAACTCAACCTTTATCGCGAACTTTGGGAGTATCTTGGGGCGCCGCCTCACATACTTCAGATGCTAATAGGGTATCGCATACCATTCAAACAAAAGCCCCTTATGCGCATGCCAGTTTTTGCCCATCAAACGCCGAAATCACCAGAAATGACGCAAATCATGGAAAAAATTATATCCCAAGGTGTCCTGGAAAAAGCTCCGGTATCACCAAGCTTTACATCTACAATGTTTCTTCGCTCAAAAAGCGACGGAATGTCACGTCCAATTTTCAACCTAAAAAATTTGAACAAGTTCGTTCATGCTGGAAAGTTCCGGCTTGTAAATGTTCAGCGGCTTCCGGATTTCTTACAAGAGAACGATGGGATGGCAAAAATAGATCTGAGTCAAGCTTATTTCCATTTATTTATTTATTTATTTATTTATTTATTTATTTACCGTTTATTGTACACAAAAACATTACAAGAGAAACACATACAAAGAATAACGACACAACAGGACAGCTTATTTCTACTAAGAAATTTCTTCCAGCTGACCTACGCAAAGTAAGACTTTATAAGATAGGCGGATTAGGCGTGCACAATAGAATATAATAAGATAAAATAAACCTACACACTAATAGATTAAATATACCTATATAAACTTATAATAAAAAAATATATATAAATACTTATACTTATTTTTGTAAATATACCTACTTACACATACATAGTCTTGCAATTTACGATAGTGAAAGATAGTATTCTTTTACTCTCTTCTTAAATACAGCGATGGAAGGGCTGTCACGAACAGTATGTGGTAGTGTATTCCATAGCCTGACCGCATGCACAGTGAAGGAATATGAGTAGAAGTCAGTGCGATGGTGAGGAATAGCCAGAACAGTTCTAATATTTGGGCGACATGGTTGGTCCTGAGGACGTGAGAAATTAAAGCGCTCACGCAAATATTTAGGGGCACATGGGTTAGCTAGAACATTAAAAAGTAAGCAGAGTATACGACTATTCCTGCGAAACCGGATCGGGAGCCACTTGAGCTTTTTGCGGAACTCGGAAACATGATCGTATTTACGGAGTCCGAAGACATACCGTATACACAAGTTTTGAAGACGCTTAAGCTTATTCAACAACTCCTCTGTGATATCTGGGAAACAAGTGTCGGCGTAGTCCAGAATAGGGAATAGAAGTGATTGTACTAATGAGATTTTCGTTTTCAAGGGCAAAAAACTTTGAAGACGCTTCAAGGAGTGGAACGAGTAGTGGAATTTCCTGCTGACTTCGTTGACATGAGGAACCCAAGTTAAGTTGGAGTCAAATATGACACCAAGATTTTTTGCAGTACAAAAGTACTGTAGTTTTTTGTTTGCCTGTAGCAAAAAGTCACAGACGATTCCTTCGTCTGATTTATGCCAACCAACTTTGGCAGATGACTTGCCTGCCCTTTGGACTCAGTTCTGCGCCAAAGGCCTTTGTATGCCTATCCAATTGGATTGCCTAATGCCTACGAAATCGTGGTGTGCGCATCCTAGTTAACCTAGACGACTTCTGCTTGGTAAATCAAAATGCAGCCATATTACGGGAGCACATTGCTATCACAGTAGACCTTCTGCGATTGTCTGCGATCCCTAGGCTGGAAAATAAACACAGAGAAGTCTATTCTGACACCACAAAAAACTTTGGAATTTCTTGGTTTAATTTGGGACCCATGGCAGAACCTAAAATACCTTCCAGAAAGGTTAGCGACAAAAATAACTACCCTCATTCATGTGTTATTAACAAAGAAAAAGGCTACATTACTAGACCTACAGAAAACTGTTGGCATTATGAATTTTGCAAGCTTTGCGGTGAAACGGGGTCGCCTACACTATCGCAACCTTCAGAAACAATCCAACAAAATGCTGGCTCTTCACCCCGTGAAGACCTTACCTCTACCTCCTCAAGCTATTCAGGAGTTAATTTGGTGGAACAACAATTGTCGAACACGGTCACAACTACACCTTTCTATGCCATGTCACTACCTTACCACGGACGCGAGCGACCTTGGTTGGGGAGCTATGTTGGACAATCGAAGACTGCAGGGAACATGGACAAAGTCACAGGAAAAAGTACACTGCAACCAGAAAGAAATGCTAGCAATCCTAAACACTCTAAAGGGTCAGGCGGAGAACCTGCGCTCGAAAGTTTTAATAATACAGTCCGACAACAAGACAGTGATAGCGTACCTACGCAACGAGGGAGGAGTAAGATCAACAGCCCTCATGAGGCTTACTAAGGAAGTGTATCAAATCCTAGACCAACACGATATTCAAATATCGGTGTATCACATTCCAGGAAACTACAATTATCACGCCGATCGGCTATCTCGATACAAGACACCCTCCGAGTGGCATCTACTCCCAACCGTAACACAAGTACTGTTCGAGAAATGGGGTACTCCAACGGTCGACCTCTTCGCATCACGACGCGCTCACGTAGTGCCGACATACTGCTCTTTAGACCGGGCAGACAAACAAGCGACATTCTACGATGTGTGGAGCATGCAATGGAAACACGCACTAGCATGGCTGTTTCCACCCCCACACCTAATTCCGAGAGTCCTTGCACATCTAAACAGAGCTCAGGGGACGTATATAATAGTAGTTCCTCGCTGGGAGAATGCTTTTTGGAGACCAGACTTGAAAAGTCGCCCTCAAGACGCTCCCTTTACAATCAGGAACCTATCCAAGGTTTTAATAGATGTGACAACAATGCTCCCTCCAGCGAAGGTCTCAGAAATGACTCTGGAGGCGTGGAAATGTGGGGGTGGAATGAGGAACTAAAAGATTGGACTGACGAACAGAGAACTCTGTTATCTTCATCTTGGCGAAAATCTACGATGAAGACTTACAAACCAGCCTGGAAAAGATGGATTACTTGGTAAACGAAAAAGGGTGTCAATACACTCAACTCCACTGGATCTAATTTAGCCCGCTTTTTGGCTGACCTCCATCAGAAGGACGGTCTCTCTTTAAGTACAATTCAGGTACATAAATCAGTGGTCGCAACATTTGTTGATCCCAATAACCATGTCAAATTAAGTGCGCATAGTCTTGTGAAACAAGTCCTGAAATCTATAGCTATGGCGAAACAAAAACCAGAAAAGCCACCTATCTGGGATACGGACATAATTAAGAATTATCTTAAATCAAGAGACGCTTACACAGCAAACTTATATGAGGTATCAAAATTTACAGCAGCTATTTTGTTACTGTGTTTAGGTAGAAGAGTGCACGATTTAACTCTGCTCAAGATAACGCCGCAGCACTGTACAGTCGACGATAATGTTATAATATTTAGACCGGCTTTTGGATCTAAAACTGATTCCTGCTCTTACCGGCAATCAGCCTGGAAATTACTTACCAACTCTGACGACAAGTGTCTTTGCCCTGTTCATTGGGTAAAACATCTTATCAATTTATCGGAAGAAAAGAGATCAGCGGCCAATTCTGACAATCTATTTCTTGCTTTGACGGGAAAACCGCGTCCAGCATCTCGCACAATAATAGCTGGCTGGGTTAAGAAACTTCTTCAACAAGCTGGTATAAAAGCAACCGCAGGCAGCTTCAGATCGCCTGTAGCATCTAAAAACTGGGTCGAAAACTTTCCACTTGATGATATTTTGGCCAGGGGTAATTGGAGATCGGCTAATACATTCTGTAAATACTATTGCAAGAATATTTCTAACCCTACTGCTAGTGATTCGGTTTCGATTTCAAGATATTTTGCTCCTGTTGATGACTAACGCAATTTATCGTTGTCATTTCAGAATCGATTAATAGTCATAATAAATAATTAGACTGATTTTGCTTTAATAAAGTGTGTTCCTACACAAAAGTTTTCTATAATTATGATTGTTGACAGTTGTAAGCCAAAATAAAACACAATTTCCTTTCTAATTGTAATGTTTTTATTTTTATACTAAACATATTATCCACCTTATCATATCAGTACATAGATCTTCATTCATTACTTGGTATTATTGTGATAATATAACTCACACAACACAATTCTAGACCATTAACAAGTGCAAAGTTATAAAAATAAATTATATAATAATTACACACATCACTTCACTAGGCGTTCACTTTCATATTTTCACACAAAATAATTATTTGACATAATATGTCAATATCATATCACATTGGCAATTTAGCGCCACCAGGCGATAGTAAACACGTCTCTCATGTTTAATTAGGCTTCGAATGACGGTACAGTACTGTTTAATAGAGACGTTTTACCTGAAATTAAAACGTTTATTAAACATACTTACCTCATTCGAAGCCAAATATTTTTTAAACCTGCCTGGTAGCCATGAGACGCAATGACGAATATTTTGAGCCGAGAACTCAACTGCCCTAAGGGTGGCGCTAGTGACGTCAGATTCGAGTGAAGTTGATTGCAGAACAGAAAGGGGAAGGAGGTGGGAGGACCGGAAGTATACAATATGTACTACAGAAAACGAAATGCTACTCTCATGTTTAATTAGGCTTCGAATGAGGTAAGTATGTTTAATAAACGTTTTAATTTCAGGTAAAACGTCTCTATTATTTTCTTCCGTTTGATTATTTGACCGGTATCTTTGGTGTTAGGAAGACACGTTGACGTAGATCAGCGTGTGTCTAAAGTGCTTAGGTTGGTTTGGTATATAGGTCGGTTTTAGTACGGTTACACCGTGCCTGACGATGACCTGCCAGGTCGAAACAGCCTCAGCGTGGGAATTGACTGCGTAATGGTATCGACGATGTGGCTTATCATTTCAGTGGCTGGAGATAGCATTTGACGATGCAGTGTTCTACAGGGTTCGATGATTATACGCCAATTACGTGTTTTTCTGTATCCTGACGTAAGGTTATACTTCCTCAGTGTTATTTCATATCCTGACGTAAGTTTGAATATGATAATGCTCTTAAGTATCATCCAGACTTGCTGGTTGATTAGTTTTGGGGTCCATTCTTTATTGTTTTCTACAATAGACCTGATGCAGTGTGATCCTGATTTAGCGGCATCCTGACGTTCACGACGTGTGGGCCTGTATGTATCCAGGCTCTCCTCCTTTTTCATTGCGTTCGCCTCTATTCTCTTTTCTTTTCTTAAAGAATAAAGAATAAAGAAATTTATTTGCAAGCAAACATGGTAAAGTAGATGGTTAATTTTTACAATGTAGATCATGCATGTTGCGCCAGCAGCTGGCATGCAAATATTATAATTTGAATTTTAATAAGTATGTCTAGTTAAAAAATATATATCAAAGTTAATAAATTAATTAATAAACATGTCACTAAATCATTATACAATACAATAAAAAATACAAATATAATCATTCAAATTGTCGTCATAAAATATAGTCTTATTTTTTTTTTCTTTTATGCTCTACATATATTTGTATATGTATAAATATATGTTACCGGCCAAACCCGATTTAAGGCCAAACTAGTTTTGCCTAGGCTAAACTAGTTCATTCTATATGCAATCGGATAAACCGGTACAGACTAGGCCAAACTGGTCTATCCTAAGGGTAATAGGAGAAACTAGTTTAAGCCAGGAGGAACTGGTTGGGTCTAATATGAATAAGTACCCATCAGGATAAACTAGTTTAACCTAGGAGAAACTGGTTGGGCCTTTTATGAATGGGTATACTTCAAGATAAACTAGTTTAGCCAAGCCTATTCTATGCTAACAGGGAATAATAAAATACCAGAAATACGAGTTATAACTAGCAAAACGGAACCCGCGCGTGATTGGTCCCTCACTGTATGACAAACTGCCAATGAACTTGCAGGATGAACCATGTGACGAAACGTTTAGGCATCGATTAAAGAAGTGTTTTTTTAATTTCAAACGAGGTTACTGCTTTCCAGCGAAGCTCTCTTTCTACCTTAGGAGTATATTTTTCAAGTAAATCCAAAGCACCCTTTCAACTGGGTCTATTAACGTTAACTTTGTTTTTTGTATTAAACTGTTCTGACAAAGTCTCAACTATCTCTTGTAGGTTATTACTATATTGTCGACTTTTAATAGGAGTTTCGATTTAGTTTTGTTTTTATGTGTGTTTCTATGCTTGTTAACGATACTCCATATTGTTTTAGGCGAAAACTTAGCCTTTTTTATAACTTCTTGTACCGATATTCTTTTCGCGAGACGAACTTACTTGCGATAAATATTCAAATACAGGGTACTATAATTAATTATAGAACTGTCATTCAGTCCACGTTCAGCCGTACTGAGAAATCTTTTCACAGTACTCGAAACCCGTAACCCCTTCCTAATCCAATTAATTGAATTATCTCTTAGGATTTTTTTTTCTTTTTGGAAAATGTACTTGAAATTTTGTATTAAAATTATCAATATAGGCATTCACGGATTCCACCGTGTTACTCTTCTGCGAAATTCCCTGCCGAAAATTGTCATGATTTTTTTCACTGAACTGTCTTCGGTGAACAAGGGTGAACTCCTTAATTTTCTTTTGTGGAGTTCGTGTGACCACTTCACAAGAGAGCGCTACGTGTCCATCAGATAGTCTGTTAATATCGGTTTAAATGTTTTTGAATTAAGTTACTTTTTATATTATCTATTCCTGAGCAAGAGTCTCCTCGTGTAAAAGTGACAGTGACAGTTAAATAAACATCGAAAATTTTAACATTTTAGTAAATTTAAAAAATCTGTCAGTTCATCTCCATCCTTCAGCACATCAATATTAAAGTCGCCACAGAATATACAATCCTTGTTAAAGTATATCTCCAAAAACTTTTCTAGTCTTTCAAGAAAAGGGCATAGAGTAGGTTTTGGCGGAGTTCTATAACAGCAAAAAAATTACAAATTTGAACTTAAATCTTATAAGCCACATATTTCTAAACAATATTGCATAAATATTTTTTTATAATTTATAACCTTTATATGTATTTTTTTCGACTAAAATGAGAGACCCTCCTCTTGAAAATGAGAGACCCTCCTCTTGTTTTATTTTTTCTTGTATAGTATGCGCCTAGCTCATATTTTTCAAAGTACAGACTAGATATATAGAACTGATTAAGAAAATGTTGACATAGACAGACATGTATGTATGTATTAACTTTGTATTAAATGCGGCCTTTTATCTAATTTCTCCAAGTATATCCCCTTGTCTGTCACGTACCGGGAGCCGGACAACAATTTTGAACTTTAACTACCCACAATAAAATTCAAAACCAATGAAATTGTTATAGTATGAAGCGACAGACGAGTGAATAATTCAAAATTATTTCTTTTTGTGCTTATTCCACAAACATTCAGGAAAAATATGTTTAGTTTACTTTGAACAGATTCATGAGGAACGAAAAAACTGTTTAATTTTATAGTCATTGTTATGGTCGTTAGTTATTATAATGTCCCTTTCTTGACCATGACATGTTTGAATTTACAGAATTTTGCCACGAATAGACTCTATAATACAATGCATGCCTTTATAATTTAACTTCCCTGTATATTTGTTGAACATAAAATAACCATATGCTAGATTTAAGTTAGAGTCAATGATGAATGTATACTCGTGTCTCATTTTATCAGTATTTAACAGTGTATTGAACTGCTCAACTCTACAATTAAAAATATTGCAATATTTACCCATCCGAAATGAAGGTGTGCATAATAAAATATTGGTATGTGCAATTTCCTTTTCATAATTGCTAGATGTATGGAAATCTTTACTGCCTATAAGAATGACACAGTAATCTTGTAGGGTGAAGTTGACAAGTTTAGATTCGATTCCCTTCATTAGCTCGACTATTCTGCGATCAGGCATTAAATAATGACAAAGCTGATAATTAACACCTAAAGTTCTCCCAGCAATTAGCAGCAGCTTAATGCTTTTATCTGTATTGAAAATGCATAGTTTACTCTTTTGCTCTACATTGTTAATTAAAGAGTTTTTAGAGTTAGTACTCTTTTTTTCTCCAGGGGAACTGATAAATTCCTCATAACTGATTCCATCACTCGGTGTCGTTTTTGTCTCGAGATGATTTTCCTTTGTTGATATTTTGTTTTTGACTATATCCTGTTTCGGAGTAGAAGCAAAATAAATTAGACTCTTCTTAGCACTTTTCTAACTGCTGGTATCAATATTGCCATTTGATTTTGCTGTAACACATTGACGGTATATTTTTTGTTTGTCACCTTAGATTCATATTTTTTTATTTCTTGGCAAAAGTCACAATTTTCTTTTAATAATTTGTTTATTAATCGATCGGCTATAGTCAATTTTTTCTCAATTTCATTAAATTTTTCTTTTACTTCCGCCATTTCCTCATTAACATCAAGGTATCTGCTAACATCTGATAAGCTTCTGTTTCTCCTCACATCTACACAGATCACTGACCCCTCCTGCGGATTATCTTCGTCTGAGTCTAACAAGGAAAATGAATTTTGTGTAGAAATATGAACACAGAATTTCTGTCGAGTTCCTCAGAAACCTCAAATAACAAGTCGCTCGCACAATGACACAAATGACGTATAACATACTATTACTGATGAAATACCAATGAATAATAGGCTGAGTAGTATTGACTTTTTTACTACGTGAATCATAAGCTTCGGTAACTTGGTCGGTAGCGCGGTCAAGCAAATTCTAGGCCGTAATTGTGGAGACAATGGTTCGAATCTCGATATCGTCGTTTTAGTTTTTATTTTATCAAATGAAGTGTAGTGTATGACGGACCTCTACGTCATTTAGACTTAGCTATAAGTATAATATAGGCATAGCTGTAGATGTTTTAGTCAATAAACGCTCGTCGTACAAGACAGTTGTTTCATTGCATGGTCGCTCCGAATGCCAACATCGCATGGCGATCCTGCCAGCGCTGCCTTATACGGGCAGTGCTGTGCAGCTCGGTTTTGGATTACGGTGACGGACTTTGTGCTCTTTGACTAAAACTTTTAACCGGATTTAAAAAACATAATTTTTCATTTTGTGATATATAAAATGTGAGTGTTTACTGTACGTCAGGACTTCCAGAATAACTTTTTTTTCTTTGACTTTATCTTGTCCCTGTATTTTGGGATAAGAACTGATAAAACATTGGATCGATCTGCGTGGAATAATTTCAAAAAAAATAATAATTGCGTAGTGTAAGCTGGGCACCGGGAGGATGTCGGTGTCAGAAGGAAGTGTACGCTGGGCGCTGGGAGAAAGATGGAGTCAGAAGGATGATGATGAATAGTTTTTGCAGGTAGCCGGCGGGAGATGTTCGGGTCGGATGTGGACGCGACCCCACCGGACTTCCCATTTGCCCAGGAAAAAGTTGGTAACTCGGAGATGGCGATGGAATGAGTGAGTCAAGTGTTCAGTTTTTAAAGTGTAAAGTGTTTCAAAAAGGCCAAGTGCGTTTAGTTCGGCAAGGAAACGTCGGCAGTGTTTTTTTTAAACGTAACAGCGTATTACATCGTTGTTTTGTTCATATGTACGACGCGACGTCAAAATATGTTATTTTTATATACATACTAAGATTATAATTATCATTTTCTATAGATACCTACTTGGTAATAAGTTAAAACGGGTTCATTTATCGATACGTTATGTTGCCTTCTTGAAGTATTTGATTGAATTTTACAGTAAATTATAAACAAACAACTTTATATTCCAACCAACTTAATGGATGTTCAAAGTTCCTTTTTAACCTCTGAAAATAGTAGCATGGTTACTATAGTATTCTTTAGCTTCTAAAATATAAGTTGTATTTGTAATTCGTTATATTTGAGACTCGAAAAGTAAGGCAGGTAAAAGTGGTGAGTACGTGAAGCTACGTGCTTTATTAGTATTCACATGATAAAAGTATATTTGTTTAGCTATAATTACTATCATATCTTATTACTATCACTCAGTAACAACGGCCTGCGAACGTTCGAGTTCGAGTTTAAGGTCGTCCCATTTCTCGATGACCTTGAGCGTTTGGGCTTCCTTACACCCCACTCCCCTCTTATTAAATACGCGAAATTAGCCATCTATCGGCTGCCGTACGCACTAGAAGAAGGCGGAGTACCGCTCTGTGGAGCAACGACATCTTACAGCAATCATTAGTACTATTTCGATTTGTTTCTTGAATAATTGACTACCTTACCTACTATCAGCTGATTCAGGTAAGAAGGTAGGTACTGCATGGCTTTTAATATTGTTTATATTATTACAATTTTTGTTCCTACAATAAAGTTGTTTGGTATGTAATCGTTATCATTATCACCACCAGCACAAGCCTAGTTGTCCGTGTCGAAAAAGTCACCCTTTAGACCAGGAGCTCGCGTATATTTGATAAATCTCATTCGTTTTATCAATGTATTTTTCAAATAAGGTTCAGGGCCTAAACTCCGTCTGTATTGTTGGTTGTAAGGTTGTAAGTTAGGTTGTATGGTAGGTTAAGTAGGTTGTATGATAGATTGAATGGTGTGTTGTATGGTAGGTTAAGTAGGTTGTTTGGTAGGTAGTATGATTGGTTAGTTGGGCTGTATGGTAGGTAATAATGTTAGGTTAAGCAGATTGTATGGAAGGTTGTTATGTAGGTTGTATGGTAGGTTAAGTAGGTTGTATGGTCATTTGTATAGTAGGTTTTTTGTTAGGTTAAGCAGATTGTATGGAAGGTTGTTATGAAGGTTGTATGGTAGGTTAAGTAGGTTGTATGGTCATCTGTATAGCAGGTTTTTTGTTAGGTTAAGCAAATTTTCTGGAAGGTTGTTATGTAGGGTATATGGTAGGTTAAGTAGTTCATGAGGTACCTACAGCCTGACGGACAGACGGACAGCAGTCTTAGTACTAGGATTTCCGTAGGGGACTTGTGGCTACGGAACCCTAAAAAACAAATAAGAAGTACTTGATTACTAGTCTATTGTATGTAGGTAGGTAGCAAAAAATAAGGAATACACAGAAGTACCGCTTCCGCCAATTCCGATTTTTGATACCTATCTACACACACGCGCGAGCTTGCCGCCGCCGCTACTGTTGAGGCGTCCGTCGGCGTTCTGTTTAGCCGTGCGCGGCCTGTCTATGTAATTTATGTAGGTAGGTACTTTTCGACAGTATTGTCACGTCTTTCCGAGTTATAAGTTGGATTTTCGCAACTTTTGTTTTTTTCCTTTTTATTATGACTGAAAAAAAAACAATAAAAAATATTATATAAAGTACAAAAATAAAAAAATCAACTATATCAACACAAAATAAAATTATGAAAAATCAGAATCGAACTCGACCTGCCTGCTTGGAAGCCAGACGTACTTCGCGCAACACTATATGTCACTCAACATTGACGACGAAATAATCCAGTGCTTTTGAAAATAACACTGCTAATTTCTATTGTAACTTTCTCTGCACAATAAAATGAAAATAAAGACCAAAGAAACAATAATAAATTGAGGAATTTTATGTACTTACCCGATTTCTCTCACGCCTTCTATTAATTTCTGTCGAACCCGTCTGTCTGGCTTTTGGAAACTTAGGCATTTTGATGAAATTAATTTACGTAGGTACACAAAATGAAATGTCTTATATTATAATATTTACACAATTTAAAGTTATGTACACACAAACACACATTCTCGTTAATATGCCTAAAAGTTATATTTTACACACTTAAATTATTTTATTTATTTACACTAAAACTAATAATATCTTAAAATGCGTCCTATCGCGTATTTTATCTACAACTACCACTTAAAATAACTTTAATTATGGTAATCCTGCGACAACTGTAAACTAATAGTCATTAAAACATAAGCCACAAGAACACACGAAAACAGGAGCGGTTTTTTGGCAGCAAGCGACACGGGTTCCCCGTGCGAAGGCCATCGGCCGACTGCGGGCCCGCCGCCCCCGTCACCCGCACACCACCCGCGGCTCAGTATTATTTTGGAAATTTAATTTCTCAGAAACAAGTGAGAAAAATTTAAATCAAAATTGACCAATTTGTAGTGCGTGTAATTCTACGCTTACAAGTTAAATTTCATTACTATGAGGCTCAAAATAAAAGAGCCTATACGACTTTGGCAAAAAAATAGACGTTCAGGAAAATTTATATTTCTCTTTAATTAAAAACATTTAACGTATTTCGTTTTAAACATATTGAAGAACTTGAACCAAGTTATAACATATATTTATTTGGTATTTTTAAGAACTCTTTAAAGTATATTTTATAGAGTTTGTAAACAACTGAAATTGTCAGGTAGGACCTTAAGTTGCTGACCAGCAAGATTCTGGTTGCCGACCGTGCGCGTTACACGTGAACACACTATATCAATATATATGTAAGAACAAAGTAGTATTAAATGTACAGAAATGTAACATGAGGCGTGACAAAGAAAATTCATTACTTTATAAATTGGTAAGAAAGAGACATAACAACGTACAGATTATAACTATGTTCAGTTACGTATGATGTATGTCATACGTACCTGTTATTTTTAGTGCTTGCATTTTGTTACAAAAACATACTTATGGGTACCAACCACAGCATTTTACAGTTAATTTTAAGATAAAATATAATAACACAATTTTATTCCAAAATTAGACTTTATAAAACTGGTAATATTGGTATCCCATCCATTTTTTTTAAACAATTATTGTACCAGGCAGGTTTTAATGGTAACGATCATCGCAAATTAGGAATGAGCTGCGGTAGCCCAGATGGGAGAGGCGTCGCCACTAGTAATGCGAAAGTCGCAGGTTCAAATCCTGCCCGCACTCGAAAATTTTGCAAGTTTTCAAAAATTGTATACCTAACACAGGAAGTGTTTTAAAAATTTGGTATTCAATTTATCGCGGGTTTTTATCGCTTAGACTACATTCAATCTGTAAAGATAGAATTAGTCGCCGAGTATTAGTTGTAAAACTAACTCGGTAGATGGAGCCTTGCCACGCGTTACTGGCATTAAAATACACTTGCAAAATTGGCGGGCCAGGAATGAGCTGCGGTAGCCCAGATAGGAGAGGCGTCGCCACTAGTAATGCGAAAGTCGCAGGTTCAAATCTTGCCCGCACTCGAAAATTTTGAAAGTTTTCAAAAATTGTATACCTAACACGGGAAGTGTTTTAAAAATTTGGTATTCAATTTATCGCGGGTTTTCATCGCTTAGACTACATTCAATCTGTAAAGATAGAATTAGTCGCCGAGTATTAGTTGTAAAACTAACTCGGTAGATGGAGCCTTGCCACGCGTTACTGGCATTAAAATACACTTGCAAAATTGGCGGGCCAGGAATGAGCTGCGGTAGCCCAGATGGGAGAGGCGTCGCCACTAGTAGTGCGAAAGTCGCAGGTTCAAATCCTGCCCGCACTCGAAAATTTTGCAAGTTTTCAAAAATTGTATACCTAACACGGGAAGTGTTTTAAAAATTTGGTGTTCAATTCTAGATTATAAATATTATATTACCATTGTTATATTTATAATAGTACATTGTTGTCGAGGTATGGAAAATAAGACTTTGCTGGACGAGTATAGTTTGAAGTCCGAGCCGCAGGCGAGGACTTCAATTATACAAGTCAAGCAAAGTAATTTTCCCCGAGGCTTACATAGTGCTTTTCTCAAAAAAAGGCTAGGAAATGAAAGATTGTACTTCTTATAAAAGTTGTTTTTAACTTATGTTAAACGTAATATTAGTCATATGTGGGCAATTATTAAAAGAAAAATTAATTGTTTTTCCAGGCACGCTAATATTTGTTTGCTGTGTCGGTTGATGGGTCAGCCCTTATATTTGGCGGCGTGCAATCCATTTCTATATTACTTTCGTCTGTACTCATTTTATTTTGTTACTTTAGCGACCACAACACAACGAAACAAATAAAAATTTGCAATTTTCCCACCAATTGTAATTTTTTAAAATAAATTCGCCTGTAAGGCACAGTATTACGTAATATTCAGCCATACTAAATGTTTAGTTCATTCTTTTCTTTTTTAATTCTGTACAGGCAAGGGGCTTCACATCATACAGCCTCGTCTTTAGTTACCTGTTTCATACAAAATTACGTTCCGTTTCTATGAGAGTCATCGAGATAATTTTGAAATCAAATTATGTGGGTTTAGCGTATAACGAATTTATCTTAATGGACACCAGCAAAGGATTTCCATACAACTTTGCTGGCGTGATCTGAGACGTGACAAACAATGTGAAACTTCGCGGTTTCTTTTTTTGAAAGAAATGAACACATTTCCTAGCATGTTTGAGAAAATTTATTATTTTGTATAGAATATCTTTATTGCAGAATATGTACCTTTCATTATAGCGTTCGTTAGATAAAGAATTACTTTTCTATTTGAAATTTACGAACAGATTATTCATTGACTATTATTGTATTAGTTTATTATGTAAAAATTACTCTAAAGTGATAGGTATATATATATGTTACTTTGTGAAATTATGTAAACTTCATATTGATCAAATAGATTTTGTTGGAAGTTTGTGTAGTCTACAAAGGGGGCAACATACACGTAGTTTTACAGTTATACATACATACATACATACATCATGCCTTTATCCCTTGCGGGGTAGGCAGAGCGTAAACGGCCGAAAAAAACAGTCACTTACGCCACGTCTGACAAACCTGAGGGTCATTCAGATAATTGTGTATCACTATAGTGACAGGTTGTCAGCCCATCGCCTAAAATTGCAAAACACATGTAACCCTCGAGTCCCTTAGTCGCCTCATAGAACTCCCACGGGCAAGAAATGGTTTTACAGTTATGCATTTAAAATTTTCGTAAGTTCTTTTAATGTTGCTTCTGGTAAAGGTATGTCATAATCATTTTGTAGCTAGTTAATCCAATCTTGATCATTGATAACAGCACGGGTTCACAGTCAATCATATGTTTTATTGTGCATTTAAAAAAAAGTAGGTTACACATGTCATGTCATGTGTCTTTTGCTCATACATAATATGGTAAGTAGATATGTACGACATAGGTGTAAAGCTGATGTAGCGAAATTCTTACCAGTCCAAGTACATTTACACTTAGCACAATTCTGAATTAACAATTATACCTATACTTTGATACTGCAAAAAAGGATTAGGTACTCAAGGGAGTAAGTGAACTACCTGTATACATACCTACATTTTTGAGAGGCGTTATCAAAGTACTTGTTTTTATTTGTTTAGTTGCCAAGCTGAAGTTTAAGACTGTTTAATTAAATATGTATAAACCTACCTAAGTTTCGTGGTCATTGTGTAAGAAAACGTATTAAAAATCTATTGCTTTCTTTCGAGGGCAATTAGTTACGTTTCAATTAGGAAAATGTAAAGAAAAGTGTCATTCGGAGAAATGTATTAAATATCTTTTGAACCAAAGAGTACAATTGGTTACATTTCTGCTGATAATTCAAGCAAAGGGTAAATAAAGTACAGTTTTTGTTTGTTGGTTTTGGATTAGCATTGTTACGTCGAATGATAGAGAAAGGAATAATTTGGTTATAGGTGTTTTGTATGGCTACCGGATCCAAAGCAATACAAAATAATTTATATGTCGGCGTCGTTGTCGTCGTGCCTAGCTATAAAACGTTATACGAAGAAAAACCAAAGCTAGCTGCGTTAAACGGAACGTGCACCGAGTGGTCGGGTGGGCGTTGACGTCTGTCATTACGCCAGGTAGCGGGAATAGTGGGGCGGGCGCGAGTTAAGATAGCAGTGTCAGCATCACCCACTCTGTAGCCTAAATTAGAATTATAAGATTTGCTTAGTAGGATAATCAAAGTGCAATCTTACTAAGCAAATAATCTCAGTAGTGGGAGGTGCCGAATTTGCATTTTACTTAGGAATTAATTCGTATTTAAGCTAATGTAAACCTAGAATAAGGAGTTCTTATCTGCCGGACGATCTCCGAGAAACAATAAAGCAAGAAACCATAAGTCTGCCTTTCATTCCACTTCTTGAGTGGCGCAGCCGGTACCTCCCCTTCGTCGTGACGCTGCCTGGATAATCGACTCAACAGTCTTATCCAGGCAGCGGATTGCTGCCCTGCTGATTGAGGACTACCCCAGGACAATCGCTGCCGTCGTAATGCTGCCTGGAGGAGACTCAACAGTCCTACTGATCGCTGGTCTGCTGCTTGAGGATTACCCGCAGGACATTCGCTGCCTTTTACCTTAATGCTGCCTGGAGGATACCCAATCGATGACCTGCTGCTTGAGGACCATCCCAGGACAATTGCTGCCATCGTAATGCTGCCTGGAGAAGACTCAACAGTCTTGCTAATCGCTGCCCTGCCGATTGAGGACCACCCCCAGGACATTCGCTACCTTTCACCGTTATGCTGCCTGGAGAGACCCATTTGATGACCTGCTGCTCGAGGATCATCCCAGGGCAACCGCTGCTCGACGTGTGTATCAACACTTTAAAGGGGAACCGAACCTATAAATTTCTGAAGAAGCGTGGAAGAGAGCAGACAGAGGGACTTCATTGTTCGAGAGATTCCGGTAGAAGATCCACAGTATGGGAACAACGAGTACGACGGTCATGTGAGTAATACCTTGTCACTATCCCATCTATATGTTCCCGTCCGTTTAATTTAGTATATTTACTTTATTTCGAATCACTTTATTTTTGTTGATTTTGTATACCGTTCCGTTCCGGTGACCACACCAGCCAGCAGTTCTGCTGCAAGGACGCAGGAGCGAGGAGTACCTCCGGTTGCTCTTGGTAATACCACCGTGAAAGCTAAACTGTTCGCTCAGTTGTGAGTAGCAATATAGCCTTAGGATAGTGTCACCTCCAGCCGTACAGAGTTAAACACTGACTCCCTGTCCAAGACACCGGTGGGCCAAGTAGATAGGATTGGGAGTGTAGGGCGGGGCAGCCAGGATAGAGAGAGACGGGAAGTTTTAGCCGACAAGAATACTAGCATCAAAGTCAGCATGAGGAAGATAGATACTATACTTGGTGTGTAATATACTAAAGAGGGGAAAGGGGCTGCGATAGTCGTGGTTCTTCAGTGTTCGTAGTCCGCGGTGTCCGTTTTTGATTGAGTCTCAACCGTTCCTGATCGCCTCCCAGTATGCATTTGATTTCTCCGTGTAGTATGCAATATCGTGGTTTGAGCTTTTCTCATGTGAGGATAGGTCGGTCTATCGTTCCTCCGAAGTCTCCATCTGTATGCTTTAGGTAGTTGACGTTGAGATGTAAAATCTGGTAAGCGATGGCCCATTGTAAGCAGTTTCCATCTCTTGATGTCTCTTCAATTACGAAAGTCTTGTATTGTGTTGCGCCATGATACTCTGTAAAGCGCGGATGATGGGCAGTAAGATATTATTGCCCAATGAGATGTTTTCATGCTTTTTCTATCGTCTTGTTCTAAGAAGCTTATGCACGTGCGTAGTCCTTTGTCTATTTGGTGTTTGTCTAGAATGAATTGCCTTTGGACGAATTCTTACAACAACGTTTGGGTTTTGCTTTTTTTTTTTCTCTTGATTTGGGTCCGAAGTGCTTGCACGTGTGCCGACTTGCGCGAATGATCTGCCTGGGCCGGTCGTTTACAGCAGGCGGTAAGAGTTATTAGAAGTCAGTTTCTTTGTTTTATCCGTCGAGTCTAAGATGTCTGTTTTTTTATGGTTTCTTTGAAATGCGGAGGATTTTTTTCTTAATGGTTTTATTGGGATGGCACTAAGTCGTAGCTTGTTAGCCAATTTCTTTTAGTAAGACTGCCGGTCTTTTTGTTTGTTTGAAAGTAGGTATAGCCGTTTAAGAGCAGACTAGCTATACCTACTTAGCCTGTTTGTTTGAGGCACAGATCTTGTTATATGATCTATGGTTTGAGGTATGTGACCTGATACCAATATTTTCTAATTTACTTAGGCGGCAGCTCTGGGGCGTAGCTAGGTTAATTTAAGACTATTTATGAATTAAGACTAATAATGAGAGAGACTACGGACCTGTTGTGGATGTTTCGGTACAGGTCCTACCTTTTGTCTTTGGTCGCGTTGTTCATACTGTAGATTGTTTGAAGGTAAGACTAGTTTTTTAAATGCCAGGTGCGCAGGCGCCGGGTGACCAGAGGGCGTGGCGTTAACGCCTAGTCCTTTTCGGTGTTGCCCGCAGTGGTGACCTAGGGCTGAAATATAAGAAGCATTTTCGGAGTTGCGCTTGTTTGAGACTCCAGGGTATTGTAGTTTGGCTGGCCTAGCTAGACCTTACCTTTTGTTATGGATTATATTTGCTTGCAGCCATCAACTCGTCGGATAGACCCGATTAGGGCGTTTTATTGGCATGACGTAATTGTTCAGTCGTGTGCTCTTGATACCTAGGTTTACTATATAAGTCCTAAAAAAAAACTCTCCAACATAGAATTTCCCCACCGGATTCCTTAGATGTTGGTAGTCACTGCTGCATGAGTAGGTACAAGGACCGTAGATTCAGAGCTGTGACACTCCTCTGACACCTTTCTTACACTTGCACACGCACAACACAACGTTTATATCGGAGAAAAAGTAAAATTGGGTAAATATTTCACTGCAAAGCCGCGCGCGGTAGGCCAGTCCTTTCAACGTCGGACAGCGTAAAAAAGCGAACTATTGTCTTAAAATGCACAATTTCGGGAGCACGTGCGCGCAGGGTGGACACGTCCGCTCTCCGCGGCGTCCAGCGAAAGACCTTATAGTTGTTGATTTTGTATACTGGGTCTTATTTTTTAACAAAGGGATTATATTAATTGAATATTAAGACATTTTCGTAGGTATAGGGACGTTCGGTATTTGGCTGACCCAACATATATGTTCGAAGGCTAAAATACCTTACACAAATAAAACTCTTTCCTTACCACATTCTGTTAAAATCGCAGGATTGGTAATTTAATAGATAACTTATTTTTGGGGATTATATTAATGAAAAACTGAGTTTATTTTGTGGGTATATAGGGACGTTCGGTATTTGGCTGACCCAACACTTATGTTCGAAGGCTAAAATACCTTACACAAATAAAACTATTTCTTAACTACATTCTGTTAAAATTGTAGGATTGGTAATTTAATAGATAACTTATTTTTGGGGATTATATTAATGAAACACTGAGTTTATTTTGTGGGTATATAGGTAGGGACGTTCGGTATTTGGCTGACCCAACACTTATGTTCGAAGGCTAAAATACCTTACACAAATAAAACTATTACTTTATCATCATCCTGTTAAAATCGCAGGATTGGTAACTTAATAGAGTAGTGGGGCATTATTTTGCATAGGGACGTATTATATTTGGCTGACCCAACATATATGTTCGAAGGCTAAAATATTTTACACAATTTATAACTATTTCCTTATCATTATCCCGTTAAAATCGCGGGATTGGTAATTTAATAGACAGTATTTTTGGGGGATTTTTATTGAAACCTACATACATACATACATAAATCACGCCTTTATCCCTTACGGGGTAGGCAGAGCGTTAATAGCCGTAAAACGGATATTAACACCACGTCTGACAAAAGTTTGAGGGTCAATCAGATAGCTGTGTATCACTATAGTGACAGGTTGTCAGCCCATCGCCTAAAATTGCAATACACGCCCTCGAGTCCCTTAGTCGCCTCTTACGACACCCATGAGTATTGAAACCTTGACGGTATAATTAAATTAACACTCGGTATATTTGACCCAGTATACGATAAAATTGAATTTATTGCATAAATACTCATACTAATCGAAGTATTATGCTGACTTGGTTGAAGCAGCTGATTGAAATATTAAATTTTGCACATAGGCAAAACTGCATAAAATGTAGTGTTTTTGTTGTACCTATAGATAGGTACCTATATGATTGCGATGGTATGTGATCGTAGGTATATAAAATTATTCCCATTCCAATTTAATGATTTCTTATCTAAGGAAACCCACTTATTACTTCCAAAATACCCCTACCTTATGGTGACAAGTGTTAACTTCGGACCTATGTGACATTACCGATGAAGAACTCTTCAGATAAGCTTAAAAACGATAGACGTACAAGGGCTATAAACATCATCGGAGAGATAGATATGGAGAATAGCAGCAACTTCATGTTGTTTTGTGGACATTGGTGTTAAATTTTGATATTAGTCTTTTAGAGTAGGTACCATTCTTTAAGTAAAAGTAATAATAAGTAATTAGTGTAAGTATTGGCTCATTTACGGCCGTTAACGCTATGCCTACCCCGTAAAGGATATAGGCGTGATTTATGTATGTATGTATGTATTGGCTCATTTAGTTAAGTTTAGATTTAGTTAAATCTTCCATTTCCTCATTCTAAAGTTGGTGTGTAGTTTGTAGCGTTTTACTCTCTGATAATTAGTGTTATACATATTAAAATACTTAGGTTCTTTTATATTTTCCTTCCTACTCGATGTTTTCTGAAATATGTTCCCTTCCTGACTTCAATAAACACCGACCTTAAGGAGGGAAGAGTTAAGATAGCAGTGTCAGCATCACCCACTCTGTAGCCTAAATTAGAATTATAAGAGATTTGCTTAGTAGGATAATCAAAGTGCAATCTTACTAAGCAAATAATCTCAGTAGTGGGAGGTGCCGAATTTGCATTTTACTTAGGAATTAATTCGTATTTAAGCTAATGTAAACCTAGAATAAGGAGTTCTTATCTGCCGGACGATCTCCGAGAAACAATAAAGCAAGAAACCATAAGTCTGCCTTTCATTCCACTTCTTGAGTCGCGCGCGCTGCGCCGCCGCCCGAGTGTCGGGCATACATTCCTTGTCAAGACAGCTCGGTGCACGGATAGTAGTTTTCCTTTGTGCAAATATATTCTATTTAAATTAAAATAATTATTTAATAATCCAACACACCGTGATTCTCTAAAATAAAAGTTTAAAATCTTTTGGAGTGTTTAAATTATGGATGGAGTTGAGGAAACCCCGACATCAGATGTGGGTTTCGACCCGCCCATGGATCAAGGCCAAAATGGAAATGGCGGAATTGAGGCGCAGATGGCATTCTTTTCGGCTGAGATGGAGGCTGCATTTTTGAAGCTGGCTGAAAAGCTAGTAAGACCAGTGAAATTAGTGAAATTCGACCCGGATGAAAGGGAATCAGACATTGAAGGTTGGTGCAAACTTACTGATATGGTTATAATTAGTAAGAATCTTTCCGGTGTCGATTTAATTTTGGCATTGACTAATGCCTTAAAGGGTCGTGCTGCAACATGCCTAACAAAGGCAAATCACGATGATTTATCTTGGCCAAATATAAAAGAATTACTACATTCTACGTTTTCAAAGCTGATGACAATGCAAGACCATTTCGACAAAGTCATAAAATTCCAACTCGAGAAATACGAAAATGCAGCTCAAGGAGGAGTTGGCAGCTAATTGAAAAAATTCCTGATGCACAGTTACCAGAAAATGTTATAACTGGATTAACAATTTCAGTGTTATCACAATGTAGTGATATTATACGAAAAGAACTGAACTCATCCGTTGTCAACGATAAGGCGCAACTTTTCAGAGTTTTGCGTGGTATTTCCTTTAAACGGAAACATGATGAACAAGAAGAGACTACGCCGAGTTTTAAAAAGCCAAGAATGGGTTTACAGGCCACACCGTTCCGTGGTAACTGCCATTTTTGTGGAAAAATCGGTCACAAAGGATCTTATTGTCGCAGCAAGAACCGCTTAAGTACGAGGTCCAGCCCAATGTCGAAGGATGAGCCGCAGATTTTCAGTGACTTGCTATGTATGTGATCAGCCTGGTCATATTGCGTCATCTTGTCCCAGGCGTCATGAGAAGAAGGACTACTCTCAGAAGCCAATTAACGTAAAAGAAGTCAACATCTGTTCTAAGAAGTCACAAGGAACCCTCGAGATAGAAGGTAAAAAGTTTTTATACTTTTTTTATTCTGGAGCCGAGTGTAGTTTGATTAGGGAAAGCCTCTCAGTCTTTATATCCGGTGAGCAAACGCATGAAATTGTTCAATTGAAAAGCTTAGGTCATGGTAGTGCCTGCAGTAATCTACAGATTATTAGTAACGTCATGATCGAAAACATCTTAATTAGAGTCACATTTAATGTTGTCTCTGACGACTGTATAAGCCACGATATTAAATATGCTGATCATTTTACAGAAAACATTCCTAATACTTACTAAAATCACAACAGGTAAACTCAAAATTAACTTAATTGATCCCAACAAAACCGTGCAAAGAAGACCTTACAGGTTATCCCCAACAGAGCAACAAGTGGTGGACAGTAAAATCAAGGAGTTACTGGATGCAGGTATAATAAGGGAGAGTTCATCGCCTTATGTAAGTCCCGTTTTCTTGGTGAAGAAGGACGGCAGTGACCGTATGTGCGTGGATTACCGTGAGTTGAACAGTAATACTATACCCGATAATTACCCATTACCTTTGATTAATGATCAAATCAACAAACTCAACGGTGCCCATTTTTTTTCCACTATTGATATGGCATCCGGATTTCACCAACTACCCGTTCACGAAGACTTTATTGAAAAAAACTTCTTTTGCTACGCCCGAGGGACAGTTCAAATTTCTGACCATGCCGTTCGGTCTCCGAAATGCTCCGCAAGTCTTCCAAAGGGCTATCAATTCGGCTCTCAAACCTCTCAATGATGATAGGATCCTTGTGTATATGGACGATGTCCTTTCAATATCAGAGACAGTTGACGAAGGTTTAGCTAGAATAGACAAAACGTTGCAAACATTAGCCGATTGCGGGTTTTCGTTTAACTTCAAAAGGTGTAGCTTTCTAAAAAAAAAAACTGAATATCTTGGTTACATTATTTCGGCTGGAGAATTGAGACCGAATTAAAAAAAAATTGAAGCTTTAATCAAAGTACCTACGTACTAATAAAGTACCAACGACTGTTACACAAGTTTGACAATTTATTGGATTAGCTTCATACTTTCGGCAGTTTATCCCAAGTTTTTCTCAACTCTTGAAACCGCTCTACCCATTTACTAAAGGCCATGGAAATATAAAATGGACTGAACAACTTAACAAAGTTCATAAAGCCATTATAAGCCATTTAACCAATGAACCTGTTCTTAAATTTTTTGACCCAGATTTGCCAATAGAAATTCATACTGATGCTAGTTCAAGAGGGTATGGTGCTGTTTTAATTCAAAAAAACCAATCCAAGCCTCATGTTGTTGCCTATTACAGTAAAAAAACTACAGAAACAGAAAGTAGCTACAAATCTTATGAGTTAGAAACGTTGGCTGTTGTTCATGCGGTGGAACATTTTCGACACTTTGTTTATGGTCGTAAGTTTACTGTCTTCACTGATTGCCAGTCCCTAAAAGCATCACACTCTAAAAAAGATCTTACTCCTAGAGTACATCGTTGGTGGGCAATTCTCCAAGCTTATAGCTTTGATATCGTCTACAAAGAAGGAAAAATTATGTCTCACACAGATTTCTTCTCTCGCAATCCAATTTGTGACAACACTGATGCTCAAGTTTTAAACGTCCAACCAAAAGTGGTTAACTTTGCCGAGTTGCAAAAAGATTGGATATTTGTAGAAAGCTTGCATAATAGTATACAGAGTATCCAAAGTTGTCATTCAACTGCAAATAAATCAGAATTAAATCCAAATTCATCACTGGAACCTTACTCTACATTGGAGCCTAAATCAGAGTCGAAATCGTGTGATGCCTCATTCCAAAAATTAACCCCACCTTTAAACACAGAAATGACCCCTAAGATTTATAACAGTGATAAGAACAATAATATTACACACAGAAGAAAAATAAATGTTAATATCCCAATCGGAAACTCCTTCGATTCTCTCTCGGACACTATCGCCGATTCTGATGATGACGACGAAGATAACATCCCGTCTACTCCTTCTTCACGAATCACTCCACAGAAGCTGTCAAAATATTGCTGAAACTGAGGACATAGAGCCACTACGAGCAGAAATACAGAATCTGAGGAATAAGCTGGATAGCGCTGATCAAGAAATAGTTAATCTACTGACTGAAATTCAGGAGCTACAAGAACAGATTACCAAACGGGACATTCGTATTGATCAACTCACTAAAATATGTCATCGGACTAAAAATGTCACAAACAGCACAAAAAGAAATAGAAAACGGGACAGTACGACACTAAACAAATTTGATTTATCCTTTTTCAATAATTGAGTTATAAGGAAAATGTCCATAAATCAAGCCCTAATAATACCAGCAATTCAACTACAACTTTCCATCAACAAACAACATCAACCAAGGATGAATCACTCGAAGTGAATATATATGCTTGATAAGCAGTAACAGCAATGATAAATTACAATTAGCGGAACAAAAATTTCAGTAGTCAAAAGTTATTCATTATGTTAAACCCGGAGTGGGTATTATCGAACTTCTTGATGGCCTTGAAACGAAGCTACAGAACTACACGCTCTCTGATTATTGCGTTATTTTTAAAGGGCAAAATGACTTTGTTACTACGCCTAAGCTTAACTACCATGATCTCGTCAAGTTTGTAACAGGAAAAATATCACAAGTTCAACATACAAATGTCATACTATGCTTACCTACCAATAAAATAAATAATATTTTTTTGTATAACAATAGAGTCGAACTTTTTAACAGCCTTCTCTATCAAGACAATTTAAAATTTGAGTATTCTTACATTTTTGATACCAATTTAATCTTGACTACACATAAATATTTATTTATTTATTTACAAACATAATTTATCAGCATAACAGCAATAATACGCCAAGGCGCCGATAAACTTAAATTAAGTTACAACAGTGCTAACTCGACTATCTAAAGTTTCACAGTGTTTTAAAATTGTGACTCTAAGTTTTTTCTACTGGTCGGCAAATAAGTCACAGTCTGGTGCCACAGAGAGAAACTGGTTGAGCTGGGTGCGTGCGCTTACAAGTGGAGAGGCCCTGTGCGCCTCCGTGCGGACCACCTCCTCCGCCAGCAGCCGGTGGCTGCGACCTCGCAGATATCTATCTGGGACGCAGAGAGTGTTCACCCTGGAGATCAGTTCCGGGCAGTCAGTTTCCCCTCGCAATAACTGGCATGCAGAGCACAACTTCTCAAAATTGCGTCTAACCTCCAGGGAATTCATCTCTAACATACCCAATATAAATTAAGAGGGATACAAGAAAGGGTAATATCCATTCTCTTTCTTGTATAAAAATCGGAGAAACGTCTTCTGGACCTTCTCCAAAAGCAGGATGTACGATTCCTCATGTGGACTCCACACAATTGAGGCTGAATCAAGCTTACTCCTTACCAAAGAAGTGTTCAGTAGTTTTATAACTCTAGGTTCACGAAATTGTTTTGCGTTTCTCATAATAAAGCCTAACTTCCTAAAACATTCCTTTGAGAGTGAGATTATGTGTTCGTTAAAAGTGAGTTGCGAGTCAAAAGTTACACCAAGGTCTTTGATAGTGTTCACATATTCAATTGGGTTATTTCAAAGGCAGTATGTGGTTTTGATTGGGGTTCTTCGTCTAGTAAATGTCATCGTTTTGCACTTAGATGGATTAAACGCCAGTTTATTTTCAATGCTCCATCGAAGCACAGCATCTTTATCGATCTGTAATTGCTTGCAGTCTGTGGGGTCAACAACACAACGAATAATTTTAAGGTCGTCGGCGTAGAGAAGACAATCAGAAAAGTGTATTACACTGTCAAGATCATTGACCATCAAAGTGAAATAGAGAGGCCCTAGTATGGAACGTTCTGGTCACATTAATAAAAGCTCATTCAGAAAATTTTTTGGTGAACTAGAGTGCCTGATTTGTCAAATTGAGAAATATACATTTAAAAATGTTTTAAATTCAAGTCAAACTGCGACTGTTAATAATCAAATTGCTGACGATATAAACGAATCTATCGAGTTTTTTCGTTGATACACAACAATGCTGTAAAAACGCTATTGTAAAAATAATAGTAACATTCAAAGTACAGATCTTGATAAGTTAAGAATTTTTCACCAAAATATTCAGGGATTTACGAGTAAATGGACCTTCACAATAAAACAATATGTCCTACGTTTCGAGCTCTTTACAGAGCCAAGTCAAAACAAACCTTAGACACCACAACAATCAAAGTATTAGGGAAAGGCTTGAATTTTGCACCAACTCCAGCACGTATACCAGTGGAAGAAGTAATTTGCAACGTTGAGGAATGTATCTTCAAAAATAAACTACCCAAGGAGGATTCTGAAGCGATTCGCCAGGACATTTCCAGTGTTCTGAGGCGAAGCAACTTACCAAAGAAGAATCTTACCAGGCAAGAACTTGATGCGTTGAAGAACTTACGCAAAAATGAAGAACTGACCGACCTCCGTGCAGACAAAGGAAACGCCACTGTCGTGATGGACACGTCTGATTATAACCTCAAAATGTCTTTGTTATTGTCGGATGAAAACACCTATAAAAAAGTGAATAGAGATCCCACCAATTCTATTTTAAAGAAAACAACCGAATTAATAACTAAACATAAAGACACGCTAGAATTAGATGTGAAATCATTATTACCAACCTGTGCAAAACCGCCAAAAATATATGGTCTACCTAAAATCCACAAAACTGATGTTCCACTTCGTCCTATAGTGAGCCAGATTGACACACCAACTTACAAGCTGGCCAAGCACCTAGCTAATGTACTATCTCAGCTTCGGGGCCAAACAAGTGCACATGTGAAGGACTCATATCAGTTTGTCGGAGAACTCAAAAACTTGCAAGTAAACAGCAATGAAGTAATGGTTAGTTTTGACGTCCAATCCCTTTTCACTGCCATTCCAGTCAAGGATTGTATCGAAATAGTAAAACGAAAACTCCGGGAAAATAACATAGCAATAGAATATGTAGAACTTTTAGAATGGTGCCTAACATCTGGTTACCTATTGTGGAATGATGAGTTCTATATACAAGTCGACGGCGTGGCTATGGGCTCTCCAGTATCCCCCTTGATGGCTGACATCTTTATGGAGGACTTTGAGGATCGAGCCCTAAGGCACGCTCCGGCTGTGCCGAAGATGTATAAGAGGTACGTAGACGACACCTTCACCATCCTTCCACAAGACCAAGTTACTGCTTTTCTAAATCATTTAAATTCAATTCATCCCAATATTAAATTTACAATGGAATCAGAGCAAAATAATCAATTAGCATTTTTAGATATTCTTATAATTAAAAACACAAATGGTACAATCAGTCATTCCGTTTATAGAAAGCCAACCCACACAGATAGGTACCTAAATGGTAACTCCCACCATCATCCGAGCCAATTAGCTGCCGTTGGTACCTCTTTGTTTCAGAGAGCACGCGGTATCTGTGACCCCCAACACCTAGACGATGAGCTCAAGCATGTGAGACGAGTACTCCATGAAAATAACCTGAAGCCACCCCGTCAACGTCACAGAAACCGTGCCAAACCATCCACAGTCGAACGACAACCAGCGTACTTACCATACTTGAAGGGAGTAACTGATAAGATCGGTAGAATTCTGAAGCGAGCTTCAATCAAAACCATTTTCAAGCCGCCGAGGAAGATCAGCCAGTACATCAGATCAGTCAAATGCAACATCCCTCTCCAAGACCCTGGTGTTTATAAACTTGACTGTGACTGTGGACTCTCATACATAGGAGAAACAAAGAGAAATGTATCTACACGTCTAAAAGAACATATTGCTGATGTGAAAAACCGTCGTGACAGACAGTCTGCAGTGTGTGAACATATCATGGATAACCCCACCCATTATGTCAGATTTGATAAGGCTGCAATCCTAGCGAGAGAGAAGAGATTCATTCCTAGGAAAGTACGAGAAGCCATAGAAATTCAAAAACATCCGAATTTCAACAGAGATACTGGATGGGGAATCTCATCAACTTAGACTCCGCTGATTACACAGCAGAAGAACCAGATCCAACATACTGTAAGACCTACTACACAAGATACGGTTTCAGCATTTTGTGTGGAACCAGGACGTTACGCTAGGCAATTAAGAAATAGATGGCGGTAGAACAAAAATAATTTCAATTCTAAATAATGACGTCTAACACCTTAGTCATCCGTGACCACGGGCTCTGTAAAGAGCTCGAAACGTAGGAATTGTAAAATCCAAAATAAACACAACTTAAATCCGTTTAAAATTGTTTTATTGACACGCTTGTAATTTGGTGGCGTTGAATGAGACCAGATTGTTGTCGCCCCATTGGGAGACAAGACTTAAGGTCAGACCTGTTCGCTCTACCATGGCTTTTCTTAACAAAAGAACGTATTTCTTCCCCACTGGTTTTTGCACCTGTCAAGTATCTCTCTGAAACGGTACTATCATCTGCGTATCCAACAATACCATGCCAAAGGAGGTCATTGATGTGCAGCGGGAAGAGTTGCAGAGAGATCAGACCCCTGAGGAACTCCGGCATCAACCATATGGCCACAAGGTTAGAGGAGCAGCCGTCAACGACTACTCTGATGGACCGTTCACTAAGGAAGTCTGAAATCCAAGTACAAAAATCAGCTGGAATGCTATAAGCAGGAAGCCTGCTGAGCAGACTTGCATGCCAGACCCTGTCAATAGCCTTTGATATATCGAGTGAAACGGCAAGTGCTCGCCGTTTTTTTCGATGGCTTCGCCCCAGCAGTGCGTCACATACACAAGAATATCACCAGTTGACCGCCCCCGGCGAAAGCCATATTGACGGTCACTGAGAAGATCATTGTCTTCAAGGTAGGTCAGCAACTTACTGTTAAGTACCCTCTCCATGACCTTTCATAGGATGAAGGTAATGGCAATTGAACGGTAATGGGCAGGGTCAGCACGTTCGCCCATTTTGGGAACTGGTTGCACATTAACAAGCTTTCAGGCCTCCGGAACCGTTCTTTCTTTAAGAGAGAGGCGGAACAAGTGTGTCAGCACAGGAAACAGTTCAGGCGCACATAGTCTTAACACTCTCGCTGGTATGCCATCAGGTCCGCTGGTTTTGTTCACGTCTATACTGCACAATACTCTTCAAACCTCTTTAGTGTGTACTGCGATCTACGACATCGAAAAATCGCAACGAGGTACAGTAGGTGGTTGCTTGGAGCCAGCGTCCAGACGTGAGTTGCTTGCAAATAGGGACGCAAACAAATTTGCTTTCTCACTTGCAGATTGAGCCAGCGATCCATCCGGTTTCAGCATTGGAGGTAAGATGGGACGACAGAAATTAGTTTCAACCGCTTTGGACAGGGATCAAAACTGTTTATTACCCGGAGGGTGTGATGCTAGTTTGGCCCCTATTCGTCCGACATGGTCAAAACGTGCCTTAAATAAAACCGTGCCTTTAATAAAGACTTGGTGGCAGAGTTGAAGGTTCTCATTTTCGCGCGAACCCTACGTGCTCTTAATTTGCAGTCGCAAGCCTTGACCCAAGCTTGGTATGCAGATTCTTTACGCGCCTCAGCTTGGGCGCATTCTGCGTAATACCAAGGCTGGGCTTTGTTTAGGTGTAGCTATGGTATATTTATAATTGTAATAGTTTAATGAACGATCTACATGAGGAACCTTGAACTAGTTGAATGCCCTGAGTCTTGAAGATATCATATTACTAGAGATAACTTCTAAATGTCGAGCTACGTCATATAAACATTTCATACGTGGAAAATGTACTATATAAACTATGCCATTTTCCTACTAAATCATTATTATTTGCAAGAGCAACAAGTGTGGTGTTAATTAACAAGTCCCATAGGGACATAATATGGCGACCAAGACAGTTTTTTTAATTCTTAATAGTTAAATTGTGCGTCTGAAATAGTCAAAATGGCCAGTCGGTCCTCGAAGGTCGAAAAAGAGGAAGTTATATCGCCCAAAACTCAGACGGCTTCACAAAAAGACAACGTATTGTCATATCTTCAAGTAGCAGTTGTGATCATGGTATCGATCGTCTTCTCGTACATGGTGTGGAAAAAAGTTTACAAGTGTTTTACTTAGAAGATAGAAAGACAAGCTACAGCGGTAGCTATGCGGCAGCGGCGAGTATCTGTTTAACTAACTACGTGCATAAAGTGAAGATATCAGTGAACTGACTTGACTTTTCCTCCAAGATTTTATTTTATTTGATATGATTTAATTTTTGTGTGTTAAATTTTTTTGCCTTTTCTATGATCTAATATTGAAAACTCACTCTAAAATTAATTATGACAAATGTAGAGGAATTTTATGATCAAATCTTTTATTTAAAAGAATATTTAAAGGGACTTGGTCCAGATAGAACAAAATGAAAGGTTATGTCTAGAAAAATTGGAATTAGCAAAAGAAATATATGAAGAGTATCAAAACTTCATAGAAGAGTATATTGATAGATTGTATCATTATTCAACAATTCATACCTAAAATAGATTAGGTATATACTGCCCTGTCACGCAAAACTCAGTTATCTATAGATAACTGAGTTACGCCCTACAGGTTTAAAAATGATATTTTAACCTTAAACTATGTTACACTAAAATAGTTTTTTTTTATTTCGCATACTTTTTAAAATAGCATAGTGCCTAACTCATGCAACTTGAAAAAAAATCGACGCTATTATGCACATCTCTTGCTAATAAAGTTGCAGGGGATGTGTATTACATTAAACAAATGCGGCATCCGCAGCTTTATCTCAGGCAACTGAATTTGCAGGAGATGTGCGTTACAACGGTCGCAGGCGCGTTGTTTACGCGGTGCGATCTATTCGCCCGCTGACCTCACCTCCCTCACCGCGGCGGTATCCCCGCGCTTCTCTTCGCCGGTTTATTTATTATTTGTTTAACGTCACAGTCATTACGCGCTCTTCAAATTAATAGTTTTAAATGAGTAAACTTTACAAATCAAGTGTGATTTTGATTGTTATGCGTTTGTGTACCTGTAAGAGTGTAAAATGAGTGAAGACAGGAAAAAATTCATTCTTCAAATGGCCGAACAAGAAAAAGTTTTTCAAAATCGGGGTCATTCTATCAACTATTTGCAGAAATATAAAATGGAAACTCAAGTAGGTGTTCGAAGTAGTACAGAGCGGCGCTGCAAAGGTAATAAACTTCAATGTGTACAGTATGACACTTCATTTATTAGTGATTCAGTTCAATTTAATATAATTGAAACTCAAGCTATTGTTCACCATGATGAAATCCGGATGTTTCAACGTAGAGAAACTCACCGTCAAATACAGCAGAAACCAAACCCTTTAGCAAACAAAATAAATTCTTTTGACGTAATTGAAACACAACCAAGAGATGACGACGGCCCAGCAAAAACATATACGGAGCTTAAAAATATAAAATTTAATATAAATACTAGTCTGCCAGAATTGCAAACAGAAGACTTGATTGAAATAAATAACGGTGTTACAGAAGATATGGATAATTTTAGTCTAAATACAGTCGATTTGTCTTGTATTGACTTGTCTATGAAAGGTACAAGCACTGCTGAAAATATTAGTTATTCTGAGTCACACCACCGTAAAAATGTGTCAACAATAGACCAAGGACGTCGTAATCTTGTTAGTGACAATATTTTACCCCATATTTCAACCCCAAAGCAGACACCTTCAAGTATTGTTGAACCTGCAGATGTGTCGTCAATATTACCTGATAAATCATTTGAAGAAAGTACTGAAGAATTAATTCAACAATTGAGTAATGATAGTTTGAATAGAAATCACACAAGTACAAGGGAAAGTTTGAAAGACAACTCGAAATCACAGCAAAAAAAAAAATATACAGATAATTAGCAACAGTAACTCACAATTTGATACAAACCGTAAAAGTTCTCAAAATAAATTAAACATCAAGAAAAAAAAGACCGAAAATCAGCTGGAAAACGACAGTAGCAATATTGGGCGTGAAAACAACAAAAATAACCAAAAAAGAAAGCGAACTCAAAAAGATAATAATTCTAGCATTCAATCTGATGAATCCAATATGAAAAGAAGAAAAAATTCAAATCAAGATTGTGAAATAGAAGAAGCTAGCAGTTTGGGCGATAGAGCGATTAATACAGAAAAAGAAATAACGAACAGTTCAAACCAAAATAAGGAAATGGAAGAAAGTTTTTCAAAAGACACCACTAATGAATCAAATCAATCATCTAACAAAAACAAAAAAAGAAGAGTAAGAAACGAAGTTAAACGATTGGAAATTGAAAAGAAAAAATATGTGTTGAAACCACCTTGCGCAGAAAACTGTAGAAGAAAGTGTACTCAACATTTTACGGAAGAAGACAGATACGAAATTTGGTCTCAGTTTAGAAGTCTTAAAAAACAAAGTCAAAGAAATTTTATTAGTAAAAATGTAAGGAAAAGTCGCAAAAAAGTAAGAACAGTCGAAAATTCGCAGCGACAAAATACACTTACATGGATATTACGCAATATAAGGGTTTGCAAAACCTTTTTCTTGAACACTCTGGGTTTTTTTAATGATCAAACTGTTGTGACTATTCTTAAAGCAAATTTCAAAAATGGGATCAAAGATGTCGATACTGAAGATGCAGCACCAGAGCAACGTGGGAGAGCTGGAAATCCATGGAACAAGTTTTCTTCTGATTACAAAAAAGGAGTTCGAGAATTTATTGAAAAAGTAAAGCCAACAGTGTCTCATTACAACCTTAAGCATGCCCCAAATAGGAGATATCTTCCTTGTGGGGTAAGTTTTACAGATTTATATAAATCATTTAAATCTCATTGCCAAGAAACTGGTATCAAAGAATGTAGTTGGCCTTACTTTCACAATATTATAAAAGAAATGAACCTATCTACTTCAAATCCTCAACAAGACTTATGTACAATGTGTACAAACCACAGAGAAAATCACAATGAAGAAGGACATGACTGCTCTGAATGTGCCTGTAATTATTGTAAAGACTATCCTACTCATATTTTTAACAAAACCGAGGCTAGAAAGAATTTAGAAAATGACTTTAAAAAAAGCAGCAATACTTCGAAAATATTTACAGTCGATATGCAAAAGGCAATTTGCATGCCTAAATTGACAGTCAAAGAATACTATTTTTCTCGAAAATTAGTTCTTTTTAATGAAACATTTGTAAGTCCTGGTAAAGATGAACCGGCATATTGTGTGTTGTGGCACGAAGGTGAGAGCGGTCGCAAAGCTCACAATATAGCATCAACGTATGTGAATTTTATTATTAATTATGCACGAGACTTGTCTGAAATAATATTTTACTGTGACAATTGTAGTTCACAAAATAAGAATCGTATTCTTTTTACAGCTATGTTACAATTGATCAATTCTACTGCTTTGATTTCTGCACAGAGAATAAAGTTTGTTTATTTTGAGCCAGGGCACACGTACATGGCTGCAGATACTGTGCATGCCTGCATTTCCAATAAATTTAATCGAATCAAAGAAATATTTGATTTTCAGGATTTTGTAGATAAGATTAAGAGTTCAAGAAAAAAGATGTCGGTCCACACATTAACACACGAAAATATGATACTATTTAAAGATCATTTAAAAAAAGCATTTCCAAAAGATTTTAATATAAAAAATTTAAAAGTAGTCGAATTCCGTCAAGGGTCACTGAGCATTTTTGCAAAAAACCAGTACAATAACGAGTTCTCTGAATTAAAGGTGCTTAAAAAAAATATTATAAATCTTGAAGATAGTAATGATTTTATAAGTGCCATTCCACATGAAACAGGACCTCGTGGAATAAGTACAATAAAAAAAAAGGAATTGTTATCTTTATGTGATTCAATGCCTCTATCTAGAAGAATATTTTATCAAAGTGAACAAGTTAATGAGGATGTTTTAGATCTCGACGTTGTTGCTGATAATTCTTAAACAACTTGTTAATGAGTTGGTACTAGTAATATTTACACGATTTTGTTATTATTTTTGGTAGTTAATTATTATATAATGAATAAGTGCCATTTTCACTCTGATTTCAAGAGAACTGAACTGATTATATAAGGTAACTAAGCATTGTTTTCTATATAAGTTTGTTATTATAAAAAATAAAGTATATATAAATAATATACTTCACTTATTTTAAGCATTAGACCGGGTCTATCGCGACTAAAGTAAAGTAAAGTAAAGAGGGCATACGACTTGTGTGACTCAGAACATCGAAACGACGAGTTAAACCATGTACAAAAAGTGCTGGTTCAAAATGGCTACTCAGGAGCTCAGCGTCGCATGAAAACCAGGAAAGAAAAACATCCGGAGGTGAACAGACAGCCAGCGTATTTACCCTATGTGAAAGGAGTAACAGATAAGATTGGGACAGTGTTGAGTAAAAATTCAATACAGACTGTTTTCAGTCCATTGTCGAAAGTATCCCACTGTTTACGCACGCCGAAGGATGTCATTCCATTTCAGAATGCAGGAGTGTATAAAGTACAATGCAGCTGCGGTAAATCTTATATTGGCCAAACAAAGCGAAGTGTCAGCGAACGGGTCAAAGAACATATCGCAGCTGTAAAAAACCGACAGATGCATAAATCGGCAATAGCAGAACACCTTCTATCATCCGGTCCGAATCATTGGATTGAACTTCATGCCCCGAAAATCCTCTCTGTGGAACGCCACTATTACCCAAGGATCGTTCGCGAGGCTATTGAAATTAAGAAGAACCCTAATAATTTCAACCGGGAGGACGGGTTTAAATTGTCATCCGCATGGAGTCCAGTCATTGATAAGTTGAAACCGCGCGATTTATCATCGGAACAATCGTCGGATACTGTGAGTGTTGTGTGCCGGCAGCCTAGTGCAATGTTTACAAACAATCAATAATTATTAAAATTATAAAGACAAATGTGGGTAGCAGAACATCTCGTCACCCGCCGCCTAGATGACAACTCGCTGGGACGTCAGTCAACCCGCGACCACAATACATGAAACTGTGTTGAAACGTCGGTACACAGGTAAATTACTAATATTTACCTAAATACTATCGCGATAGACCCGGTCTAATGCTTAAAATGAGTGAAAGTGATCGCGAGTGCTTAAAAAGTTATAAATAATATACTTAATATAGTATATATCATAAGCATTTACCTATGGAATGTTTCAAGTTTATTTTTTCCTAACTCAAGTTTGGAATAATAGTTTTCTATTCTTTATCTTCAATAATTTTTATTTTGAATCTATAATAGAATATGTAAGTTCCGTTTTCTTTAAATAATGACAAGTATTGTTTTTTTATAGGTTTCTATATTTATTACAATTGATAATTGTTTTATTTACAAGCAAAGAGGCTTTTTTTATTTTGACCAAAACATATTGCACATATGATGGTAATTTTCGTTTTTTTTGTTATTATTTTAGTAATTATTATTGTCATGTTTAAGAACTTAAGTGTCATTGTAATCTTGATCTCATCAAAATCCAAACTAATTATTAGTATTATGTAACTAAGCATTTTTTATTATAAGTTTGGATCTTTGCCAGAATTAATACTTTTTTTAAGAGAAGAGGCTCATTTTTGCTATGAAAATATTGTTTCACTCGACAATATAAAATACTTACTAAGCATTTACATTACTTACTATTACTAAAAAAGGTTGTTAATTCCTAATTTTAGTTTAATGATTAAAAAGCTTAAATAAATTAATCATAAAAAATATTTATGACGTTTTTAATACAAAACCATCATAAATACTATCTTAACTTATTGGATAAAAGAAAACGTGTTATTTATGTTTCCTTTATTTGGGTCCTGTAAGCGCCTATCTCAAGCAACTAACAGTTGCAATAAATAGCTCGGTTTGTAAGTACATAAGTGTTGTAACGCACAACTCATTTATCTAAAGATGCAGTATGGCGCGTTACAGCTTCAGTATGAACGAATTATAAGGCCTAAGTCATTTATCTGTTTTAACATCTCAAATATTATTATTTATAAAGTAATTTAAACTGCCTTTTCCTTGGCAACCTGTACAAAATACTTCTAAATATTTTTTTCATACATAATCACCTCTATAACGGATTTTGATACCAAAATCGTTTTAAACTTTATCGTAAATATTCTCGAGCCACTGTTTATTGAGATGCAAGAGATGTGCATGATACGGCAGTATAGTAAAATACTATAATATTTTATAAGTGAAGAGAAAAACATGGCTTCCAAAATAGGTTTTGACTTAAAGACAGCAGTCTCGCTGTTACCAGTTATGAATAACTCGGAAAGTGTCACATTACAATTGATCGACGCGATAGATCTACATTTAACAATGATTAAAGATGACGAACATTACACTTTAATTAATTTCGTTCTAAAGGCACGTTTATCTCACGGTGCGATGTCAGACACATATGTTTCTATAAAAAACATGATTGATTATATGAAAACGCATTTGCATTTGCAACAAAGAAATCCGACACCGCACTTCAGAAACGCTTACAAACGTTTAGAACAGTTTGGTAAGGAATTAGTGGAAATATTTGTCAATTTAACCATTTCGCAAGCCAATGGCAATGCAGAGGCATACAAAATAAATAAAAAAGCCTATTAATGAAAAGCAAGCGATCCATAAGTTCGCTGATGGGCTACAAAATGAAAGATTCAGTACAGTAGTATCGGGGCGAAACTACACGTCACTCAAGGACGCAATACAAGGAGCGAAAGACGAAGAAATAGCTAGTATTCGCTGCGCGTCACGCACGCACTTCGCGTGGTACTGGAAACTATAGGCCAATCTTCCACGTAAATTCAGTTCCCAGAGCCCGTAGTAGTAACTTTATGCAGTCACGTGGTAAAAACCCTTCAGGAAATTATAGAAATAATAAAAGAGGAAGGGGTAGTTTCGGGTATAACCGTAACCAAATCTATCAGAGAAACAACAAATATGGCCAGCGTAATCACACGGTGAATATACAACAATGATGTGAACGATGCATCAAAATCGTCACGTCACCAGTTTTTTCGGGACTAAACATAACAATTCACAACAGTTAAGAGTACAAGGAAAGTTGCTAACATGGTTAATAGATACAGGTGCATCATTAAGCGCAATGAAACGCGATACAGCCTTAGCAACCGGCGAGTTTGTTTATTCAAAGACGACCATCATAAATGGTACTTGGGGCAAGGTTACATCAGATGGATATACACAAGTAGAGTTGTACAGTACTAGTAATAATACACTTTTATTTAAGCACTAGCAGCCCGCTCAGTGGTTCCACCCGCCGCTAACAATTTCCCCCCGGGAATAAGACAGTTTAATATAGCCTATGTTCATAAGGGATAATGTAGGATTCTAAAAATCTTGACTTCAATTTGAAACAAATATCGTTTTCAGATAGTGGTGCCGTGTGATTAACCTGGCCAGCCCTATGGCAGTGCCTATATTTTTATTTTTTTTATCCCGCCCGGACCGGTTTTCTATTAGGTCATAACAAAATTGTAATAAAAAAAGAAAATTGTGTGATACAAATTTCTTTTTTTAGAATGACGGTTCATGCATGACGTCAATAAGTGAATACAATCCTACATTAAAGAAAGAATTTCAATTTCAATTAACGGTAAAAGAATTTTTTAAATCGGTCCAGTAGTTTTGGAGCCTATTCAATTCAAACAAACAATAAAAAAAACCTGTTTCTAATATTAGTGTAGATTATTTTATTATTATTTTAGTGTGATGCCGGCTTAGAATAGCATCACCCGATTTCTTTCCCGTGGGAGTCGTAGAAGGTGACTACGGGACTTGAGGGTGTGTATTGCAATTTTAGGCGATGGGCTGACAACCTGTCACTATTGTCGTGATTTGTAATTTTATTTATTATTAAATTTGGCAATTCTGTATACGTGACGGTTGGATTTTGATTGCGAATATTGGATTCACGAAATTAGTAGATTAATATTTCTTAAATATGGCAACACTAAATTCAATCTGATTGGTTAGTCTCTGAACAGTGGGCCAATGGGCGCAATCTACCACCAACCGTCCGCGTGGCCACCCCACCATAGTGTCGACTTGAGGTACCAAGACGGGACGGCAGTCAGTTTGAATTCGGGCTCCGGCTCGAGATGTTGGTTTAAAATAATCTGTACGTGTGTAATTCTTTAATTTAAATAATATATACTGTGTTTGATATTTGGGAGTTTAATTTCATAAAACTTCAGAAGTGTGAATCCAGGACCCACAAAATAAGGTATGTACATCTAAATATTTTAATGCGATAATATGTGATTTGAATTTGCCGTAAGACACCGCCACTTTTTAATTATTTTCCTTATAAAGAAAAGAAAATTATCGAGTTAATATTGAGTTCAAGCTACTCTTGGACAATATTAATTTGAGGTTATGTTGGGATCACTCTGGCCAGGCTAACACTTGACAGAGTTTCCCTACAGTACTTATTTTCTTATATTTTACTGACTTATAGTTGAGATAAGCAAAATATTCGAGTTAATATTGAGTTCAAGCTACTCTTGGACAATATTAAGTTGAGGTTATGTTGGGATCACTCTGGCCAGGCTAACACTTGACAGAGTTTCCTTACAGCACTCATTTTGCTTATATTTCATTGACCTGTACTGTAAGTGAGCAATAATTGAGTTAACATTGTGTTCAAGCAACTCTTGAAAAATGTTGATTTATACGGTTGTCAGGATATCTCTGGCCAGGCTAACACTTGACAGAGCTTCCTTGCAATATATTTGCTCATATTTTTCCAACAGCTACCCAAAATTTTTGAGTTAACATTGTGTTCATGATTTGAAAAAAAAAGAGAATTATGTTGGTGACATTGGTCGTACGGCAGGTTTAAATTAATTAACTTATTGTACTAGTTAATTTCCTTTGAATTTTGAACCTGACTTTTACAATCTAACCTTACTCTAAATTATTTTGGGGTACTTTCTATGATGATTGCGGTAGCAGTAAAAAAAAAAGTGCTTGCATTAGAATTGTAAATAAATTTTAATAATTTGATTAAGCAAAGAATTTTTTAGTTTTATTTTTATTTTTTTTTATTTTATTAAACTGGAATGTCATGATCCTGAAGTGTCACATAGACCAAGTGTTATTTTTTTTCTATTTGTTAGTTAAAAGTGAAGTGAACTGTGGCTAAGTATGTCATGGTTAGATGGGCCATGTGTGCCTAGTTAGATGGGCCATGTGTGCCTGGTTAGATGGGCCATGTGTGCCTGGTTAGATGGGCCATGTGTGCCTGGTTAGATGGGCCATGTGTGCCTGGTTAGATGGGCCATGTGTGCCTGGTTAGATGGGCCATGTGTGCCTGGTTAGATGGGCCATGTGTGCCTGGTTAGATGGGCCATGTGTGCCTGGTTAGATGGGCCATGTGTGCCTGGTTAGATGGGCCATGTGTGCCTGGTTAGATGGGCCATGTGTGCCTGGTTAGATGGGCCATGTGTGCCTGGTTAGATGGGCCATGTGTGCCTGGTTAGATGGGCCATGTGTGCCTGGTTAGATGGGCCATGTGTGCCTGGTTAGATGGGCCATGTGTGCCTGGTTAGATGGGCCATGTGTGCCTGGTTAGATGGGCCATGTGTGCCTGGTTAGATGGGCCATGTGTGCCTGGTTAGATGGGCCATGTGTGCCTGGTTAGATGGGCCATGTGTGCCTGGTTAGATGGGCCATGTGTGCCTGGTTAGATGGGCCATGTGTGCCTGGTTAGATGGGCCATGTGTGCCTGGTTAGATGAGCCATGTGTGCCAGTTCTTTTAGGTGAAAAAATATAAATATATACTTAAACATGACTAGGTATGTTATGGTTATTACGGGCTAAGTGCGTCCGTGTTTTTTTTTATATTTTTATTTAATCATAAAATGGGCCAAGTGTGTCTAACATTTATTTGAATAAATATAATCTAGACTAGGTATGTCACGGTTACAATAAGACTATGTATGTCTTAAACTTTTGGGCGATCTTAAGCGTGGATTTGATACCGGCGCAACGCGTAAAAAAAAGGGTGCTAGTTATAATCTTGATTTGTTAGTTCTATAAAATCTCTTTGTATAGTAAAATGTTTATTGAGTTCAATTGAATTTATACTATAGTATACGTTTTATTTATATACTATTAACTTTTATCATCCCTTTATATTATTATTGAAATCAGGTAAACTTTATAACAACTTTATCTTTTTACTTTACAATCTAGAAACTTGATGCAATACATAAAATTGGTGACGAAATAAAACTAATGCATGTTTTATTTTTTTAATGTCGAGGTCATGGAAAATCCAGAAGAACGATCCCGTCGACGCAAAAGGCCACCGTCGTCTATCGCATCGGACGGCCGTCGCACATCAAAGACGCGCAGAGAATCCTCGACGAGTTCATGGATAATTGAAGAGGTTAGTCACAGTTCTCATTCTCTCACGCCTGACCAGCAGGCTGTTTGTGCCACTGAACGAAAAACGGAACAATCGACAGGTTTTAGTACTGATGAAGTGATAAAGCTAATATCTTCTGTACGCGAAAGTCGAAACACTCATCAACTAAATAGTAATCATTTTAATAACGTTATACCGGAGTTTGACCCGTCTAGTAAAACACAAAGCATTGACTGTTGGATTCGAAAGGTTAATGAGTGTTCCGAAATCTACGACTGGGATGAAAAGCAGACCATGCATTTTGCTCTGCAAAAATTGACAGGCTTAGCAAAAAAATGGTTCGAGGCTTTGCCATCTGTTGTTTTACCTGGACAGAATGGCAGGCCAAATTAAAAAAAGCCTTCCCAAGCGAGCAAAATTATGGTCGGCTTTTAGAAGAGATGCTTTCGCGTACAACTCGTTACAATGAATGTATACGCGAATACTTTTACGACAAACTTACCTTGCTTAACCGATGTGAAATAAGGGGAAAGAAAGCTGTAGACTGCGTTATACACGGGATTATAGATAAATCTATTAGGAATGGCGCCCAGGCCTTAAATTGTGAAGAACCAGAAGATTTATTGAATTTTCTCAATTCGCAAAAGCCCACAGACACTTCATTTATTAAAAGACGTAGTGATTGTATCCCAGGAAACCGATCTTCTGGCCCAGTTAAATCCAACGATAGTACAGTTACTTGCTTTAACTGCAAAGAAAAGGGCCATAGCTTCTACAAGTGTCAGAAACCGCTGGTGAAATGCCAAAAATGCAATCGTGTCGGTCATGATAGCCCACTATGTAATATGAGCAAACTTGCACCTTTCGCGTCAAAATCTATCAATAAACCTACTGACATCGGCGAACGCAAAACCTTGGCAATTTCCACTTCTGGCAATGACAATGATAAGTTTTATAAGAAAACTACCATTGGGTCACACGAATTGGTAGCCTATAGACTTTGGCAGTGAATGTAGCTTGATTCGTGAATCCAGTGCACAAATGCTGAACTTCACAAAGAGTTTCGAAGAATTGCCTGCTATTAAAGGCTTTGGAAATTCTTTAGTCACTCCGCTGTACAAAAGCATTGTCTGTGTTAAAATTGACGAGGTTGATGCTGAAATAGAGGTTCTTGTGGTGAATGACAAATACATGGACACCCCATTATTAGTGGGGAGAAACTTTACAGAACTGCCATACGTAACGGTCCTTAAAGATAACTAAAAATTGGTGTTCTACAAGAGTCCTGATACTCATGAACATGACTTCAGCCTAAAACTGTCCGTAGCTGAATCTGTCAAAATTCAAAGGATAAATACTATTAAAGTGTGTTCTGATGACCCTCTATTTAATGGAGATATCTACATAGACGGATACACTAACGGTGAACCTGGCAAGGAATACCAACTTCACCAAGGTGCGTACACGATAACAAATGGTAGAGGACATTTGGTTTTGACTAACTTGGCGAACACAGAATTTGTTCTGGAGCCGCAAACTGTGCTAGCTAGAGCAATACCATTAGTTGAAAGGCAGATTTGTAAAGTTGACAGAATTACAATGGATACTTTTTCTTTCGACCCTCTTGAGAAAAATGACATTAAAATAGGGAGTCACGTTAACGCCGAAACTTTGGACAGATTACACAACCTGTTGCAGTCTTATCGTGATTGCTTTGCGCAGAACCTCGGTGAGATAGGTTCTGTCAAGGGAGTGGAAATGTCAATCGAACTGACAGACGATAGACCAGTCGTGTATCGTCCGTAAAGGTTATCTTATTCAGAAAGAGAACAGGTACGTACTATCATCGACGAGTTACTTAAACACGATATCGTTGAAGAATCGAATTCAGACTATGCAAGTCCCATTTTGATGGTCCGCAAGAAAACAGGAGAACAACGCCTGTGTGTCGACTTTCGAGCTTTAAATAATAAAACAAAAAAGGATTGTTTTCCACTCCCATTGATTGACGATCAATTAACAAACCTAAGTGGAAACTGTTGTAAACTATTATCTTAACAAGCTATCTCCAAAAACATCACTCTTAGAGCATGCTTTGTAAACTGGATTTTGAAGGATGATTGGACAGATGCGAAGATGAGTGAGCATTGGTGTAATGTTGTTTTTAGTTTTCGTCAACTTATTTCTATTGTTTTATGGCGATATTGTAGTGATTAACGATTGTTGTGTAATAACCTACAATAAACAATTTAGTTTGTGCTTGAATACAGTTGTTTTTACTCGGAATAACACCTGGAAAACATGAAACGCAGAAAACATCAAGACCGTTAACAATACGGTCCAACATCTCAGAAGCGGGATAGCAGCAATATTTGGTCTGTATTGTTGTAATCCAACGCCCAAAAGCAGCGTGAGTATATCTCGGTTATATATAAGAAGCTCTAATGTAATCGAAAGCAAAAGTACCAAAGAGTGGCATGAAGTGGCATCTAAAAATCATCGCAGCCGTAAAAATAAAAACCTTTACCTTGCCAGATTAAATATTACGAAAAAAAAAAGAAAAAAAAATTGGTTGTTTATGGTCACAGATTTTTGTAGTTTCTTTAAAAGATAGCCTTACCAAAGTTTCAAAAAAAAAAAAAAAAGTTTGTGGTCATAGGTCACGCGTTTGTTTTGACGTTTGTTTGTTGGTTGTTGTGGTTGTGAGACGATTTGGAAACTAAAGTGTGCCGATTGCTGTTCGTATATTATATTCAGAGTTTAAATGGTGCAATTGTATTGTGCTTGCTGATAATTGTCACTATTTGGTACCCTTATAGAGAAAACAAGTAAGAAAACTTTTCTTCTTACTAGCAAAGAAAAGAGAGAAATAGTACAATGGTGGCAGTCATGTTTGGTAGTAAAACACCGCCATTTATTAGTTGTTTGTTTTTTTCTTTCTAATGAGCTAAATGTTAAAAGACTAAGCAAGTTATTATTTAATAATAAATTACCGGCTTTATCTACTATGACAGTGATTCACTTTTCTTATATTGTGTTTATTTCTTTTGAGGACTGCCAAATTGGTTGCAATGGACCGGAATCACCAAAGCCCCGGTACACCTAAGGGCCCATTACCAAGGGGAGTGTACCGGCAATGTGATCAGGTCAAGACTAAGCAGAAAGAGAAGCCCCAAAGACTGCATCAATCCTGCCATCATGTTCGAGTATCTGAAGAGGATAAAATTCGTAGCCGCAGCCGGTCAAGAGGTCGGAGTGCTACCCGCTCACCATTTATTGTGCGGGTCACGCACAATATATCGCCGGTCGCGTTCTAGGCGTTCTAGAGGAAGACGTTCTCGCTCCACCTCGAGACGTCCTGTTAAGTCGAGGGAATATTCAAGATGTCGCAAGTACGAAGGTCAAAGAAGCTCATCAGCTAGGAGATCTAGATCACGGTTTACTGATCGTGACAGGGACAGACGTCGCCGATCATCGTCGAAGCATTCAAGGCGATCTCCAAGGTCTTTTGATAGAAACCTAGAAAATAATAAGTGCTATAAAAAGTATAATTCTGTCAGGTCGAACTCAGGATCAACATCTCGCTCTCCATGTGCATATCGTCCTCATAAAAATTTAAATAATGATCAAAACTTATTTTTTGAGAATCTGATAAATGCTATGAATAATTACAAGCCTAAAAACGATAATTTAAATTTAGCAGGGTCGAACGTTGTTCCTGAGTTTGATCCCCTTAACAAAGAGCAAACTATTGATTCTTGGATACATAAAGTAGATGAATGCGCTGCTATATATAATTGGAATGACCAGCAGATTGTGCATTATGCAATGTCAAAATTATGTGGCATGGCAAGAACCTGGTACCAAGGCTTGCCGTCACTTCGTTTCTCATGGACTGAATGGAAAGCCAAACTGCTTGAAGCCTTCCCGTCACGGGAAAACTATGCAGATTTGCTTTCAGAAATGCTTAGCAAAAGGGCTCGTTTTGGGGAATCTCTAGATTTATATTTTTATAATAAGATGAATCTTCTAAATCGGTGTGAAATCACAGGCAGAAGTGCAGTGGACTGCCTGCTGGCAGGTATCGAAGATCGCAATGTTAGGGTCGGAGGACAGAGTGCTCAATTTTCAAACCCTGAACAAGTACACAAATTTTTTAAATCTGTCAAAATTAATCTGGATAGTAAAAATGTAATAGATTCTCGTAAAGATAAAGATAGACGTTCCACCCAAAATAATAGTAACTTAACTAATAATTCGAAAAATAATACTGCAGCTCCGCAGCAAAAATCTGCAACAGTTTGTTATAATTGCAATGAAAGCGGGCATGTGTTTTTCCGATGCCCAAAGCCAAAAGTTCAGTGTTCGTCATGTTATCTAAGAGGACATCTAGCAGCTAACTGTCCAAAATCAAAGCAAAACAGTGATGACACAAAAAGTAAAAGTGTGATGCAAGTGATGGGAGGAAGGGGTACAAGTGTTAAATTTAAATTACCCATTAAAGTTAACAACATGTTCGTAAATGGTACAGTAGATTTAGGTAGTGAAGGTACCTTGGTACGAAAAACAGAGGCACAACGGTTACAGTTAAAGTGGCAACCAGTTCAGGAACCTTTGTTAACTGGCTTAGGTAAAATACCATACCGACCACTTGGTGTAGTTTATGCAACTATTTCTGTACAAGGTATAGTTGAACAAAACGTGGAAGTACTGGTAGTAGATGACAGTCTTATAGACTATCCCTTTTTGCTTGGTCACACATATACAGAACGACCTAACATTCACGTTTTAAAGACAGACACTGATGTTATCTTTCAACGAGCAGCTCGACAAAAAGATGTAGGTAAATGTTTGCTCTACTGCACTACTGAAGTGTCGATAAATTGCGGTGAACTCAAAGTAGTACCTACAACAAGTTCTAATAACTATTCAGGAAAGGTTTATGTTAATGGTACTATTAGGGGTTCTCATGACAACGAATATTATCTTTTGCCAGGAGAGTATAACCTTAGTCAGGGAATAGGAAGTGTCTTAATACAAAATATTGGACAGAATAAAATAACAATCAAGATGGGAGATTTAATTACGCGTAGCTATGTAATAAAGAGTTTGTTACATATCAATGCTGTAAAAGTAAATACCGACATACCCGTAGATGAGGAAGAATTAAAATGTGGCGAAGAGCTTACTACAGGACAGAGACAAAATTTGGATAATTTACTTGAAAAATATGATTCTTGTTTCTCATCAAGTCTAAAAGATTTAGGATTTACAACTGAGACAGAAATGGTGATACACCTTCATGATTCTGAACCAGTTGTTTATAGACCGTACAGACTCTCATTTGCAGAAAGGCAACGTGTGCGTGAGATGGTTCAAGAAATGCTTGACAGCAACATTATAAGAGAATCCAGTTCTTGCTACGCCAGTCCGATCGTGCTAGTAAATAAAAAGTCGGGAGAAAAGAGGCTGTGCGTGGATTACCGAGCTTTAAATCGAAAAACTAAACGTGAACATTATCCTCTTCCTAGGATAGAGGATCAGTTGGATATGTTGAGTGGCAATTCCTTGTTTGTGACTCTTGATTTAGCCTCTGGCTACTATCAAATCCCTATTGCTGAGCAGTCCCGTGAGCTCACTTCTTTCGTAACGCCAGACGGGCAATACGAATACAATAGGATGCCATTTGGGTTAGTAAATGCACCCTCAGTATTTCAGCGAACAATGAACAAGATTCTACAGAATTCAGCAGTTCGCGCGTATACGCTCGTTTATATGGATGACATACTCATCCCAGCCAAGACATTCGACGAAGGTATAGTAAGACTGGAAAAAGTTCTAAAAGTACTAAAGAACAGTGGCTTGACACTAAAGAAAACTAAATGCAACTTCTTCTTTAGAAAAATCGAGTACTTAGGTTATGAAATCAGCGTTGGGGGCGTGCGACCGGGGACTTTAAAAACAAATGCGATTGCTAAGTTTCCTACCCCGACGAATGTACATGAAGTTAGGAGATTTTTAGGCTTGGCCAGTTTTTTCAGAAGATTTCTGAAAGGATTTGCGTTAATAGCACGTCCATTAACAAGTTTGCTAAAAAAAGATACATCATGGAAATGGGGCCAAGAACAAGCAGACGCATTTGAAGCATTGAAACAGGGGTTAATGGAGAGGCCGGTTTTAGCAATGTACGACCCAAAGGCAGCTACGCAACTTCACACAGACGCAAGCAAGCATGGAATAGCAGGGATATCCATACTATACTAATATTATAAATGCGAAAGTGTGTTTGTTTGTTTGTTTGTTTGTCTTTCTTTCACGTTACAACAGAGCGATATCATGCAGTGTTTTTTAGGTGTGCAGTTAGGTGAGAGGCTGGAGAGTGACATAGGCTACTTTTTATCCCGGAAAAACATATTTTTCCCATCGGAAAAGCGATTAATGTTTAGCAATAGAATACACCCATACTACGAACATAGATGAGTATCATGCAGCGATGTAAAGCATTTTTTTTTTTGAGAGCAGCTAAATGAAAAGCTGGTGAGTGACATAGGTTATTTTTTATCCCGGAAAAACATATTTTTCCCTTCGGAAAACCGATTAATGTTTAGCAATAGAATACATCCATACTACATACATAAATGAGTATCATGCAGCGATGTAAAGCATTTTTTTTTTGGAAAGCAGTTAGATGAAAAGCTGGTGAGTGTCATAGGTTACTTTTTATCTCGGAAAAACATATTTTTCCCATCGGAAAACTGATTATTGTGTAGCATAGAATACATCCATACCACATAAAAAAGATGTATATACAGGATGTAAGGGACAGCCCTCCGAATACTGATATTCCCATAGTAAATGCAGTGAGCTGATTGTGATTTTGTATGGGATATAGAAAAAAAGAATTTAATCTATGGCAGGTTGTTCAGTTTCATGGTTTGAATACACCCAATCAGTATTCGAAGGGCTGTCACTTACACCCTGTATAGCACTACTATGAGAATGTCTCTTGAATATGAGTTTTGGGATATGAATGTGGCTTTAAGGGTGATGTGGGTATGTACTTGAGATACTTCTTACCACAGTAGTAAAGGTTAATTTCTACAGTTAAACATGATAATAGCGTATTAAAATAGTGCTCTGTTCTGTGTCCATTAAGCTGTGTACTATGTCTTTAACACTCTTCTGGAAACAAACGCTCCGAAACACTGTAAAAGCATAAATCCCTCCCCTTTGAAAGACAATTTTTGTATACGCGCTCTCCATCAAGATATGTCTTCCATATTACTCACGATAATTTTTCCGGTTTAGTGACTGCGTCTCTATTAAAATTACGTTATCTTTACTTTTAACATTAAATGCCTGTTTTTCCTTACACTATAAATGTGTCATAATCTTCTTTCTAGCGTCGTAATATCTTCATTATTGAAGGTCGTAATTCCCCTGATGGGAAATATTTTTCTCATTCAGGATTCTTTTCCATCGCTGCGTATCTTTGGCGACATAGAGCGCTGAGTGTATTTAATGAAACCACCTAATTGTACTGAAACCTCTTGGTCGTTTGCCATCGACTTTTCCAGTGATCATGAGTGCAAAGTGGCAAAAGAACTCAAGGATCATTCTTGCGCCTCATTACTTGATTTTACAATAGCCTGTATTAGTGATGGTAGCGCCCAGGTACCACAAATTATATACTTTTTCAAGGAAGTGAACCATTCCAGTGTAGTGTCGTCTGTGTATCGGTGAATAGTGATTTTAGTGCCCTCCCAGTTTACACAGTTGTTCGCCTTACGATGTGTCGTTTAGAATACACAACTAATTAATAAAACTCTATGAGTACGCGGGCGAAGCCGCGGGTAACAGCTAGTTGTTGCATAAAGATCAGTCTGGCTCGTTGCGAGCTGTTGCATATTATAGCAGACAGACCACTTCGGATGAACAAAAAATGCACTCCTTTGAACTTGAAACGCTTGCAATAATAGCATCATTGAATAAGTTCCGCATTTATTTACTAGGGATAAAATTTAAGATCTTCACCGACTGTAACGCTCTGCGCACTACTCTCATTAAGCGTGATCTTGTGCCAAGGATTGGACGATGGTGGATCCAGTTTCTGGAATTCGACTGCGAGATTGAATATAGGTCTGGCGAAAAGATGGCTCACGTTGACGCTTTGAGTCGGGGCCCAATTGAGGAAAAAGATAACAACAAACACATCCTGGATGTCTTGAGCGTCAACGTCGGATCTGAAAACTGGACCAATGAGGATAATGACAATGACAAACGGATGTACGAAGTCCTGAATGTCAATGTCGACTCGGAAGACTGGATCACCACTGTTCAACAATCTGATGCCGAGATCAAACGAATTGCAGAAATTCTAAGCGATTCCAAAACTAAAAACGTTGTTGATATATATAACAACTACAAACTTGTTAACGGCAGGGTATATAGGATAATTGCAAACGACACTATTCGCTGGGTTGTGCCTAAGGGAGCCAGATGGCAAATACTTAAAAGCAACCACGATGACGTAGGCCATTTTGGCTTCGATAAAACTTTGTCACGTATACAAGCCCACTATAGGTTCGCAAAAATGCGAAGATTTACAAAAAAATACGTTTCATCTTGTCTCGAGTGTACACATCACAAGTTGCCAAGTGGTGCAAAGGCGGGTGAACTACACCCAATTTCGAAGGTGGACATACCGTTCCATACTATTCACGCGGATCACTTGGGACCCTTTATAAGGACCAAACGTGGGAACACGTTCATATTAGTGATCGTTGACGCATTCACTAAATATGTTAATATTAAAGCAGTACGTAATACGAAATCGTCTACGAGTATTAGAGTCTTCCGCGAACACTTCAGCTACTTCGGTACACCTTCACGTTTGATTACTGATCAAGGGTCCAGTTTCACGAGTAATCAGTTTAAGACGTTTATCAAATCAGTTGGTATCAAGCATGTGATGAATGCAGTCGCGACACCTAGGGCAAACGGCCAGGTTGAACGATATAATCGTACTATTCTGGTCGCTCTAGGGGCCATGAACCATGACAAACCTAACGGTGTTTGGGATGAGCATTTGCCCGATATCCAACTGGGCATAAATACTACAGTTCACAAAACTACGCAGAAGACACCTACCGAGCTACTTTTTGGACGTAACGTTATTAACCCTTCTGAGGGTTTACTGAATGACGTGATAGCTGATGTTACGTCTGACGTTGAAGTATCTTTAAATGACGTAAGGGCTAATGCCAAAGAGCTGATCCAAGAGCAGCAAGCGAAAGACAAGGAGAGATATGATAAGCGTAGGAAAATAGGTGTTAAATTTAATGAGGGGGATCTTGTACGAGTTATCAGGGCAAGGACTGGAATTGAAGGACAATCTAAGAAACTGGAACCCAAATGTAAAGGTCCATACAGAATCAAGAAGGTGTTACCGAATGATAGGTATGTTATAGAGGATACACCTCTTACAAAACGCGGCAAATCCTATGAAGCTGTCGTGGCCATCGATAAAATATTTCCTTGGCTCTCATTCAGTAATCAATCCGAAGAAGATGATTCTTCGGAGCTAGAGGATGATAATGAGTAGATAGATAAAATTATATTTTTCTTTTTTTATCTAGATAAGCTTGTCTGAAAAGAATCACTAATGTCATGTCATGAGAGTGAATCTGACCACATCGTGGTTTAATTATTAGTGTCATGAAACTGACCAACGTCATGGGTCAAGTCAATGATTGTGACATAATCAGTTTTAGTTAATTTTGTCATAAGGCTGACCAAAGTCATGGGTCATGTCAATGATTGTGACATAATCAGTTTAAGTTAATTTTGTCATGAGGCTGACCAAAGTCATGGGTCAATGATCGTGTCACAGATCAACATTGCTTTGTTATGTAAGATTGACCAATGTCATGAAAGTCAATCTTCCTTTTTTTTATGTCATGATTGTCATGAATATAGGTATAGTAGCTTACTACCTCATAAGTATAGTTGATATATTTAAAGCCATGTTAAATTGTTATTATAAGGTTGACTAATGTCATGAAAGTCAATTTTGTTCCTAGTCATGAGTATTAGTACATACAAGATATAGAACGTATATTTTAAACTATGTCATGCCGTGCCATAGCATCGTTAATAGCTGTAGCTGTATTTTGTTATATGTTAGTTTTATAGTTTTATCACGAGTTTTTTTTAACCTCTCATCTATCTTACTGAAAATCCATCGATGGCATCATATTAAATACAAACTACTCGAGTGAATTAAATAATTGTATGTTACTATTTTTCTAAACAAGTACAAGTAAGGGACTTAAGCGGTGTTAACTAGTTAAAAACTGATATTATGGTATTGTTTAATTTTGTTATGGTTAGAAACATGTCAATTATCTTTAATTTTTGTTGTATAATGTTGTTCAACGAAGGGACTCGTTGCTTGGAGGATGGCCGAGTTGTTGTAAACTATTATCTTAACAAGCTATCTCCAAAAACATCACTCTTAGAGCATGCTTTGTAAACTGGATTTTGAAGGATGATTGGACAGATGCGAAGATGAGTGAGCATTGGTGTAATGTTGTTTTTAGTTTTCGTCAACTTATTTCTATTGTTTTATGGCGATATTGTAGTGATTAACGATTGTTGTGTAATAACCTACAATAAACAATTTAGTTTGTGCTTGAATACAGTTGTTTTTACTCGGAATAACACCTGGAAAACATGAAACGCAGAAAACATCAAGACCGTTAACAATACGGTCCAACAAAACCGATTCTTTACCACCCTGGACCTAGCTTCTGGGTACTATCAAGTCCCGATGGCAGAAGATAGTCGTCGATTCACTGGTTTTGTCACCCCTGGCGTTTGATTGTGTTCATCATGATACTCTGGTCAGGAAGCTACATCACTACGGCGTAAAAGACCACGCTCTTAGTCTTTTGGAATCATATCTTAACAATAGAATCCAAAAGGTCGATGTCAACGGTGAAAGATCATCTGGATCAAAGATAAGAATGGGCGTTCCGCAGGGTTCGATTCTTGGTCCTTTTTTGTTTCTTGTATATATTAATGATCTACCATATCTAGTTAAAGAAAAACATGATATAGTTTTGTTCGCGGACGATACCTCTCTACTTTTCAGAGTAAAGAGGCAACAACTCAACTATGATGACGTGAACAAAGCTATTACCGATATAGTGCAATGGTTTACAGTAAATAACCTACTATTGAATGAAAAGAAAACTAAATGTATCAAATTTGTATTACCAAATGTTAAACCAAGCTCTACAATTATTAAGGTAAAGGATGAAAAGTTGGACCTTGCGGACTCAACTGTATTTTTAGGCATAACTTTGGACGCCTCGCTCCAATGGGGGCCACATATTGAGAAATTGTCGAAGAGACTGAGTTCAGCAGCATACGCAGTTAAAAAAATAAGACATCTCACTGATGTAGACACTGCAAGACTAGTTTACTTTAGCTACTTCCATAGCTTAATGTCGTATGGCTTACTATTATGGGGCCATGCTGCGGATGTGAACAATATATTTGTTTTGCAGAAACGGGCTGTTCGTTCAATTTATAAATTGGGACCTCGATTCTCCTTGAGACAGAAATTTAAAGAAATCAACATATTGACATTTGTGTCACAGTACATATACGAAAATCTAGTGTACGTAAAAATAAATATAGATTCTTTTAAGAAAAATTGTGACAGGCATAATTTTAACACTAGAAATAAGGAGCAACTTGCTGTGCACATGAGCAGACTTAGTAAAGTAAGCAAAACTTTTAAGGGCAATTGTATACGCTTTTATAACAAACTTCCTAAAGATATTCAAGACTTACCCTTAAATAAATTTAAACCAGTAATTAAACAAAAATTGTACAAGAAACGCTATTATGAAATATCAGACTATATGCAAGATAAATCTCCATGGGTTTAATTCAAATGTATAAAGTAAATATTTTATTAGACGAAACAAGTAGATTTATCTACTGCAATTTTTTGTTATTATTATAATTTTTTTTTTTTTATGTAGCCATTTTTGGGCTATACATATATATTATTCGTTATTTCCAAAATTAGCTAGGGCAGTTTAGGGCCTAGAAAGATTGTTAATTTAGAGTAGGAGCACTTCTGGGCAGGTTTTTTGGGGGGTTTTTCCTGTTCAGGGGGTCCGGTTAATTATACGCATGTTAATAACACGCTTTAGAAATCTTGACAAAAATTTGAAACAAATGTCGTTTACAAATGGTGGTGGCGTAAAGTTACGTGCTGTGTGATTAACTTGGCCAGCCCCGAGGCAGTGCCTTTATTTTTATTTTCATTTTTTTATCCCGCCCGAGTCGGTTTTCTATTAGGACAATACAAAATTGTTATAAAAAGAAGAAGATTGCGTTATGCAAATTTCTTTTTTTTACAATGACCGATCATGACGTCAATAAGTGATAATGCTATCCTACATTGAATAAAGTTATTTCATTTTCATTTTCATTTTCATTTTCCTGATGGCCACTACCAATTTAAAAGAATGCCTTTTGGCCTGGCGAACGCTCCAGCAGTCTTTCAAAGACTTATCAACCGAATGCTTGGAGCAAGACCATTTGACTCAGCTCTTGCATATCTCGATGATATTCTTGTGCCATCGGTCGATCTAGTACATGGATTTGCCAGACTAAAGCGGTGTTAACTAGTTAAAAACTGATATTATGGTATTGTTTAATTTTGTTATGGTTAGAAACATGTCAATTATCTTTAATTTTTGTTGTATAATGTTGTTCAACGAAGGGACTCGTTGCTTGGAGGATGGCCGAGTTGTTGTAAACTATTATCTTAACAAGCTATCTCCAAAAACATCACTCTTAGAGCATGCTTTGTAAACTGGATTTTGAAGGATGATTGGACAGATGCGAAGATGAGTGAGCATTGGTGTAATGTTGTTTTTAGTTTTCGTCAACTTATTTCTATTGTTTTATGGCGATATTGTAGTGATTAACGATTGTTGTGTAATAACCTACAATAAACAATTTAGTTTGTGCTTGAATACAGTTGTTTTTACTCGGAATAACACCTGGAAAACATGAAACGCAGAAAACATCAAGACCGTTAACAATACGGTCCAACAAAACCGATTCTTTACCACCCTGGACCTAGCTTCTGGGTACTATCAAGTCCCGATGGCAGAAGATAGTCGTCGATTCACTGGTTTTGTCACCCCTGGCGTTTGATTGTGTTCATCATGATACTCTGGTCAGGAAGCTACATCACTACGGCGTAAAAGACCACGCTCTTAGTCTTTTGGAATCATATCTTAACAATAGAATCCAAAAGGTCGATGTCAACGGTGAAAGATCATCTGGATCAAAGATAAGAATGGGCGTTCCGCAGGGTTCGATTCTTGGTCCTTTTTTGTTTCTTGTATATATTAATGATCTACCATATCTAGTTAAAGAAAAACATGATATAGTTTTGTTCGCGGACGATACCTCTCTACTTTTCAGAGTAAAGAGGCAACAACTCAACTATGATGACGTGAACAAAGCTATTACCGATATAGTGCAATGGTTTACAGTAAATAACCTACTATTGAATGAAAAGAAAACTAAATGTATCAAATTTGTATTACCAAATGTTAAACCAAGCTCTACAATTATTAAGGTAAAGGATGAAAAGTTGGACCTTGCGGACTCAACTGTATTTTTAGGCATAACTTTGGACGCCTCGCTCCAATGGGGGCCACATATTGAGAAATTGTCGAAGAGACTGAGTTCAGCAGCATACGCAGTTAAAAAAATAAGACATCTCACTGATGTAGACACTGCAAGACTAGTTTACTTTAGCTACTTCCATAGCTTAATGTCGTATGGCTTACTATTATGGGGCCATGCTGCGGATGTGAACAATATATTTGTTTTGCAGAAACGGGCTGTTCGTTCAATTTATAAATTGGGACCTCGATTCTCCTTGAGACAGAAATTTAAAGAAATCAACATATTGACATTTGTGTCACAGTACATATACGAAAATCTAGTGTACGTAAAAATAAATATAGATTCTTTTAAGAAAAATTGTGACAGGCATAATTTTAACACTAGAAATAAGGAGCAACTTGCTGTGCACATGAGCAGACTTAGTAAAGTAAGCAAAACTTTTAAGGGCAATTGTATACGCTTTTATAACAAACTTCCTAAAGATATTCAAGACTTACCCTTAAATAAATTTAAACCAGTAATTAAACAAAAATTGTACAAGAAACGCTATTATGAAATATCAGACTATATGCAAGATAAATCTCCATGGGTTTAATTCAAATGTATAAAGTAAATATTTTATTAGACGAAACAAGTAGATTTATCTACTGCAATTTTTTGTTATTATTATAATTTTTTTTTTTTATGTAGCCATTTTTGGGCTATACATATATATTATTCGTTATTTCCAAAATTAGCTAGGGCAGTTTAGGGCCTAGAAAGATTGTTAATTTAGAGTAGGAGCACTTCTGGGCAGGTTTTTTGGGGGGTTTTTCCTGTTCAGGGGGTCCGGTTAATTATACGCATGTTAATAACACGCTTTAGAAATCTTGACAAAAATTTGAAACAAATGTCGTTTACAAATGGTGGTGGCGTAAAGTTACGTGCTGTGTGATTAACTTGGCCAGCCCCGAGGCAGTGCCTTTATTTTTATTTTCATTTTTTTATCCCGCCCGAGTCGGTTTTCTATTAGGACAATACAAAATTGTTATAAAAAGAAGAAGATTGCGTTATGCAAATTTCTTTTTTTTACAATGACCGATCATGACGTCAATAAGTGATAATGCTATCCTACATTGAATAAAGTTATTTCATTTTCATTTTCATTTTCATTTTCCTGATGGCCACTACCAATTTAAAAGAATGCCTTTTGGCCTGGCGAACGCTCCAGCAGTCTTTCAAAGACTTATCAACCGAATGCTTGGAGCAAGACCATTTGACTCAGCTCTTGCATATCTCGATGATATTCTTGTGCCATCGGTCGATCTAGTACATGGATTTGCCAGACTAAAGCGGTGTTAACTAGTTAAAAACTGATATTATGGTATTGTTTAATTTTGTTATGGTTAGAAACATGTCAATTATCTTTAATTTTTGTTGTATAATGTTGTTCAACGAAGGGACTCGTTGCTTGGAGGATGGCCGAGTTGTTGTAAACTATTATCTTAACAAGCTATCTCCAAAAACATCACTCTTAGAGCATGCTTTGTAAACTGGATTTTGAAGGATGATTGGACAGATGCGAAGATGAGTGAGCATTGGTGTAATGTTGTTTTTAGTTTTCGTCAACTTATTTCTATTGTTTTATGGCGATATTGTAGTGATTAACGATTGTTGTGTAATAACCTACAATAAACAATTTAGTTTGTGCTTGAATACAGTTGTTTTTACTCGGAATAACACCTGGAAAACATGAAACGCAGAAAACATCAAGACCGTTAACAATACGGTCCAACAAAACCGATTCTTTACCACCCTGGACCTAGCTTCTGGGTACTATCAAGTCCCGATGGCAGAAGATAGTCGTCGATTCACTGGTTTTGTCACCCCTGGCGTTTGATTGTGTTCATCATGATACTCTGGTCAGGAAGCTACATCACTACGGCGTAAAAGACCACGCTCTTAGTCTTTTGGAATCATATCTTAACAATAGAATCCAAAAGGTCGATGTCAACGGTGAAAGATCATCTGGATCAAAGATAAGAATGGGCGTTCCGCAGGGTTCGATTCTTGGTCCTTTTTTGTTTCTTGTATATATTAATGATCTACCATATCTAGTTAAAGAAAAACATGATATAGTTTTGTTCGCGGACGATACCTCTCTACTTTTCAGAGTAAAGAGGCAACAACTCAACTATGATGACGTGAACAAAGCTATTACCGATATAGTGCAATGGTTTACAGTAAATAACCTACTATTGAATGAAAAGAAAACTAAATGTATCAAATTTGTATTACCAAATGTTAAACCAAGCTCTACAATTATTAAGGTAAAGGATGAAAAGTTGGACCTTGCGGACTCAACTGTATTTTTAGGCATAACTTTGGACGCCTCGCTCCAATGGGGGCCACATATTGAGAAATTGTCGAAGAGACTGAGTTCAGCAGCATACGCAGTTAAAAAAATAAGACATCTCACTGATGTAGACACTGCAAGACTAGTTTACTTTAGCTACTTCCATAGCTTAATGTCGTATGGCTTACTATTATGGGGCCATGCTGCGGATGTGAACAATATATTTGTTTTGCAGAAACGGGCTGTTCGTTCAATTTATAAATTGGGACCTCGATTCTCCTTGAGACAGAAATTTAAAGAAATCAACATATTGACATTTGTGTCACAGTACATATACGAAAATCTAGTGTACGTAAAAATAAATATAGATTCTTTTAAGAAAAATTGTGACAGGCATAATTTTAACACTAGAAATAAGGAGCAACTTGCTGTGCACATGAGCAGGCTTAGTAAAGTAAGCAAAACTTTTAAGGGCAATTGTATACGCTTTTATAACAAACTTCCTAAAGATATTCAAGACTTACCCTTAAATAAATTTAAACCAGTAATTAAACAAAAATTGTACAAGAAACGCTATTATGAAATATCAGACTATATGCAAGATAAATCTCCATGGGTTTAATTCAAATGTATAAAGTAAATATTTTATTAGACGAAACAAGTAGATTTATCTACTGCAATTTTTTGTTATTATTATAATTTTTTTTTTTAATGTAGCCATTTTTGGGCTATACATATATATTATTCGTTATTTCCAAAATTAGCTAGGGCAGTTTAGGGCCTAGAAAGATTGTTAATTTAGAGTAGGAGCACTTCTGGGCAGGTTTTTTGGGGGGTTTTTCCTGTTCAGGGGGTCCGGTTAATTATACGCATGTTAATAACACGCTTTAGAAATCTTGACAAAAATTTGAAACAAATGTCGTTTACAAATGGTGGTGGCGTAAAGTTACGTGCTGTGTGATTAACTTGGCCAGCCCCGAGGCAGTGCCTTTATTTTTATTTTCATTTTTTTATCCCGCCCGAGTCGGTTTTCTATTAGGACAATACAAAATTGTTATAAAAAGAAGAAGATTGCGTTATGCAAATTTCTTTTTTTTACAATGACCGATCATGACGTCAATAAGTGATAATGCTATCCTACATTGAATAAAGTTATTTCATTTTCATTTTCATTTTCATTTTCCTGATGGCCACTACCAATTTAAAAGAATGCCTTTTGGCCTGGCGAACGCTCCAGCAGTCTTTCAAAGACTTATCAACCGAATGCTTGGAGCAAGACCATTTGACTCAGCTCTTGCATATCTCGATGATATTCTTGTGCCATCGGTCGATCTAGTACATGGATTTGCCAGATTAGAAGACGTTCTTAAACTCTTGCGTGAAAACGGGCTTACTTTAAAATTGTCTAAATGCCGATTCTTTGACGATAACATTAATTATCTCGGTTACGAAATTTCAGTCAATGGCATAAGGCCTAATGAACAGAAAATTTTGGCAGTAAAAGAGTTTCCGGCGCCTACCAATGTCCATGAGGTACGCCAGTTCTTGGGCCTTGCCAGCTATTTTCGTAGATTTGTCAAAGGATTTGGTGAAATTGCCAGGCCCTTGACCAATTTACTCAAAAAGGATGTGAAATTTTGTTGGACTGAGTTAGAATTAAAAGCGTTTAATTTTCTGAAAGAAAAATTAACTGAACGACCAATTCTGTCGTTATATGACCCCAAATTGGCGACAGAGCTCCATACCGAGATTGGTGGTATACTTCTGCAATGGCAGAACAATCCAAGAGCCTTGAAACCGGTTGCCTATTTTAGCCGGCAAACCACTTCAGAGGAGCGTCATCTACACTCATATGAGCTCGAAACTCTGGCAATAGTGTGCTCATTAAAAAAGTTCAGAGTATATCTCCTGGGACTGAACTTTAAGGTTGTAACCGACTGTAATGCGATTCGCACCACACTTACAAAGCGAGATTTAGTACCACGGATAGCAAGATGGTGGCTGCAAATCAGCGAATTTTCTTTTAGTATTGAATACAGGCCAGGGACGCAGATGAGTCACGTAGATGCCTTAAGCCAGAATACAAGATTAACGGAAACTGTTGATGAACCAATGGCTACTGTGTATAACATTGAGAAAGATAGTTGGTTGTTGTCGCTTCAAATGATTGATCCTGAAATATCACGAATTGCAAAGATTTTAAAGCCGGACAATGACGAAGAATGCAAGGACATTAAAAATAATTATTGCTTAAAAGATCACAAAGTTTATCGGCGGATGAGTGATAAACTGTGTTTAGTAGTCTCACGAAATGCACGGTTTCAAATTTGTAGATCTAACCATGACGAAATTGGGCATTTAGGCATTGCGAAAACAATTGAGAGAATTCAAAATAACTTTTGGTTCTCTAAACTAAGACGATTTGTGCGTAAGTACATTGATTCCTGTATTGAATGTGCGTACAACAAAGATAGTGCTAGTAAAAAGAAAAGTGGATATTTATACCCGATTGAAAAGGTGGACATTCCATTTCACACAATTCATGTGGACCATCTCGGTCCATTTGTGCGGAGTAGAGGTGGTAATGCTTACATTTTAACGGTTGTGGACGGATTTACGAAATATTTATTTGTAAAGCCTGTGAAGAACACCAAAACTAAGACTACAATAAAGTCGCTAGAAAATATATTTTTTGACTTTGGTTTTCCATCTCGCATAATTTCGGACCGCGGTACCTCATTTACATCCTCTGTATTTGCAAGTTTTTGTGTGCTTCATGGAATTAAACATGTTTTAAATGCTGTCGCGTGTCCCAGAGCAAACGGCCAAGCCGAGCGTTTCAACCAGACTATACTTAGTTCATTAAAAAAATACAATCTTGCCAAGGACGAGCGCTATTGGGACACGTGTTTAGGCAAAGTTCAATGGGGCATTAATAACACCATTAATGCTTCCACAAAGAAAACGGCAGCGGAAGCTCTGTTCGGCATTAGGTTCGGTGATGCTCTCTCAAACAAACTAGACGTAGCTCCCGAAACTCAAATTGGTTTTAATGAAATTTGACAAACAGTTAGTTCAAACATAAAAGAAAATCAAGAGAAGCAAAAGCGTGATCATGATGCTGGCCGAGCACCCGCAACTACATATAAACTTAACGATCTTGTTAAAATTACGCGAACAAACAATTACAATCAAGGTAACAGCACAAAACTTATGTCTAAATTTATAGGACCCTTCAAGATTGTTCAAATACTCGGAAATGATAGATATAAGATAGCTGACATACCTGGGTTTCAGAGAAATAAAAGATCATTTCAAAGCGTTGTTGCAGCGGACAGAATTAGACCGTGGATAAACATTAACGCTCTCGATTCGGACTCTAATAAGTCTGATTTTGACTCTGACGATGATTACCCTCTTTCTGAACTCCGCAAAACGCTATGAATCTAGTGCGATTACCACTATAAAATTGATTATTACTGTAAATTTCTAATATAAATTAATATTTCCTTATTGTGTACCTATAGTAAGTACATTCACATGACAAAAAAAAACATTAAAAAATTGTACGAATGTCGTGATTTTATAAGTTAATAATAACTTCCATTTAATAACATTGGTTGTTTATTAGTAGGTTATTAGAATAATTGTCAATAAAGTATAAGCAATCTCGTAAATGCCATTTATTTGTTATTGTTCATTTATTTTTAAACATTTATCAATTATGTTTATACACCTAAAATAAGTAAAACAATAAGCTTAAAATGTAAATCACAACTAGTTTTTTATATAAAATTTCATATATATTCATTAATATTTAAGTTAAGTTGTGCACCGGGAGGTTGCACAGGTAGGACGGCCGAATGTCGTGATTTGTAATTTTATTTATTATTAAATTTGGCAATTCTGTATACGTGACGGTTGGATTTTGATTGCGAATATTGGATTCACGAAATTAGTAGATTAATATTTCTTAAATATGGCAACACTAAATTCAATCTGATTGGTTAGTCTCTGAACAGTGGGCCAATGGGCGCAATCTACCACCAACCGTCCGCGTGGCCACCCCACCATAGTGTCGACTTGAGGTACCAAGACGGGACGGCAGTCAGTTTGAATTCGGGCTCCGGCTCGAGATGTTGGTTTAAAATAATCTGTACGTGTGTAATTCTTTAATTTAAATAATATATACTGTGTTTGATATTTGGGAGTTTAATTTCATAAAACTATGGTGATACACAATTTTCCGAATGACCCTCAAACATATGTCAGACGTGGCGTAAATGTCCGTTTTTGCTGCCGTTTACGCTCTTCCTACCCCGCAAGGGATAATAGGCGTGATATGTGTATGTATGTATTATTTTAGTGTAGATTTTTTAATGCATTATTTAATGTTTTTTGTCGTCTTTTTATACCGAGTAAGGGACAGCCCTTCTAATACTGATAGGGTGCATGAAACATAAAACTGGACAACTTTCCTCTAGAAACATATGTCAGGAAACGCCAAAAAAATGACCTTCCATACAAAATCACAATCAGCTGACTGCATTCACTATGGGAAGTCAGTTTTTTTACGTTTCCTGAAATATGTTCCAAGGGGAAAGTTGTTTAGTTTCATGGTCTGCATGTACAGACGCTCATATAACATAAGGTAACAGGCATTATAAGTGGTATTAAACGAACACTACGGGTGTGCCTTGTGTGAAAGAGGCTAACTATTTTACGCCTTGGCACAGCAGGTCTGTGGTGTTATGGTCTAACTGCTCGGTCGTAACCTCAAGCAAAGCCGCGATCGAGGTTCGATCCTCGGGTTTTGATAGCGTTTGTATTTCTTTTTTGTGTATTATTTTGAATCATTTTTTGTTGTATTATGTTTTTGTCGGTAGCTGGTGACTCCAGGGATATAAAAATAAGTAAGTATATTTAAACTACAATGAGAAAGCTTTATATGCTTTCTTTTAAAACATGAGGTGTTAACTAAGTAATGTTAGTATGGTAAGTGTAAGCACGGAGCTATATTACAGAAAAAAATAATTTGTATGAAAGTAGCGACATCTGGTGATCAGTAGTAATAACACGATGTTCTCTCTGGTCATAGCCAAGCGTCTGAGGGGGAGTTATACCTGAGCTGATGGTATATATGCATTGTATAGATGTTTCTAACGTATTAACGGGCAGTATAGGTAGACCTACCTATACCTAAAAATATCGCCTAAAAATTAAAAATATGTAATACCTGTTTTTTATATTTATTGCTACGCGGTTTTTTATACTTATTTATTGGTAATCTTATTAAATCATTACAATATCATCTTTAATAACATTATACATATACAAATTAAAGTAGAAAGAAATAAAAGTGAACAATAAATTTAAAGTATTTATTTATTTACAACGATTGTTTACAGCCTCATATAGGTGCTATGCTTAGTTACAATATAGGTAGGTATATCTATCTAATTATTAGACAGGTTTAACTACTCCGCTCGTAACAGCACACATGTGTGCTTGAAGTACAATACAAATCTATTGTTGCAAAATTCGACCTGAGCGAAGTGGTTAAAACAACGATTTAAAAAACTTAGTTTACAACTGCTTCCTTTGTTTAGCTAGCACACAGTGAATAAACATGTATATTTAAATACAATAACATCACTTTGGCGCTTATTTAAGAATGAGTTGCACAGCTATAATAATTTTGTCACACATCTTAGGGTAAAGAAATGTTCCAGAAGGAACCTTACGACCAACCAAAGTAAAACTAACAATGTATAAAAACTTATTCATTCATATAATAATGCAAGCTCAAATACAAATAAAAGCTCATTTTTTTGTAAGTATAAACAGAGTATCTCGTGTATTTTTACTGCATCAAATTATATTTGAGCGTTTGTCTTGGCTTCACTCCGGTTATTTGTAGGGTTCCCTCTGATATTTTTAATACATTTAGGTTAAACAAACCTAACAATGTGGTCTGTAAAATTACAAAAATACTCCCGGGCAAATCGAGTTATGTCCTGACTATGTCTATTAGACAAGGCGATTTTTTTTTGCCGGTTTGTATGTTTTGAATCCTTTTGCATGCAAATCTTAGCACGGTTTGTACAGATATACCATGTGCAATTGCTGTTTCCTTTGTTGATGCAAATGGATTCGCAGTGTGCTTTGCAATAACATTCCGATGGCGGCGTGCAAACTGAGGAGCGAACATCTTGGGGGCAAAACCAGGCTTAATACGTTGAACATCTCCAGTGTCACCATGACGCTGAATTCACAATCTGAAGGCTTTTCTCTGCAAATAAATAAATCCTAAATTAGAAGAATGATCCTACAAAGTAATCTTCCTACCATTTAACATTTATTGAAACCTAATATTAAAAAACATTGTAGGTTACTATTGAATGCCGGCTTAGAATAGCATCACCCCATGTCTTACCCATGGGTGTCGTAAGAACCGACTAAGGGACTCGAGGGATGTGTATTGCAATTTTAGGCGATCGGCTGACAACCTGTTACTATAGTGATACACGGTTATCTGATTGACCCTCAAGCTTTTGTCAGACGTGGTGTTAATATCCGTTTTACGGCCGTTAACACTCTGCCTACCCCGTAAGGGATATAGGCGTGATTTATGTATGTATGTATGTTACTATTGAAATGAGAATCACATTATTATATTACAACGACGTAACACAATATTTTACTTACCGAAATATTTAATTTACGAGCGATTGCACTCATTGACATTTCCTGTTCATGTAACACCACAATTTCAGCCTTTATAAAAACTGATAATGAAAATGAAAATGAAATAACTTTATTCAATGTAGGATAGCATTATCACTTATTGATAAATTATGCATTATAATAAAAATTGATAAAGTTCTGTTAGAATTCAAAAACATTGTTGTCGCTTCCAAAGAAGACGATCAATAGTAAAGAAGCGAATTAATTCAAGCTGAACTGGTTATTTATAATTATTTTTTATTGGCTACCTGCAATAAAGACTCGCGGTATATTCAACCATTTCTGATCTGACTATCTATGACGCGCCATGTTATTGATAAGCTTGTAGCAACCAGTTAAAAATTTTAACGTTCTACGTAACAAGCATCTGGTCTAGGGGCTTCGCTGTCGGATACAACGCAGCATAGCCACGGTTCGAATCTCGGCCTGCGCCAGAGTGGTAACTGTCATATTTTTATGTTAAAATTTTAGTTCCTAAGTGAATCCGAATGATTGCGAGTTCGATTATACTTCGTATTTGGCTTGCGAGAAAGTTTCCAGCAAGTAATTTAAACAGGTTTAAGTGACGTATGCAACGCTAGTAGATTCCGGCTAACTAGCTCAGTGCTGCCACCAAGTTTAAATATTGGCGAAGAGTTTTATGTGGTGGTATGTGGTTGTAATTTTATAGTTAGTGTCGCTGGTGGTGCCATCTTTGTGTTGAATAGAGAATAAATTCCTTCGATACTTCGCATATGCATGCCTGTTACCTTAAGTGGTATAAGAGACTGTACCCTATAAGTATTCTGAGAGCCATCCATGACACCCTTTAATACAGTAATGATTAAATGTAATCATTACACTGGTACAAATAATGTGGCGTAGTTGGTACATTTTTAAATGAAAAAGTAGTTATTGTGGCATAACTGTAATAGTTAGACATATGGTATCGCGGACATTATTATAGATATTGATGTCTTCTATAAAACTGTAATACATCACTTTGCTCTATTGTCAATAATTTCCACAACGTTCGCGATATAAGATATTTTTCTGGTACATTTTTCACACGTTGGGTTACATTATCGAAATTTTCACGCGGATCCCTATTTTTTGTCTGGTATAAAATATAACCTATGTTAATCAGGAATAATGTAGGATTCTAATAATAAAAGAATTTTTAAAATTGAGCCAGTAGTTTCGGAGCCTATTCGATGCAAACAAACAAACAATCAAATCTTTCGTCTTTATAATATTAGTGTAGACAACTTTCATATTTTTTTAGAGTTACCTTTAGATGTAAACGGTATACTCGAGCAATATTTCATAACTAGGTATAAGTGCCTATTAGATTACGAAAATAATACTATGTCTTTAAAGATAAATAATGAAAGAATATCAGTACATATACAGTTTAACACAGTAGGATCTAATACCTGCTGCTCATCCATCCTGCTGCACATCAATGACCTCCTTCGGCATGGTATTATTGGATACGCAGATGATAGTACCGTTTCAGAGAGATACTTGACAGGTGCAAAAACCAGTGGGGATGAAATACGTTCGTTAATCACTCGTCTGTCGCTTCATACTATAACAATTTCATTGGTTTTGTACAAGCTACGCTTGTACTTTTTATTTCGTAATACCTAAATGCCCAGCCGAACGTAAGTAGGTTAGCTTAGTTAGCAATATCGTTATTTCATACTTCTTTTGTGAAATAAATCAGTGTTCAATAGTCACTCAAGCGATTCGGTTGTTTAACTTGTCCTACGGGATTTAACCCCTAGCGTAGCAATCTTAGCGAAGCTTTAGCGTCAATATCTCATCTATTGTACCGTAACGGCGACGGGACGGTACATTTGTTCCTTCGAGCTTACGTACAAGCGGGAACCGGCGCGTGTGAATAAACATTTGTTCGTGTTGGAACTACGTGCGTACGTTGAACTAGCGAGTGTGGTGATTTCGGGACTCGTTACTCACATAATCACCAGCGGGTCTGGAGACTCATTCAGCAGCGTCTACAGCGGAGTCTAGGGACCCACTCATCAGTGTTAACAGCGGAGTCCGGGAACTCAATCAGCGACTTCTGGGGTGGAGTGGAGCCACTTAGCAGTATCAGAGTTTCTTCTATTTCTACGAGTCGGAAGGGTCTGTGACTCGCCTAGCGGCAGATTTCAAGTAAGATCGTACATATTTTATTTACCTAATCAGCGACAGCGACAATGGTGGATTACGATGCTTTATTCACCCGCCAAGGAGTTCTCTTCAGCGAGATTCAGCGTATCGGCGTTAATTTTGGCAAGGATCCAGCGAACCGAAAGCATACTGCGTCTATTAAATAGCGTTAAAAAGCGTTAGATAATTTGTGGGGAGAGTTCGATCAAAATAATACTCAACTAGAGGCTGTAGAAATAAAGTCGCAGAGATATTTTAAAGAAAAGATTTATGAGCGTACCAGAACTTTATATTTTGAAACTAGGAAGGAAATAGCGACCTTTCAACCTTACGATGCGGGTAAACCGGAAAAACTTGAAAGGGAAGGTACCACAGAAAACGGGGTAGGTAAGGAGACAACCAAGATAGAAGAGCTTTTATCCCTTCAAAGAACAAACTTTCGAGCATTTAAGCGTCATCTACTAAGCATAAAAGTAAGTGAAATCAGCGAGAAATGGGAACTAGAGGACGAGCTGCGCAGCGTACAAGCTAGGTGGACTACTATAGACCAGCTACATCTACAGATAGATAATATTCTTGAAGGTGAGGATGAAATTTACCAGGACGCATTAGTCAAGCAGGAGCTGGATTTTAAGAAAATCAAAAAAGCGTTAAATCAAAAACTGTCAGCTACATCTCATATTCAGCGAGCTACACCACTGTTAGAAATACCTACTTTTACGGGCAAGTATTCTCACTGGCCTACATTCTTTGACCCTTTTACGGAATCTATCCATAACAACAATTTTCTGTCGAAAGCACAAAAGATGCAGCACCTGAAAGGTAAAGTGAAAGGGGAGGCAGAGCGTCTGATTCAACATTTAAATATATCCGACGTCAACTACGACTTAGCTTGGGAACTTTTGACCCATCGCTACAACAACCCCCAGGTACTTTTCACGTCCCAAATTGAGACGTTTTTGAATCAGCCTAACGTGAGTAAACAAACCTCAAATGAGCTTAAGCGCCTTTATGACACCTCTACTGAATGTATTCACGCTATTCATAACCTAGGTGTGGATACTACCACCTGGGATCCCCTTTTGGTCCATTTATTAACAAAAAAATTAGATATCGAAACTTATACAGCATACAAAGAAGCGCGTAAGTCTCCCAGGGATCTAGCGTCCTTAGATGAACTAATGAGTTTTCTCGAGAGTAAATTCATTGCCCTTGAGCCGACTCATAAGTGAGAGAAGGAGAATTCAGCCGTAGCTAAGCCAGCTCCATTCTATCGTCCAAGACCAGCTTCAGCGTTCCAGCCTAAACCAGCTCTACAATATCAGCCTAAGCCACATTTCATGCAAAATAGTTACAATAAAATTCCATCGAAAACATATCAAGCTGCTTTTACATCCGCTGGAAAGTGTCCACTATGCAATTCAGTACACGAGCTCTTCAAATGCCCCAGGTACGAAAACATGCCAGCGGAAACAAGATTGAGAACAGTTGAGAAACTTCAATTATGTCGGAGTTGCCTTTTTAAACATGCAAATAATAACCCATGTATGTCAAATAAGAGGTGCAAACGCTGCAATTCTCAACATCATACGTCTATCCACGACGCGTGTAACATCAGCTCATTGAACCCAGCGCCGGGGTCAAGCTATCAAAATTACTCAGCTGAACAAAAGGTGCCAACAACTGCAAATGCCAATGCTGTAAATCAGCCAGCGACGGTACCTTACAACAAGCCGTACTCAGCAAATCACGCGGGCGCTAGTGATGACGAGGAAAAATTATTAGCTACAGTTTTATTAAAAGTCAAAGCGATCGACGGTAATTACGTAACACTACGTGCATTCTTAGACGGGGGCAGTCAGATTACTCTAATATCAGCAAAGGCCGCTCAGCTGTTGGGATTAACACGCCAAAAATTCAGCGTATCCGTAACAGGTGTAGGGATGAACACCACCCACAGTAAAAGCAAGGTATTTATACAATGTAAATCCATTTATGAGGATTACAACTTTACCACTGAAGCGTCAGTTATGCCTCGTATGGTAGTAAGCGATCTGCCAGTCAATTCATTCAACATCCAATCGTATCCTCAGTTCCATCACTTGAACCTAGCAGACCCCGAGTATAATGTGTCTAAGCCGATCGACATATTACTTGACGTCAGCGTTTATTCTGATATTATCTTAGACGGCCTAATAAAAGGTTCTCAAGATGAACCTATAGCTCAGCGAACGAAATTAGGCTGGATAATAACCGGAAGCGTAACAAAAATGAAAACTCTCAACTGTAGCGCGGTCATTAACAATTTAGATGACATTATGTAAATATTGGGAAATGGAAGAAATCCCAAATACGTCAGCGGAGCTTACAAATGAAGAGCAATATTATGAAGAGCTTTATATAGCTACTACAAAGCGCTTGGAGAACGGAAGGTACGAAGTAGCATTGCCTATGAAACCTGACTACGAAAAAAAGCTCGGGTCCTCCAAACCAAAAGCGACAGCTCAGTTTTTTCAGCTAGAAAGGAAACTGATAAAAAACGACGCACTTTCTGAAAGCTACAAGAAGTTTATGTTTGAATATCAGCAATTAGGTCACATGCGTCTAGTGACTGACAGCGATTCGCCTAAATGCTATCTACCTCAACATGGCGTCATCAAAGAAGATTCTACCACCACTAAGTTGCGTGTGGAAGCTAACGCCGCCGCCAATACAAGTTCTGGAAACAGCTTAAATGATGTCATGGAGTGCGGTCCAAATCTTCAGCATGATTTATCAACGTTGATATTGAAATGGAGACAGCATAAATACGTTATTACTGCGGACATTGAAAAAATGTTCCGTCAGATTTTAGTAAGAAAGTGTGACCAGCAGCTGCAAGCCATCATCTGGAGAGAGTCGCCACTTGACCCACTCCAGGAATATTTACTGACAACAGTTACTTATGGAACTAAAGCTGCTCCATACCTAGCGATGCGCACGCTAAGGCAGCTAGCTAAAGATGATGCCAATAAATTTCCCTTAGCCGCCAAAGCTATAGAAAACAACTTTTACATGGATGACTTACTAAGCGGGGAAAACACTTTGCAAGCAACAAAGGAGTTGCAAGCTCAGCTTATTGAATGTTTAAAGGGAGCAGGAATGAACCTCAGAAAATGGTCAGCTAACGATCTGGAACTCTTAAAAAATCTATCTGCCGAACAGCTGGACAAGCCCTTTGACTTCAAATGTTCGGAATCTAGAAAGACCCTAGGACTGCGATGGACACTCTACTCCGATTCATTTATGTTTACAAACAAAATAGAACACAGCGATAAATGCATCACAAAACGTCAGCTACTTTCGGAAATATCCAAGTTATTTGACCCCTTAGGTTGGTTATCACCACTAACCATTCGAGCGAAAATTATTTTCCAGAAAACATGGTCACTTAGCATGATATGGGATGACGTAATACCAGAAACGATTCAAAAAGATTGGATACAGTTAAGAAAGGAATTTCAAGACGTAAAGTTGTTGGAGATACCTAGGTACATAGGTAATACACAAATTCCGTTTCAACTTCACGGATTTAGCGACTCGTCCGAAAAAGCTTATTCCGGCGCCGTGTACTTGGTAGCTCAAAAAGATAAAGGCAAGTCACATCGCGTCTGGTTGTAGCTAAAACAAAGCTAGCTCCACTGAAGAAAAAGATATCACTGCCTCGTTTAGAACTGTGCGGTGCATTACTTCTAGCGAACTTAATGAAAACTGTAAAAGATTCATTAAAAGGTGCTGATTATGATGTCTACGCATGGAGCGACTCTACAGTGGTCTTAGGATGGCTCCACGGCGATATTAACCGATGGAAGCAATTCGTATCAAACCGGGTTCGACAAATAACGGAAATAATACCAGCTGTAAATTGGAACCACGTCCGGTCCGAGGAAAAAGCCGCGGACTGTGCCACCCGAGGCTTACCTATATCTAAGCTACAAAACAACTCTATTTGGTGGACCGGCCCAGACTATTTAATTAATTTTGACCCCAGCAATATCAAAAATAAAATGTATGAAGCTCCGACGCTGGAAGCGAAAAACGTCAGTGTAAATGCAGCTTTACATCAACCTAACTCTACGTGGATAAATAAATTAATTGAAAACAACAGCTCCATTACGCGCGTTGCACGGATAGTGGCATGGGTATCGCGTTTCAGTGCGTCACTTCTACACAAAGTTGCACACTCAGACACATTCTTATCAGCTGATGAAATCAAGAATGCATATTTATTGATCGCAAAACAAATACAAGCGCAAGAATTTGAAAGCGATATAGAAAATATAAAAATCAAAGGTCATGTTCGGCCTAACAGCCCATTAGCGAATCTTTTACCATACTTAGATGAAAACGGGATCATGAGAGTGTCCGGACGCCTCGGGCAGTCTAACCTATGCAGCGCAGCTAAACATCCTATAATCTTGCCGAATAACCATCGCTTCACTGATTTAATTATACGCCAAGCGCACTTGACTACTTTACACGGTGGGCCCCGGCTAACACTGTCCTTTATCAGAGAAAACTTCTGGATAGTAAGTGGAATGAGGACAGTAAAACGACAAATACGAACTTGCGTTAAATGCCGACGTTTCAGCCCTGAAAAGCAAGCGCAAATAATGGCGGATCTCCCAAAGGCTAGGGTCACTCCATCCAAAATATTTGCCCATACGGGGGTGGATTTTACGGGAAGTGCTGACCTGAAATTAAAAGGAAGAGGTGGAAGGACATACAAAGGCTACGTGGCAGTATTCGTATGCCTAGCTACTAAGGCCGTTCATCTAGAACTGGTGTCGGATCTAAGTACTCCAGCATTTTTAGCAGCCTTTACTCGATTTTATTCCCGGCGGGGAGTCCCTAAGCGAATGTATAGCGACAATGGAACGAATTTTGTTGGAGCTAAGCGAGTTATAGATAAAGAGTACCGGGAAATAATAAAAACCATTAATCAAGACTTCTTCAACGAGATAAGTGAACTTGGCGTCGAGTGGTCTTTCAACGCACCAGCCTGGCCAACTGCCGGTGGCCTCTGGGAGGCAGCAGTTAAGGGCTTTAAGCGGCATCTAAAAAGGGTCTTAAGCGAGCACAAAGTACTAACCTATGAGGAATTCACCACTCTGATTCAGCAGATTGAAGCGTGCCTTAATTCACGGCCTCTGTTTCCTTTGACTGAAAATCCTGAAGATACCTATTTAACACCTGGTCACTTTCTCATCGGAGACTCTATAATATCAAGACCACAAATGGACCCAGACCAGGTGAACTTACCCGAGCGATGGGAACTAGTTCAAAGCATGAACAAGCGTTTCTGGAAACTTTGGTCTTCAGATTATCTTCAGCACCTGCAGACTAGATCAAAGTGGCGGGTTCCTACTAAGAACTTAGAAGTCAATGATATTGTCTTGGTAAAAGAAGACAACTTACCTCCAGGCAAATGGGCAATGGGCAAGGTTCAAGAACTACATCCCGGTAGAGATGGATACGTGAGAGTTGTGTCTATTAAAACTCAAGGAAATGTATTAAAGCGTCCTATAACTAAGCTGGTTCCATTACCTATTGAGAATACATCTAACGAGAAAACAGTTACCACAAATCAAACAAATCATGAAAACCAGCCATCAACAAGCTCAAAGAGAACAACACGCGGCAGTAGACATAGCATTTTTAAAAATTGTTTCACAGCTACTCTTTTACTTTTGGCAATGTTCGTCGCACCTTCGACTCAGCTCGTGGCACCTAGCGTCAATACGACTTCACTGAAAGATAACAGAGCGTTACATTTCGACAAGATGTCTGACCTTCAGTTTATTCGAGAAGAATGGCGGCTGGTAGTTTACTATAATCTCAGCGGCTACTGGCAAGCACTAACGGATATGGAGACTTACGTAAGGCACCTAGAAGGAATGACGAGAAAGTCGACTCAACCGACGTACTAATCAATTACAAACCAACTAGCACATGAATTATCTGAAATAAAACATTATAACTGACTACTACAAAGCTCGAGCGTAAGACAGAAACGAGGTTTGGTAAATGGTGTTGGAAGCGCAGCGAATTATTTATTTGGAGTACTTGATGACAACTTTGCGCGACAATACGCAACGGACATCGAAAAAATTACATACAACGAAAATCATCTGAAACAGCTAATAAAAAATCAAACTACAATAATTGAAGCAGAATATAACATCATACAGCGAAACGAACAAATCATGAACAAGCAATTTTCACTAATTAAACCACCTCGGAAGTATATCAACAGAAATGAACAAACTACGTTCTGATGTAGACTATGGTCTCTACATCACCTCATCGGCTTTATCTGCCAACATCATACTAGAAAGCTTGCGACGCATGCAAAATTCTCTTATAGACACAGTAACTGATATCAGTCACGGTCGCATCGATACACATTTACTTACATCCGAACAACTTGAGGCACAAATGAACTTTATATCGGGCCAGCTACAGGGTGATCTGAAAACTCCTGTAGAAGCTGCGAATATTCGTGACTTATACAAACTACTTAAGGTGAAAGCGAAGGTCTATAAGAAATATGTAATTATAGAGATAAAGGTTCCTCTTGTAAGCGTTGAAATATACGAGCTCGATAAAATAATAAGCGTGCCTCAGAAATAAAAGGAAAATTATTACATCACTATACCTACCTACCCCTATCTAGCGTTTAACCTGCAAAAAGACATGGTCGTATTTCTAACTGATTATGGGTCAATTTCAACAAGTCTGTTATTTGTCTAATTTTGGTGGCAATTTTTATTTGTTAGTTTTTTGATAATATTTTGATAAATTCTAAGAATATATCACATTTTGATTGTCATGTATCGAGGGCCCCGTTATAGATATTTTAGTTTTTAAGATATTTCAGTTTAAGTCCACCAAAATTAGAAATTTAGCCCACCAAAATTGACTCATGCCACCAAAATTAGAAAAGGGGCCACCAAAATTTGAAAATTATCTGCAATGACCTTTGTGGGTACCTAACGGAATTCTGGGGGATGTGCAGTGATCCTTGTGAGTACCGAACGGAATTCTGGGGGATGTGCAGTGATACTTATTAGTACCAAACGGAATTCTGGGGGATGTGCAGTGATTCTTTTGAGTACCCAACGGAATCCTGGGGTATACGTATGCAGTGATCCTTGTGTGTACCCAACGGAATTCTGGAGTATGTTTAGTGATTTTTGTGAGCATCCAACTGAATTCTGGGGTGTGTGCAGTGATCCTTGAGAATACCTAACGGAATTCTGGGGGATGTGCAGTGATTCTTGTGAGTACCTAACGGAGTTCTGGGGTGTGTGCAGTGATCCTTGTGAGTACCCAACGGAGTTCTGGGGTGTGTGCAGTGATCCTTGAGAGTACCTAACGGAATTTTGTTGAATGTGTAACGATCCTTGAGAGTACCAAACGGAATTCTGGGGGATGTGCAGTGATCCTTGTGAGTACCTAACGGAGTTCTGGGGTGTGTGCAGTGATCCTTGTGAGTACCCAACGGAGTTCAGGGGTGTGTGCGGTGATCTTTGAGAGTACCTAACGGAATTCTGGGGGATGTGTAGTGATCCTTTTGAATACCAAACGGAATTCTGGGGAATGTGCAGTGATCCTTGTGAGTACTAAACGGAATTCTGGGGGATGCGCACTGACCCTTGTGAGTACCAAGCGGAATTCTTGAAGATGTAAATAGATCTTGGTGAGTATCTTACAGAATTCTTAAAAGTTGTGTAGCGATGTTCGTGAATAGGAACCTAATGGAATTCTTTGGACGTTTGCGTTAATCATCGTGAGTCTGAGTGACTAACGGAATTCTTGGAATGTGTGCAGTAATTATTGTGTGTACCTTACACAATTTTTCAAGGATTGGACTGTGCAACAATCTTCGTAACTTTGAGTGCCGACCCAAAATTTCGGGAGGTGTGCAGTGATCCTTGAGAATACCTAACGGAATTCTGAGGGATGTGCAGTGATTCTTGTGAGTACCTAACGGAGTTCTGGGGTGTGTGCAGTGATCCTTGTGAGTACCCAACGGAGTTCTGGGGTGTGTGCAGTGATCCTTGAGAATACCTAACGGAATTCTGGGGGATGTGCAGTGATTCTTGTGAGTACCTAACGGAGTTCTGGGGTGTGTGCAGTGATCCTTGTGAGTACCCAACGGAGTTCTGGGGTGTGTGCAGTGATCCTTGAGAGTACCTAACGGAATTTTGTTGAATGTGTAACGATCCTTGAGAGTACCTAACGGAATATGCAGCGTTTTCAGTGATTACCACATTACGACATACGAAAATATTATCAGTGATCATAGTAACTAAGCACTGAAAGGGATTATTGGGGGAATCTTGGTAAGTACTAACGGAATTCTGGGGGATGGTGCAGTGATCGAGGTGAGTACCTATGGAATTCGTAGTTTGGTGAGTATTCAGCTTTTTAGATTAGGAACCGATGAATAAACTACCCTATGGAATCTCTTGGAGTAGGCATCTAACAAAATGATTATACCAAGAAGGAACATGGAAGAACATGAAATTTATATTGAATTTGCAAGTAGAAAGGGCATAAATATACCTGCAGATGATAAAAGGGTTCAGCTTACATTCTATTTAGGTAAGAAATCATCATTATTTTTACCATTTTAAACTGCTTAGTATGTAAACAGATAAGGATGTCAATTTTGGTGGTTGGAACCAATTTTGGTGGCCTCTAATAAGCCACCAAATCCACCAAAATTGGCCCACCAAAATTGAGACAAAGCCTTTTTGTAAATATAAAAAAATAAGTGTAAGTTTTAGATCAAAATAAATTCTATAAGTGTAAGGAGTGACAAATGACACATCAAATTCCACAGCAATAGTTTATGGTTGTACACAAAGTAATGAAATAATCGAACCACCAAAATTGCAACCGTTTTTTAGATAATTGCGTAAAGTCTGTACTTACGTTTTTGGCGGGAACATGCATCGTCGCCGCACCCAAGTAACCATCACAAGCGCTTGAGCGCAAGTGGCCGGGACGCGGTGTGGCAACAGGGCGTTGGGAATATGCATTAGAGATGAGATACCATCGTTCAAAATTTTTCCACCAAAATTGTTTTTTTTTTCGGACACTTCTTTTCACCCGTTTAACTTTATAGTACTTAAGGTAGTTGTCTTAAATATAAAACTAAGAGTTAGTTTACATATCTAGGAAGACATTTGAGCTAGTTGGAAACATCTCATGTCTTGAGGGAAAAAATCATAGAGAGTTTTCTTCTCAAATTTGGATTCCGGACACACCACCAAAATTAGGAAATGGCGCTTTAGCATTTTTTTTTATTTTGTTGTATTTACTTATTATTGTTAATTATCATATGCACATTTAAAAACAAGCGTATATTTAAAGATTTTTTTTTTTTATTGCTGTATCTGTACTTCTGACTAGGATTTTCAGCTCGGACACGTTAAAAACACGTCTGGGAAAATGAGCCTTATGATCTACAAGCTTGTCTTCACACCTCTGAGGAAAAACTGTTATGCACATTCGACAAGCCTTCATACAATTTAGACCCAGCTCAGAAAAACATTTGTGATGTAACTTTAATAAATTCTGGCAATAATACATCACCTTGTATCTATGAGCAGTCGCCGTGCGTAAATAGATGGTTCCAATTACACAGTCAGCGTATTTGGCTATATTCCTGCTGCGAAAAATGCAACGTACGAATATTTTGCTCACCTGATATTATCTCTATGAGTACTATAGATGGAAACGGCCTTCTCACTATGAATCAAGGCTGCACTCTGAAGAGTGACTCATTTACTATTCACTCTCACATTGACTACCTTAAAAAGGTTAACGTCAACCCTATTATCGAAGCCCCAGAACCTATACTAAACAGCATAATGAATACTTCTATGCCAAAACTTAGCTACCAATTCACTACAGAAAGTCATTGTGAAGCATATGATCAGATTAGGAACGAGATAGATTCATTGAAAAGCGAGCCTACGTCAGATCTTAGCATACATGATATACATCTATACTCAATCAGCTATGGAACAATTGGGGTTCTGCTTGAGCAGCAGCCCTAGTTATTATTCTTCGAGCCAGGAGGAAGAGATCTTGTCGCAATCAAGGGAAAGGCCCGGAAGTACTTTAAAAATATAATTTATTAAGTGAACCCGACAGAGTTACGGCTTATAATATTCAACAAATAATCTTAATCACTAGTTTATATACTAATAAAAACCTACTATTAATGCTGAGGTGTTAAGAGATGCAATGTCTAGTCAGCTGATGACCGGTTGCTTACGAATGAGATATTGGTGGGTGCATCGAACTTAACTCCTCCCTCCCCAAGAGCGAAATTATCCGAAGGAGATGAAGTCGGCTTCGGAGAATTTCGTTTTACAAAATAGCTTAAAAAGAAATATCTATATGAGAGAAAAATAATTACTGAAATTATTATAGCAATATATAAAAATAGAGTCCATAAATTAATGTTGTTATTGATAGTAAATGAATTGTCTTTCCACTTATTGTCACTAACACTGTATTTTACGCAGTTCAAGATTTCTCTGACGTTACTAAAGTCTATTCAACGGAGATCCAACTGCTTGGTATCCTTGTATACCTCTCGCGTGAAATCTGGCATCTGGATTGGTGGTAGAAACGTCTCCATTGATGACCCATTGGTTGCTGCTCCGATAGTAATGTTCCCTATAATAGTTTCACAGTTTGGTCCCGGTGATAATATGTATGTACCACGTAACATCTGCTTCCTTGTTTCATCGCTGCAATTTTCCGTAACAGTGATGTCATCTCTGGAGTAAAGTAGCCAATAGTCATCTGTAAGCTTTAATATCAAAACCTTCTCCATTACTACTGGGTTCTGGTGACATAAAGATAGATTATTCTTTAGTAACATAAGTTGCTCAATACAGGATTCGGTGTGGTAATGTACAATGGAATCTTCTGTACACAGGAACTTCTTGTTATCAATCGCCTGGCAGGAACTTGTTACGGCCCTGTACTTCAATCGATTCACCAGAAGGAAAGGATGTTTTGGGACTATGATATAGGTTTTATTTTGGATAGGATTATATATAGGTATAGGAACAATTTTATAATATAAGTACGTATATTCTTCTATTAAAGGTATTTCTAATATAAAAACTAAAGTAGTGTTATTCATATAAGATTTTAAAATTATATTTCTTTCTAATTTTACTAAGTTATTTAATGTTACAGGGTAAATTAATCTAGCATGTTTTTCTATTGTTTTTAAAATATTCAAAAGTTCTGTTGAGTTAATGACTGACTGATGTAAAGTATATATTTTGCTGAAAGCCATTGCTGTCTCAATTTCTTGAACTACGCTAAAAATAGTTCGAAAGTTATTTAAAATCTGATTTAAATTATTCATTATTGATATCAACTGTGAAGTATTATACTCCTGTTTAGAAAGCGTGTCAATTTGCGTAGTTTTGTGTCGTAAATGCAACACATTAAAATTAATATCATCTGAAATATTTACTAGTTTATCAAATGCTTTTTGCATTAACGAGATTCTTCGTTCAACCAAATGTTCCTTTGAACCTAAACTACTTATTTCTTTATCATACTTAATTGCGTCTTCATTATCTAAATTCCCTGAAATTACTTTTATTAATGAGCCCAATGGGTTTAGAAGCTCTCTTTTAACTCTTACAGTTGGCAAAATTTGATGCAACCTGTCTTTAGTTAATTCTAAAAATGACTCGATTTGTACTTCTAATCCCAATAGTTCACGACGTGCTTCCGAATTTTTACTTATAATATCTTTTAACCTAAAGTACTCAACTATATTATTACTCAAATGTGTACTTAAATTATTTAAATCTAATGTTTTATACACTCTCCACTCATTACTCTTCACCACTGCTGAACCCATCCTCATTGGAGCTATGCCTGGACTCCGCTCGAGATTCTGAACGTTCAGACTGAGCCCCTGACCTGCTTGGGCCAGCAACAGCATCCACCACGTCCAACACCTGTGGAGGTCGTTTTACATTTCTGAGTGCTACACGAGTATTTCGTTTTTTTAGCTCTACGGGCACTATATTCCTACTTGGTTTATCTATAACTTTCGCTTTCTCATACCTAGGTACTTCCTTAGCCTTCCTGGTCCTAGTCGTTTTCATAAATACTTCATCATCCGGCTTTAGTTCTGGTGGAATTTCACCTCCCTTTTTCTCTCTAACCTTAACCTTATCTTCTTTCAACTTATCTGACACATACTCGTACAGGACTTTAAGACGTTTCCTATGGTCTTGAACTAGTTTTTGTAATAAATTACGTTCCCTGTCTGTATCAAAAACATTTCCTAACTCTGTTTGTCCAAAAGCAATCTCAAATGGGGTGAAGTCGGTTGCAGAATGTATAGTGTTATTGTATCCCATAATGACATAAGTCATAACAGATGCTGCATCCTGATCGGTCTTGGGATACCTAGCCAACCTATACATTTCTATTATGGTACTATGGAATCTCTCTACAACAGCCATTGAACTAGGATTATTAGGTGTACCGATATGAACTTCTACCTTATGCATTGCCAAAAGTTCCTTTAATAACTGGTTGTTAAATTCCGCCCCTGAGTCACAATTAATTTTCTTTGGAAGACCGTACATGCTGAAATATTTAATAAGGGCTCGTACGACTTCTGGTGTGCTTCTATTAGGAATGTCAATAGCTTGTCCTAGTTTACTGAAAGCATCTCCTAACGTGACATAGTATTTACCCTCAATAAAAAGTAAATCCATGAAAACTTCCTGAAAAGGGGAATTTTGAGTTTGAGTCAACTGAATCTGAGGTTTGATGGGTTTGCGATCATATTTCATTTTCCTACATTTTTCACAACTATTTATAATGGCTGAAATGGTTTCTTTCATATTGGGCCACCAATAGTGTCTTTTTAGCTTCGTCATGGTTTCCCTAATCCCTCTGTGACAAGTCTTCCCTTCATGATATTTCAATATAACATTCCTTTGGTCTTCTTCTGAATCTGTTAAATTAACTACTCGTTCTGTACATTCCATTAAATTAACACTGCCCTTTTTATATAATTGAGTAACAACCATTGAAAAAATTTTGCGAAAAGAAGGGTCCTCAAAATAGATAAAATATTTGTGTTTAAAATCTACATATTTCTTTAAAAGATCCTTTACTAGTTGTTCATTATTATTTAAAGGCATGTGTACTTCCAGAATTCTTTGTTTGTTATTAGACAAATCTTTAACAGTAGAATGAGGTCTAGACCATGTGTATACCAATATTTGTTTTGGTTTGGTATCAATGGCCTCATTTAGAATAGGAATACCTTCATGTTCCCTATTAGAGATTGAATGGGCGGTAGCACCATCGTCTGAATCTGAAAGATCAACAACTTCCATTTTTTTACTAGAAGACCTAATGTCATTTTCTAGCTCTCTAACAACTTCCCTCACTCGATCATCGTTATCATCTATGTTCACTATCATCGACTCTATATCATCATTAAATGCATTCACTTGAATTCGTGATAATGCGTCAGCGTTAGTATTTTGTGTACCTTTCTTATAACGTGTCTCGTAATCGAATTCCTGTAAACGTAATCTCCATCGGCTTAATTTGGTATTGGGTTCCTTAAGAGAATCTAACCAGGCCAAAGGTTGATGGTCTGTAAATATAGTGAACTTATTGCCATAAAGGTAAGGTCTGAAGTATTTTACAGCCCATACCACAGCTAAAAGCTCTTTCTCTATAGTGCTATATCTGGCTTCAGTATCTGACAAAGTGCGACTGGCATATGCCACAGGTCTATCTGAACCTATCGGACCTTGTGACAAAACGGCTCCCAGGGCAAAATTGGATGCGTCTGTGGTCAGCACAAAAGGCTTTGTGAAGTCTGGATACTGAAGTATAGGAGCATTAGTTAATAGTTTCTTTAAAGTTTCAAAACTGTTTCTATATTCGTCATTAACTACAATTTTCTGTCCTTTTTTTAAACATTTTGTAAGCGGTCTAGCTATTTTGGCAAAGTCCTTGATAAATTTCCTGTAATACCCAGCCAATCCTAGAAAACTTTTTATTTCTGTTACGGTTTTGGGAACTGGATATTTTAATATGGCATCAATTTTATCAGTGTTAGGCTTCAAACCTTCACTAGTTATAGTGTGGCCAAGGTACAATACTTCTTTACGTAAGAAATGAGATTTGTCAAGTTGTACCTTAAGATTGGTCTCACGAAATCTGTCAAAGACTGCTCTCAATTTCTGAACATGCTCCTGAAGACTTTTTGAGAATATAATGACATCATCTAGATAGACAAGACAATGTAGTCCTTGGAGTCCTCTTAGTACATTATCCATTGTCCTTTGGAATGTGGCAGGAGCCGTTTTTAAACCAAAAGGCATCCTGTTAAATTCATAGTGGCCAAAAGGTGTACTAAATGCAGTTTTAGCTCTATCAAATTTATCTACTTCGATTTGATGGTATCCGCTTGCCAGATCTAAAGTTGTAAAATACATGCTATTCCCTAGCATATCAAAAAGATCATTTATATTTGGCAAAGGATACTTGTCATCAGTAGTAATATCATTTAGACGCCTATAATCCACTACCATTCGCCACTTTTGTTTGCCAGAAGCATCCATCTTCTTTGGCACCAAATGAACCGGAGCACTCCAGGGAGAGTGGGACTCTCTAATGACGTCATCTTTTAACATTTTGTCTACCTGCTTCTTAATTTCCTCAGTTTGAGAAGGAGGCAACCTATAGGCTCTAACATGTACTGGGTCTTCGTGTTTCGTGCGAATTTGGTGTTTTACCTGGTTTGTAAAGGATAATGGGATATCCTCGCAATAAAACACGTCCTTATATTCCCTACAAATGCTTTTTATAGCCTTCCTTTCTTCTAAGTTCATGTGGTCAAATCTCAATTTGTTTAAATTATCTGTAAGTAATTTATCCACATTTTGACTTTCCGTAAAATTTACTCGGCTTTCTACATCCTGTACGTAAGGTTCTACTCTAAAAGGTGCAGTAATTGTCAATGTCTGCCCCTCCTCCGTTAAATTTTGTATAACGGTACTAGCATAACCGTTGCTACAAGTAACCAATGCTGAAGGCATTCTAACCCCTTTAAATTCAAAATTCCCTCTCCACACAACAAGTTGACGGGGAGCTTGACCCGCAACTCCCTACGAGGAGGCAAATCATACGTCTCTCTCATAGTAACTGGATTAGATACCTTAGGGGGATTATAAATCATCGGTATCTGTGTGGTTTTTGTGTAAAAAGTGTCGGTATCAAAACAAACTTTACCTCTCAATAGTTTCATTAAATCGCAACCTATCAATCCGTCGTACCTATCATCTACATTGTACACATAAAATTTATATTTTGTTTTTGACTTGAATATAGCCGGTAATGTGATAGTGATGACTTCATTATGCCTACTAGAAGCGTGAGTACTAACGACTTCAAAGGGTTCATAATGTTTAAACTGTTTGAAAAAATAATCAGCAACTCTAGGGCTTACAAAACTTCTCGAACTTCCCGTATCTAACATGAATATTGATTGCAACTCTGGTATTTTTATATGAGGCAAATTTAAACGACAACATGTGCAGTTTAAAGTTATTCTCTCCACCCTCCGGGATTCGAGGCTGTTATTGAAAAATTTGCCACCTGTTCATCACCTGAACATTGGCTATTGTGACCGACTCCGTCTGAGTACGACCCTGATGAGGAACCACCTGAGTACGGTCCTGGCATTACTTCGTTATCAAAGTTATTATCATCGGTGTAATTGACTCGCTTCGAACTAGCAGTACGCATTGTTACGTCAGTACTAGTACCGGACATATGACGCAGTTCACTGTCCGTTCTTTGCTGACCATGCGGAATGTTCGCCCTACTTGTTTGTTGCCACTGATTATTGTTTCGCAAGTTAAATGAATTATTTTGTCTAGGGAGATTCCTCAACTGGAAAGAATTATTACGAGAGCCTAGGTTACGGTTATCATTATTAAAGTCAAAATTACGTGGACTGAAATTATTATTTTCTGAAAAAGAATTGTTAGATGTAACAGGTAATGGATACTTTTGCGAATTGTTTTGCCTTGGAAGATTTGTAGAGTTATTTGAACTATTTGGTCTTTGATTCCTTGCATTACTACCGTTTTTAAAACTATTTTTAAAATCGTACACCGTTTGAAAGTTTTGCTCCTCCAAAACTATTTTCAATGCATCTTCCAGGGTTCCCACATTTCGCAAACGCACCAATCGAACTAAATAAGCTGGCAAATTGTATAGAAACACATTGAACGAAGAATTGTCATAAATGGTTCGGTTTGCTTGACGTAAATTAGCATCGTTAATAGTCTCACTCAACTTCGAAAATAATACGCTTCTTAAATGTTGAATTCTATGACAAAAATCTGAATAGCTTTCTCCCCTGTTAATTTTGATTGATTCTAACTCCAAAGCCAGACATTCTTCACTTCTTGGGTCACCGAAATGTTGAGACAATAATGTTTTCAAGTCCTCCCAAGTATCAATTTGCTCTCTCTCCCCGACTAATTTTGCAGCTTCCCCTGCTAATCTACTAGTTATCACATGAAACAAATAGTGATTCTGATTTTCATCCCCTCTAAAACTTTGCAAAATATATTCACATTTTTTTGTAAATAATGGCAATTGTCTAGAATCCCCTTCGAAAACTGGAATAATCTTCACTAGTTCGTTAGGTACTCTGTTAATACCTTCCATTGTAATAATTTTCTATTAAACGAGCGATGAATTCTAAATTGTCAATGTACTCGAAAGAGGAAAAATAAATTTAAAAAAAACTACCTATTTTCAACACACAAAGTATTAAACACAGAAATTGATGCGTAATAATACAAAATAAAATGTTATAACGTAGAGATTGATACGAAATAAAAATAATACGTTTAGATGAAAGAAATACGTATTTTATGGGAAAGTAATAAACGCAGAAGTTTATGTGTAATATTACATACGATAATTATTTCATAGAAATTGATATGAAATAACACAAATATGTATATAAAATACGTATATCCGACAAGAGGGTTATAAAGGAAAACTGAAAGGATGGTGAAAAGATTTACTCACAGTCCCGCAGCTACTCCCATGTCCTCTCAAAGTGGAATATTGGCCTCTGTCAGTGACTTCCTTCGGGTCTCCTTTTCTTGATAAATTTGTTTGTTTTGCGTAGGTTCTTCTTCTCTATTTAAACGTTGAAACGTACGTTGAAGCGTCTCGCAGAACAGGAACAAAAGTTTGATTGTTTCCCAATATACTACGACGACGGCCCGATAGAGAACCGACAGGCTGCACCAATCAAGGGAAAGGCCCGGAAGTACTTTAAAAATATAATTTATTAAGTGAACCCGACAGAGTTACGGCTTATAATATTCAACAAATAATCTTAATCACTAGTTTATATACTAATAAAAACCTACTATTAATGCTGAGGTGTTAAGAGATGCAATGTCTAGTCAGCTGATGACCGGTTGCTTACGAATGAGATATTGGTGGGTGCATCGAACTTAACTCGTGCAGCTCTCAGCGTCTCCCGGGGGGAGGGCCCCGGTGAGCGGAGCTGCAGCCAGCGGTAGCGTTAGTGCGTATGATGAGCGAAAAGTGATTAGTGAGTGTAGTGCTAGTGCGTTACGAAAAGCGATGAGCGTAGACAGTGTGCGTGTAGAAAGAGGTCCGGTGCCTCGCAAACCCCCGCGGTCAGTGTCGGTTCCGATCCCAAGCGAATCTTTCGGTGAAATAGTGGACTAGACACTCACAAAATATACAGAAAAGGATGAACACTCATTTACTAACTTGAACAGCATTATATCTAGATTATCTATACAACAATTCCTGTTTTTAATGTTCTAAACTGTTTCACCTTGTACTATAAAAGAAAGGTTTTATACCATGTAGAATATTTTCAGCTTCTAAATTTCATCATTGTTATCTTGCATCTAGACTATCCTCTAAGTCTTCTTTTTTCTTTTCTTTTCGGTTTGGCAAGATGTACAAGCAACGCTTGTACTTTTTATTTCGTAATACCTAATAGCCCAGCCGAACGTAAGTAGGTTAGCTTAGTTAGCAATATCGTTATTTCATACTTCTTTTCTGTCCCAGTCACTGACAGGCTTGAGCTTCTAGGCATGGAGTTGACATTAATTCTAAACTTCGGCGCGACCATCGAGTACAAGGCCCAAACGGCGGCTAAGAAGCTGAGCATCCTAAATAGAGTGAAGCGATACTTTACGCTTGGACAGTTTTAACTCTTTACAAAGCACAAGTCCGATCCTGCATGGAGTATTGCAGTCACCTTTGGGATGGCTCAGCCAAATACCAACTTACCGCTCTTGACTCGGTGGAACGCAGGGCCAAGAGGCTCATAGGCGACATAAAACTGGTGGACACCAAGCTACATAGCCTGGCACATCGCCGCAAGGTTGCCTGCTTGTCGGTTTTTTACAGATTGTACTTCGGAGAGTGTGCTCATGAGCTTCACGACCTTGTTCCAGCAGCTCCCTTCTACCATCGGACATCCAGACGCACCGCCGGATACCATCAGTACCTGGTTGCCATTCCACCAATTCGGACTAAGCGCTTCCAGTTATCATTTATAATGCGCACTGCTAAAGAGTGGAACTCACTACCTGCGTCTGTGTTTCCAAACGCATACAACCCTAATCTCTTCAAAATAAGAATGAACAGGTTTCTTCTGGGTGAGCTCGCTCCATCTTAGACTCTGTCTCTGTCCTATGACCTAGACAAGAGTCAAGAGCAAACCCATCATTAATAAATATATACATTTTTTAAATATATATATGATAGATACATATACATAAACTTTTACATATATACCTACAAATATATCAAATATACAAATTATACATAATTCGTAATGAAAATAATAAATATTTTATAAAAGAGTTAACTCTAGGTATACATAACGATGATATGTGGTCCGGGCCACGCATTTGTGTTCTAAGGGGAGTAGATAAAATAAATGATAAAGATGACGGACACGTTATTCTAAATGATTTTCATATTTTACCAACGAGCGGCCATGCAGAGATACATAGAATGATAAATAACATAAAACTATATTATTACTGGTCTGGTATAGGATAAAAACGTGATTCTTTTTGTTAAAAATTGTAATCAATGTCAAAAACAAAAATATGCTAATAAAGTGGTGAAAACCCGATGTGTATATCTAGTACTGCAACGTCAGCGTTCGACAAACTTTTCTTGGATTTAGTTGGTCCTTTAACGAAAGACAGCAATGGATATTGCTATATTCTAACGCTACAGTGCGAACTCACGAAGTACGTAGAAGCGTACCCATTACATAATAAGGAATCCGAGACGGTCGCGCGCAATTTGGTTGATATTTTTATTCTGCGGTACGGAATTCCTCATGAAATAGCCACTGACAGAGGAAGCGAATTTATATCATTAACAATGCGAGATATTTGTAAGATTTCAGGAGTAAAACAAATACAATCAACGGCGTACCACCATGAAAGTTAAGGTGCTTTAGAAATTTCACACAAAAATTTAGGAGTTTATTTAAGAATACAAACTGATAATGAAGCCCATAAGTGGAGCGATTGGTTACAGTATTGGTGTTTTTCGTTTAATACTACTATGCATGCTACGAAATATACACCATATGAGCTTGTATTTGGAAAATTGTGTAATTTACCAAGTAATCTTAGTAAAATGCCGTGTAATGCCGGCTTAGAATAGCATCACCCCATTACTTCCCGTGGGAGTCGTAAGAGGCGACTAAGGGACTCGAGGGTGTGTATTGTATTTTAGGCGATGGGCTGACAACCTATCACTATGGCGATACACAATTTTCCGAATGACCCTCAAATATTTGTCAGACGTGGCGTAAATGTTCGTTTTTGCGGCTGTTTACGCTCTGCCCACCCCGCAAGGGATTAAGGCGTGATATGTGTATGTATGTAATCTTAGTAAAAACATAGACCCACTTTATAATTTCAATGATTACCCATTTGAAATTAAATATAGAATTCATAAGTCGCAAGAAGTCGCTTGAAATAATTTAATTAAGACAAAAATAAGTTACGATAAGAATTGCAATCATAAAAACTACAAAGAAGGAGATTTGCTTCTTGTTAAAAAGGAAGATCGAGAAAAATTTGACCCAGTATATTTAGGTCCATTTGAGGTAATCGATGAAATGGGTGTCAATGTAAAAATATTAGTGAAAAATAAGGAAAATATTGTCCATAAAAATAGGACAAAACCATATTATTAATTATTCAATTTGTGTAATTTTGTATTGAAAAAATAAGTATTAATTAACTGTAAATTATTTTAATTTCAATAAATTTTTAACTGTGTAAACAATATAAATAATGTACTTTCATTTTATTATTTAGAGATAGAGAAATAAACACATGACAATAAGGAAAATATTAAATCATTTAAGTGAACACGGATTAAACTCACTGTTATTTTGTTGCGCGTTATCGCGACGTATTCGGACCAGTCGGTGGTCCTTCCTCAGGCTGAGTCACAAACTATATAGAGATACTAACGTATCAGACGGGTAACTCCCAAAGAAAAAAACTCGCTCTATGATTTGTGCAGCTATAGATTGTGACAGCTATTTTCTTTTTAATTTCATGAATTGCACGCAGCTAGGTTAGGATACGAGCATTTTAAGCCCTTTTGGGTTGGGTGAGGAGCAGTTTAAGCCATTCTTAGGTTCAGAAAATTTAACTTGAAAAATAAATTTATATTATTTTGTATTATTAGGGAAAGAGAACAAAACAACTACTGTCTTATATTCAACATTATTTTATTCATATTATATAAGTGCAATGAGTAGTGTTATGTTAATCAAATAGTCGTCTTCCTTTAGCCTTTTTTGTAGATTGCTTTATTTGCATTAATAGAATCTTCTTCGCCGCAGGGCTCAACTTTTCAGTTAGTTTCTCATAAATTTCATTTATAAGAAAGTTTGTACACCAGGTGCTTACGAGATTTCATATAATATTCTCTCTACAGTTTGGTGTCAACGTTTTTTAGCAGGAATGATTCGCTTTCTTACTGCAAATTTAGGAGCAATACGCTTCCTTTGCTTTGGAGTTGTGCAACTACACGTATCTAAAAAGAATGTATACATAATGTATTAAAAATTACTGAAAAATTTCAATCAAAACATTGTCTTTAAATAGAAAAGTATTTGTAAGTAGATACCTGTTTCAATTATTGAACGTTTGTTTGTTACTTTTTCAATAGAACAGTAGGTGTGATCTTCATGTCGTCTCTTTAATGCATAACTGTGATCATGACCATTCCATTCTGAAATAAAACATTCAGGTACAGTAAAAAATGACAGTCTCACAATACCATTTTCACTACAAGCATCAAAATGAATGACATCATCCAACTACTACAAGAAATATACTATGCTTTTTGTTTTATGTGGTCTAACTATAAAGAAACGATTATAAACAGAGTAATGATTAACTTACTATTTCTTCGGGAATACTAAGACGGGACTGAGGAATGCCCGTGGCAATTTCTTCGACCGTAAAGTGTGTTGTATATGCCGTAGTATCAAGACGGGAACTACTGTGTGATGACGAGAAAAATCGAGGTTCAAAATGTTTCTTGCACACATGGTGTTTGCGAAGAACCTCAAAACTCAACGTTAGTAGTTTTGGACAGTTGATACAGTTCAACCATTTCAAGATATTCGTTTAATTTTTTGGGAACTTGTATAAATTGATATTCCTTCGCCTACTGCCACAGTTTTCCACACAACACTTGTGATACATAATTTATATCTCAGTTCGGTTTCAACGAAAAACTTGTCGTGTAACTTTTCTTTGACAAAAACTTTCACAAAGAAAAATGGCGCAAAGCAAGATGGCGTCTAACGGCGGCATCAAGGCGAAATTGGGAAGAAGTGGGGCAGGCGGGGGGTGGATAGTTGTCATGGTCCACTGACCTCTATATATACAAGTACGCTGGACTGCTTATAGGCCGGGTAACAGTGGCCATATTTGAGTTTGACATTTGGCCCATTATACGGTGAAGTAGTGATGGAGTAGTGAGTAAAAAACGTCGATAAGAATGTCCATATGCTACCCATGCTTTAAAATATGTAGTTATGATCCATTTCCAAAATGACATCTTATTTTATAAAATATGAGAGCAGTTGATTAAATTAATATTTAGATAAAGCAAATAGTGATGAAGATTAAGTTAATCCATCCGGATGGTGTTTAGTCTGTGACAAGCTAGATCTAAAAATAAAGGAGAATGTTAGGAAATAAAAGTCAAATATTGTTTGTAAAGGAATGGAGTATTTATTTACATATTAATATACATTTTTATTAAGACGCTTTTATTAGGTCGACTTTCCAAGTATGTAAGTAGGATTGGTCTTTTTTGGTTTTGGTTGCAGTAGGTGGTTGAAAAACTCTGACTATATATAAGATAAATTAGTATTAGCTATCTAGTTTCCATAGTACAAACTTCGCTTAGTAAGGGGCTAGGCTGTGTGAAATACTCCAGATATTTATTAATTTATTTAAATCGATTTTTTTTTTATACAAAACCAGGATGCGCATTTATGAATATGCATCTGTAGGTGTTAGATAGCTTATAGGTATATTATTTATCAAATTATACCTATCATTGGCGAGCCCAAATAATTCGTCGCGACAAAAAATGACGAACTTTTGTACCAGTTATGAAATGTGAATATTTTTTGTTGCTGCGTAAAGACGGATGTCAATATATTTTGTGATTATTTCTTTGATTTTACAAAGTCTAAAAAAAAGATTAGTTTTCTACTCACCGGCACTGCTACAAAACATTGTTGGTATGCTAGCCTTTTTCAAAAGTCTTTTGTTACAATATTGAATAAAACAGTCATTAGAGAAGTGTTTTGAGCAGATACAACTTTATTTACTCGGACGCCAATTTGACTTGTTAATGTTTTTCAACCATAATTCCAGTGTTGTTGGATCAGTTGGAAACCTGAAAGTTATTGTTTTTTTTACGTTTATGTATTCAATACAAAAATTGTCGTCAGTGAATTGTGAATTCCGTTTCTACAGAATAATGTTAGGAAAAATATCGACAAGTTTTATCGACAACAAACATTCACAGCACTATCAAAAGTTTTATTGCCTAACCAACTTCGTAAAAAGTAGTTTAAATAAGAAAAATATGATTGTATCGTGTAAAATATGACTGGCGATAGGTCTTTGCGTACCTAAAATATAAATTCAAGTTATTATTTGTTGATTATTAGACATAAATTTACTTACTGGTGAAATGTTACCCCACTGCCCTTTTTATACGGAGTTTTGCATAACAGGCACTGTTTCATGGTCTCCCTTGATAACTTTCAACAATTTTGTATATTTTAGCGACACTTAAGATAAGCACGACCGCGGAAAATCTCAAAAATCCTATTAAAACCACATAAACAATCTGAACTGTGCAACCGCCATTAAAGTTTTTGACTAATTTATGTCAGATTTAGTTCCTTATACGGTGAGCAGATGGCGTATCAAACAGAGTCGTTGAAGAACTGTCATTCTAAAGGGAATCGTCAATCCAGCGTTGTATATATGGAGATCAGTGTCATGGTCTATAACTGCAACCATAGACAATACCATAGACATAAGGCGAGAATTTCGTGTATGAAGATAACTGGCCGTGGGCTGAGTGCCGCTGCACGCTTGCGCGTCTCGCCAGGCATGCCTCGTCGCGATAACGCGCAACAAAATAACAGTGAGTTTATTCCGTGTTCACTTAAATGATTTAGTTATGTCTCACTTAAGGCGAAATCTGGCCGAGGTAGCCGCGTTTTCAAGGGGGTGAAGCAGCCGCGCGGGCGGAGCAGGCGCGGGGTGTACCCCCCGCACGGGCAAGTAGCAAACGCAGCGTAGCAGACTCCCGCGCACGAAAGTATAGGCGTAGGGTAAATGTGCTAATGATTGAACTAATTGTTTCATTGATAGGTTGTCATTTTTAATATAATATGATATACTGATTCAATATTTGTTTTTTAGGCATCTGCACCTAGTAAGGATTGATGCTACTACGTAAAGTTTTTAAATCAGTCATACAGGAATATTTGTGAAGATATAACGTCAAGGGATCCGTATAACTATTTATTATTTATGTTATACGGGGAAAAAAACAAATTACAGGCATCAAAATGTAATCAAAATTAATTTTCTAGACAAATAAAAATTACATTAAAATAACATATCAGCTTCTTTTACTAAAGCCCATAATTAGGGTTCTGCAGTCTGTTGAAATCATCGAGGCAGGGCATACAGACGAACAGACAGACAGAGTTGGCAAAATTGAAAATCCCCAGAACCCACTTTCATGGTTATGTAGCCGGTTTTTCAGAACTTCTCAAAGGCATTCTACGGGCTTGACGATAATTTCCCAATTCATGGAGAATATGATCTTGATAAAAGCGAACAAGCCTGGATTCCATTTCGTTTACCAAAAGTTGTCATCTGATTGGATATTTTTTTTAAGGCAGCAACTGGGCATTTCACTTCCACTATGGTATCTTCACCCACGTTTCCGAAAGTCGTAGCTCCTATGAAGGGAAATTCTTCATCTACAAATAGTCCACATTGCTCGATTCTCAAATTTTCTTGGCTGCTCAACTGTTCTAGTGCAAATTTTTATATTTTATACCATTTGCTACCGACGTTACTGAAGAGATACCTATTCTTTTTTACAGAATATTAATAAATGACAAACCTTGCACAGTACAAGCTGTTGAGATATTGCTGTAGTCGTCTGTGTAGGGATGCGAAAAGACGCCACATTCATGACTCTTTCGATAATTGTAACTCAGAACAAGTCTGGAAATGATTATGCACGCTACCCCTAGTGGTGCTGTAGATTTAACAGCACTCAAACGGCATTTTCGTCTCGTCCTGAACTGAATGATGGCCTCAAAGCAAAGCAAAGATTATCGCTAACATAAACCGTCAGCCACTTCCTTTTTTTTGAAGTTGTTGCCGAGGACGATGTTAACCACTTCGCTCAGGTCGAATTTTGCAACAATAGATTTGTAATTCAAGCACACATGTGTGCTGTTACGAGCGGAGTATGTATTATCCATCAAATCAACTGCCGTGGGCAATGATGATCTCCCTTATCCATACTTAACTCTTGCCAATCCTCACACACATCTTTGATTTTTCTCTGGTTACGAGTTCTTTCCCCTCAGCACAGAAACGAGCTGATGTTATATCCCCCTAAAGTTTCTAATCCTTTTGTTCCCCCAATTTTGTCCCATCTCCATTCTTCCATTCCTATCCAAGATCCTTGAACACATTGTTCACAAGCAGGTATCCGACTTCATCACATTTAATAGTCTGCTTTCACCGTATCAGTCTAGCTTTGGTGCTGGTCACAGCACCGTGACAGCACTTATCAAAGTCACCCACAATTTCGCCATGCCATGAAGAATTAGTCTTTGACTACTCTTATTTTACTTGATTTCAGTTATGCCTCTAATTCAGTTGATTTTGATGTACTTTTCGCTATCCTTCGTTATAACATCTCTTCTCCGGCAATTACTTGGTTTGATTCATACTTTTGGGGTCGCTTGCAGCGGGTCCGTTCTGATGAGGCACTTTGGAATGGAATGGTCTCTCTGCAGGCGAACGTTAAGGTGGCGTCCTTTCCCAACTTCTCTTTTCTGTTGTCATAAACACAGTTACTTCTGTCCTCTTTTCTAGCTTTCATCGTAACGCAGACGCAGATTTACCGTCATTTCACCTGTGATGTTATTAATTGTGCAACTGCGGCTATCAACAATGACCTCAGCAAAATTGCTAAATGGGCTGAATTCTTCGGTCTATTGGTCAACCCAATAAAACTCAGGCCATGCTAATAGGTAGTTCTTAAATGTGTGTATAGGCAAGTGGACTATCCTAGTATCCAACCCGTTATTTATAACGGCACGTCTATAGCTTTCACAAAAACTGCCAAAAACCTTGGTATTTTAAACTTTAGCGTCTCCAAAACCTCTGCATCACGTTCATTTTCGGCTTACGCAAATACGACCATGTCTCACAGTTTTGCTTACAACTCAAGTGGCTTCCGATCCGCCATCGACATAATGCCCTCTTACTTTCTTGTCTTTACAATGTTCTATACAACCCTTCGGTACTAGTGAAATTTCCCCCATAGAATCGTTAAATTAGGTTGTACGGAACCGTCCTCACTTATCAAGTCCAACTCGCACTTTACCGGTTTTTATCCATCCACACTAAGATTAAAAATGGGAAAACCAGTTTGTTTGATTTTCCTTTCTTCACGTCGCGTCGCATCGGAGCGGTTTTATGTCAAATTGAACCTCCCATATAAGCTGTACTAGCCGGTCTAGTCAATTCGTATGGGAGCTATATGTTGCTTGGGGAAATTTGTTCCTTATCACCAGGCTGGTGTCTTGCAGGCATTCCATGGTTTTCGCTATCGGTCACTAGTGAAATTTCACCCTAAACAATAGTGAAGTTAGATTGTACGGAACCGTCCTCAGCTATCAAGTCCAACTCGCACTTGACCGGTTTTTATTATACATTTTTTATTGCAATGATTGACAATGTTTTAACTTATAATTAATATTTTTTATCCATCCACACTTATTCACTAATATTATAAATGGAAGCGTGTTTCTTTGATTGTCCTTCCTTGACGTTGTAGTTGTAACGGCACGTCACGTTGCGTTGGGTTGATTGTGAGGCTGGAGAGTGACATAGGCAAGTTTTTTTTACTTTATAGAAATATCTTTTCCTACGGGAAAAACATTACGCAATGGGTGAGGCTAGATATAAATAAATTGTTATGTTTACCATACATAAAGTAGTCCTTGCAAAGGTACTTCTACCCTACTTGAAAAAAAAATATCTCTAAAAATTTGGTAAATATTATGCCGGCTTAGAATGGGTAGAAGGGGTACTGCTACCCCATTTTTTTCCGTGGGAGTCGTAAGAGGCGACTAAGGGACTTGAGGGTGTGTATTGCAATTTTAGGCGATGGGCTGACAACCTGTCACTATGGCGATACACAAATTTCCGAATAATCCTCAAATATTTGTCAGACGTGGCGTAAAAGACCGTTTTTTGCGGCCGTTTACGCTCTGCCTACCCCGCAAAGGATTATAGGCGCGATATGTGAATGTATGTAGTAAATATTACGTCGCAAACTACCTAATCCTCTGTTTTTTATAGCAACGCTTGGACAGCGTAGTTTTTTTCTTTTACTTGGCATTTTTCTTCCATGCTCACTAAATGTCGTAAAATCTCTGCGGCTGGAAAAAAGTTGTACATGACTGCTTCCGACGAGGCTCAGTGGCCGACTGAGGGGAGCGGGCGCGGTAGAAAACGACGTGCCCGTGCGCCAACCGAACATACTTTTGTGTTTAAGTGTTCTTATTTAATGATAATAAGAAGATAATTGAAAAATTAGCTCCATGCGTTGATTATAAATACAATGAGGAACAAAATAACATAAAATAAATTTTGAAATATTGGATACCAGTCAAATGGTACAGGGTTTTAGTCTAAGAAACAGGCCAAAAACCGCAAAATTAGAGCTTATTTTGCGATTTTTTTCTATCGAGAAAATTTTAACCAATCGTGTTTTGGGCCCCATAGTTTTGTAGCATATATCTTGAAGTAGTCCTGAAAATAATTACGTCACGTTTTTTTGAGATTTGAAGAAATGGCATTGAAAACTCCGAACACTACTCCACCTTTGCTCGGCAGTTTTCTAAGGCCACCTCACCTTAAGTTTAAATAGTATAAGGAAAATATTGTCCATAAAAATAGGACAAAACCATATTATTAATTATTAAATTTGTGTAATTTTGTATTGAAAAAATAAGTATTAATTAACTGTAAATTATTTTAATTTCAATAAATTTTTAACTGTGTAAACAATATAAATAATGTAATTTCATTTTATTATTTAAGGATAGAGTAATAAACACATGACGCATAGAATTAAAAATATTGTATGTAATTTTAGAAAAAAAAGGTACTTACAGACTAAGATACATGTAAAAAAATTGTAAAAAGAAAAACACACTGAGATCACTATTTGGCACTTTCTAAACCAGCACAGGACACCTCCCAGTCAAAAAACCAAAACAGCTTACTCGGAGACAGATTGTAGTCAAAGATCAAGCTCCGTCCGTCCAGCAGATCAGCACACATCTCCTCAAATATCTTCAGGGTCGTATCCAGGGTTTGATACACCACTTCGGGACTCAGGTAGTGATTTACCACCGGCGCATCGAAGCAGGAACGATAGATTGTCCTGCCACCCTGGTAGATGATTCGGCAGTTAAACAATTGGACATTGTGCCGGAACGAGAAGAAGACACTCTTCTCCTGGACAAAGCTCAGAAATTCCAGTGGTGATATCATGGCTCTTGACTGGAATATGTTTATATTTCTTGTAGAAGAGAAAGATCAGGAAGAATACTGTTTCCAGCGGCGAGTTTTTTTTATTCAAAGACGACCATCATAAATGGTATTTGGGGCAAGGTTACATCAGATGGATATACACAAGTAGAGTTGTACTTTACTAGTATTATTACACTTTAATTTAAGCACAACTTTCATATTTTTCCAGAGTTACCTTTAGATGTAGACGGTATACTCGAGCAAGATTTCATAACTAGGTAAAAGTGCCTATTAGATTACGAAAATAATACTATGTCTTTAAAGATAAATTATGAAAAAATATGAGTACCTATACAGTTATACACAGTAGGATCTCATACCTATCATTCATCCGTTAACTTACCAGCTAGGACTGAATCTTTAATTAGAATTCCAACAAACATTACCAGCGACAGTGTTATTGTTTCAAATGAGACAAGCGAAGGTTTATTTCCAGCTAACTCCATATCTAGAAGTATAAACGGAAAGTAGTTTGTTTATAGGGTGATGAATACACGTGAAAATGATGTGGTTTCAAATTATTTTACACCAGAAATAAGGTAATAAGACAAATACAACAATCGTATTCGTCTAATGAAAAGAGTAAAGATAATTCCAAGGAGTTAAAACTTTATTTTCTCTTTTAAAGTAAGATGATTTGAAGAAGAAGAAGAAACGTAAATTTCGAACATTTGTGCAAAATTTGCAGATATTTTTCACCTACCAGGCGATAAGCAAAATACTACAAATTTGTATGAGCAAACAGCCAAACCTAAAGCCAAATGTTACTTCCGTGTATAGCAAGCCTTATCGATTACCACAAACGCAAAAAACCGAAATAAATGGACAACTTAAAGAAATGCTAGATAACGATATTATTGAAGAATCGCATTCAGAATGGTCAAGTGCCAAAGAAAACGGATTCAAGTAGAAAGAAAAAATGGCGAGTAGTTATTGACTATAATTGAAATTGAAATTCTTTATTCAATGTAGGATAGTATTATCATATCACTTATTGACGTCATGAACCGTCATTGTAAAAAAAAGAAATTTGTATCACACAATTTTCTTTTTTTTATAACAATTTTGTAATGTCCTAATAGAAAACCGGCTCGGGCGGGAGAAAAAAATAAAAATCAAAGCACTGCCACGGGGGGCTGGCCAGGTTAATCACACGGCATGTAACTTTACGCCACCACCATCTGAAAACGATATTTGTTTCAAATTGAAGTCAAGATTTTTAAAGCGTGTAGTTTACATGCGTATAATTAATCGGACCTCCTGAACAGGAAAAACCCACCAAAAAACCTGCCCAGAAGTGCTCCTACTCTAAATTAACAATCGTACTAGCCCCTAAGCTACCCTAGCTAATTCTGTAAGTAAAAAAAAATATGTATAGACCAAAAATGGCTACATATTTTTTTTTGTAAAAATTGCAGTAGATAAATCTACCAGTTTTAACTTATAAAATATTTACTTTAAACAATTGAAATTACATCCATGCAGATTTATAAAATTATGTCAGTTGTAACCTCCACGCACGCCCCATTTTGGTATTAAAAATGAGTGCGTGTTTCTTGTGCTGCGCTGGAATTTCAGAGCTCCATGCCTCTTTGTCATTAATGTACTCATCTAACTTATAGTAAGCTTTATAACATAATGTTTTCTTGATAACAGACTTAAATTTACTTTCTGATAAACTCAATATATCTTCCGGTATTTTGTTATAGTATCTTATACTTAGACCTTCAAATGAAGTCCTTACTTTAGCGAGTCTATGCTTAGGTTGATCTATTTTATTTTAACTCCTTGTATTGCGGTTATGCCTGTCACAATTTCTAGTGAAAGTATTTATATTTTTTCTAATATACATGATATTTTCATAAATATATTGACACGGTACAGTCATAATATTAATTTCCTTAAACAGTTCCCTTAGGGAATCACGACTGCAAAGTTTATAAATTGCTCTAATGGCCCTCTTTTGGAGAATAAAAATTGTTTCAATATCAGCGGCGCGCCCCTACAGCAAAATTCCATAGGACATAATGCTATGAAAATAACTAAAGTAAACAAGTCGCGCAGTTGCAATATCCGTGATCTCTCTAATTTTACGTACCGTATATGCAGCTGAGCTTAATCTTCCCGACAAAGATGTAATATGAGGGCCCCATTGGAGACTTGAGTCGAGAGTAATCCCTAAGAAAACTGTACTGGTAGTAAACTCTAATTTTTCATTATTAAGTATGACATGATTATTCAAAGATTGTACTACGTTAGGTAAAGTGAATAATACACATTTAGTTTTTTTCTCATTAAGAACTAAATTATTTGCAGTAAACCAACTATGAATTTGTCCAAGAGTGTTGTTTACTTTGTCATAGTTATGTGCATGTCTATCGACCTTAAATATAAGGGATGTGTCATCAGCAAATAGTACAATCTTGGATAAATTCTCTACCATGTAAGGCAAATCATTTATGTAAATTAGAAATAGAAATGGTCCTAAAATAGAGCCTTGAGGCACACCAATTTTAACACGAGACCCCTGTGATTTGGCGCCGTTTATTTGGACCTTTTGAGTTCTATTATCTAAATATGAATTCAAAAATTCCAGAGCTGCGTTTCGAATACCGTAGTGTTCTAATTTTAGTAATAAATTTTCATGATCTACGCAATCAAATGCCTTGAAAAGATCACAAAAAACACCAATGGCATCTTTTGATTCTTCCCAAGCATTAAATACATGTTTGATTAGAGCAACACCAGCATCTGTGGTACAACGTCCCTTTATAAAACCGAATTGCTGGTTGTGTAACAAATTGTTCTGATTAAAATGGGACAGCATTTGATTTAGTATGATCTTCTCAAACACTTTGCTGAGTACTGGCAGAATTGATACAGGCCTATAGTTACTGGGGTCTTGTTTGTCACCAGCTTTAAACAGCGGAACTACCTTGTATGTTTCATTAAATCAGGAAAAATGCCGTGATCAATACATTCATTGAAGATATCTGCTAAGTATGGTGCTAATATTTCGATTACTGATTGACAAACTTTAACTGACATCCCCCATAAATCTTCGGTGCTCTTTACTTTGATATCTTTAAAAGTTTTTAAAATATACTGGGGACTTACATGAGTAAATTTGAATTCAGAATTGCAAACATCTACATTTTGCTTCAGCAATGAATATGAAATTGTAGGTGAAGATCTTAATGACTCAGTAGTTTTGAGAGGTATATTTGTGAAAAATGTCTCTAACTCCTGCGCTACATCTGAATTTAAACTAATCACTCCTTTGTCGCTTTTAAGTGAAAAGTTATTTTCGCGTGGCTTAGCTTTACCTGTTTCACTATTAATAACTTTCCAGACAGCTTTTATTTTATTATCTGAAGACTTTATCTTATTACTAATATAGTTTGCTTTAGCAATTTCACAAGCTATTGTAATGGTTTTAGAATATTTTTTTACTAGTTCACTAAAACTTACATCGTTTGTCATGTTTTTAAGCTCGTAAAGTTCAAAAAGTCTATCTCTACTAATCCTAAGACCTTTGGTCGCCCAATCACTAAACTTAAATTTCGTATTAATTTCTTTCGTTTCTAAGTTAAAAATGATTTCGAATGCTTTGCTTAACAAATTGAAAACGTCTTCGTATACATGATTTGGGTTTTCAAAATTATAATTATGGACAGGCAATTTCTCGATTTACACATTTTGATATTTTTCCAACCTGCTTGCAGTGATGCGCCTGGTTTCTATTTTGATCGTTTTAATATGGTTTTTGAATGGAAATATTACACTTTGACCCTTGTGATCTGATTGAAGAGAATTTATAATGCATTTTTGTACCGGGTCACAATCGTTGAATACATTATCAATACATTTGGCAGAAGTAGGCGTCACACGAGTAGGTTCAAAAAATATATTAAATAAATTGAATGATTAAAAAAGACCTAAAAATTTATCACTTAATGCATTGATTTCTAAAATGTCTATGTTAAAGTCACCTGCAACAATTACATGTTTATTAGTTTTTGTGACTAATTTGAGTACATCTTCCATTATTTCTAGGAATTTGGTAAAAATTTTTGCTATTAGCGGTCTGTATACGCATACTATAACATGACTTTCCAGCTCAACACAAGATAATTCAGTACAACACTCAACCGACAATCCGACAACATCCTTACGTTCTTTGAATTTAATGTTGTTTCTAATAAGTATTAAGGAACCTCCATGTATCGCGGATTTTCGGTTGAAAGAACTGGCAATACAATAATTTTCATAATTTATCAAAATGTCAGGATCTTTGTGAAAATGTTCCGTTAAACAAACTATGTCATAATTATGCTTTTCTAAGAATAATTCAATTTCTAATACTTTGCTAGCAAAGCCCTGAATATTTTGATGTAACACTTGTAACTGATTTTGCTTTTCCTCTGTCTGAGGATGAGTGCAAGAAAACCCCGGTTTGTGTTTGTTATTAATATCAGTCAAAGTCCTTTGTCTTAAATTCTAGTTTAAATTATTGTTAGTAACATTACAAATTAATATAGGAGATGACACATATTTTGTGTCATTTATATTATATGCTAACAATGTAGCTACTTGTTTTTTATAATAATCAGACAGGTACATAGTATCCTGAGTCAAAATAAATGTGTGAATAAAATTATTCAAGTCAAAATAAGAAATAGCATCGCTATGATGACATGTTATATTGTATAGGTGCATGTTCATTCTATGCACACAGTTGTTTTGTTGATCTGACAGGTTTGTACAGTATGGGAAGTTGCACAAAATGAACTTGCACTTTGTCTGATTGTGTAAATTGAGCAACACCTCTACACTATTGTCTAATGTACTACGACTAATGTTAGAATGATTTCCTATCATAATTATAATGGTGGTGTGCTCATAAAATTTTTCTTCAGCTACTTGTTTAACAATATCCTCAAATGAGGTGTCAGGACAACACATGTTTGTCACTTGTTCATTTAAACGATAGTTTAATAATTGTCCGAAACCTACACCTATCTCGTCAGAGTAAATTAGAGTCTTTTTAAGTGATTTTGCCTTTATCGTTTTTGTTGCACTCACACTGTCAAGAAGTGGTCCGACGTTGGGTCGAGGAGTAGGACACGGGCGCGGGCCACACCGTCGCGGCTTCGGTGTCGGGACAGCGGGGGCTGAGGTTGTAGACGCCGTAAAAGTACGCGGTGCAGCTACTTGAGTGAGCGGCACTCTCACCGCCCTTGGCAAACCGTTGGTAGGGGAGGCAGGTGACCCCGCAGGCTGCACGTTGCTGTCGGCTCCCGATGTCTGGTGCGCCTTTGTGTCCACAGCGAGTGCAGGAGCACGGGAAGCCCCCTGCCGCGTCCACCGCGGCGTCCTCCGCGGCGTCCTCCGCGTCGTCCTCGCTTAGTGGGTGACGTTCGCAACCGTCGCAGTCGATGTTGGTCGCGCCTTTGTTCCCACAGGCAGTGCAGGAGCACCTCTACCGCGTCCGCCACGTCGCGTTTGCCTGGTAATTTATAAAAAATTAAATGAACAAATACAACATTATAAGTTTCCTTTGCCAAATATCACAGAAATATTGGATTCACTTTCAGCAGTTTATTTTAGTACTTTAGATTTAAATCAAGGCTACTATCAAATAAAATTAGACGAAGAAAGTAGGAAATGTACAGCTTTTGTGGCTGATAAACACTACCAGATGAAAAGATTGCCAATGGGTCTTAAAACAAGCCCAAGTGCTTTTAGTAGAGCTATGACGATCGATATGTCTAGTCTTAACTTTGACAAATGTATTGTTTACCTTGTCGACGTCATTGTGATGGGTAGATCATTAGCATCTCACAATAAAAATCTTATTGATGTTTTTATGCGATTGAGGGAAGTTAACTTCAAACTTAATCTCTTAAAATGTAATTTTCTTAAAAAGGAAATTTTGTATTCGGGACATGTCGTAACTTCAGAAGGAATAAAACCCGACCCTAGTAAAGTATAAAAAAATATCCAGTACCAGTAAATGCAGATCAAGTTAAAATGTTTGTAGCTTTTGCTAACTATTATCAAAAATTTATCCCAAATTTTGCAACAATAGCGTATCCTTTATATAATCTTGCTAGAAAGAATGACAAATTTGAATGGACTAAAAAATGTACAGATGCTTTTGATACATTAAAGGAGAATGTGAGTTCACCGCCCTTGTTACAGTACCCCAAATTTGCAGAAAGCAATGAATTTCAAATTCACACAGACGCATCAGGTCTGGCAATTGGAAGTATTTTGTCAAACAGTAATACAGGGTTATTTTTTAGTCAGTGCGCAAACTTATACCATGATATCAGGATCGTTAATAGGACATTTTAGGCAAATAAAAAATATGTTTTATTTTTATTATTTTTTTATTTTTGTCTGCCTCATAAAAAATAAATCATGGACACACTACTTTTCAATCGGGGGTGCATGAAAATGGCAACAGCGCTCGCGCAGCGCACCCTTCAGTCAGTTTCAGTTCTCGCTTTGATTCCGTCGCGGGCGGGCGCGCACCTGTGTGACACTACTTTTCCCGCCGAGCCCGAATTGATTTCGCGATGTCGAATTTTACGTTTCGCGAGTTTTATGAAATGGTGCGTTCGTACTTTTTAAGTGGGGAAAATACCCGAGCAGCCCAATGAATGTACGCGGACGAAAGTTTACCTCGACTGCGTAATGCTGGCGTTGTGGACCCTCGTGTACCGAACCCAAGAACATTCCTCAACGTTATGCAGCGGCTGTTGGATCACGGGCAGTTTACGGTAAGTAACTGTTAATTAAACGACTATTGTACTTAGCTACCTACTGCCTACCTAGTGTTCTAGGTAAACTTTTCATTTTGACGGTCCTAAGCCCGTAAAAGTATGAAGGGAAAATTGGAATCATCTTTTTAAAGGCTCAGCTACACAAGACCGGCGCGCGATAGCCGCGTTCCGGCCATACGATTTTTTTTATGAATGCCCGATCAAATCACACCCTGTTATTTTTGTGTGAGTAGACCGTTTTTAATCTTTATTCCTAAATAACCACTCAAAGTTAGTTCACACTGACGTAGTAGCAACATTTTAGTGGCCTAATCAACTTTGACTGTCATACTTTACTGAATTTTTCTCTCCACTCTCATAAGCGCACAAAATTGCCGTTTACTTTACTTTAAATGCAGTTGTACCTACTTTAAGGATAATTCGGTTAAAATCATCGAAGGGCAGGCACGCGCAATACGAGCTACCTCATATCATCAGTGTACATAAAGCTTTCTAGCAGTGCAGATGAATTTCCCGCCACGCCGTGCCGGTGAACAAAAATTGAACCGATGGCGCCACTATGTCTGGCGCTGTAAGACGCGGTGACTAATGGCGACGTGGTCAAACCATCACAACCTCTGTTGTATGCAGGTTGTGTAGGCTTTTTAGGTACTATCAGCAACGGCTCCAGTTGCCATTAAAGTCTTTACTGGTTATTTTTAAAGAATATTAGAAAAACCTTTGAATGTTGATCTTTTAAAATGGGTGTCAATCTTTTCTGGTTATTCTTGTTAACTGTAAGAAAAACCATTCTTAAGTTGATCACGTAGATGGTTACTCGAGGTGCTGTGCAATCCCGAGTTACCGTTATGGATTAAACATTTACATGTCTTGCTTATGCTAGTAGTAGCTGCTTATTCTTAACCAAACTGGGAAAAATCCAACTACGTGATTAACAAAATAATCTTGTCTCTCCGCATAAACTAGAAACAGGGACCATCAAATCAAAAGACAAATTTTCAAGCCACTACACCACGGAGGCAGTTTAAGTGTAGGTACTTGTGAGATAGGTACTTAGTTGTTGTAGGTATCACCCGCACGCACCCCGGTACCAATAGCGGTCATTAACCTGGACTGGTCTTGACCTGTGCTGTAGGTAGAAGCTAGAACACAGTCAGCTGATAGGTATAACTGGGCCGCGCGCTACGTTGCCATACCGAAAGATAGCTAGTGAACCTAATAGGGTGATCCACACTTATGTTCGATCCTGGGATAAGTTTAAGTGCGATTATTTCAATTTTTTGTTCTAAGTCAGGTGTAAAAAATAAATACATATTTTCTAAAATTTGATAACCATTACGTATGTTGAAGCTGCGCACTGACTAAAAAATAATCCTGTATATTACCAATAGCATAGCATACGCGAGTCGTACACTGAACTCGGCAGAAAGGAACTATCCAACTATAGAAAAAAAATACTTGCAATAGTTTGGGCAGTTAAGTATTTCAGGCCCTACATTTATGGTCGACGTTTTAGAATTATTACAGACCTTTAGTATATTTATTTAATTTGAATAATCCTTCAAGTCGATTAACTAAATTTCGATTATGCCTTGAGGAGTATGATTTTACGGTAGAATATTTGAAAGGACAAGACAATGTAGCTGCAGACGCATTGTCTAGGATTGAAATTACAAGTGAAGAGTTAAAGAGTAAGCAAGAGAAGGTTATGTTAGTTTTGACTAGAGCACAAAGGAGAAAAATGGAGCAAGGAGAAAATACCAAGGATTTACCTAAAAAGATATCTACAGACGATTGGACCGCGCAACAAAAAGTTGTAGAAATTCTTAAGAAACCTACTCATTCCATAGAGTTGAGTATAGAAAAAGATGACTGTAATCGATGTTTAAAAATGAATGACTGTTGGAGCCTAAATGCATGGACCACAGCGGGCGGTGTGAGGTCCGCGGGCGCGGAGCGTTCGCGGCCATCTTCATTCTATCTACTGGACACAGCGCATACGTGTCGCACTAATATCTACTTTAAAATTCCAAGTTGTTCAGTTTAATCGCTATTTTCATTAAATACTCTTCATACCATACACCAAAGTTGTCGCCTACATCATTTCATCTTTGCTGGAGTCTGATAGCTACAAAAGAACAAACAGTTTTTTGGAGAACCCGACGTGATAGTGGACTTGCTGGAAGACGATATTTCTCGAAGAAACAGGTGAAACAATCCAAAATCAAGGGAAGTACGCCCATTCCTATCCATATTCCGTCATTTTTATAAGAATTTCATTCGATTTGTGCTGATTGCGTCGATTTAATTCTCGTTGTTAAGTTTAACTCACGCTGTTAAATGCGAGTTAACAACTTACCTACAACATTTTTATAATCGAAAGTAATTTGCGTCATATTTGCGATAATTTTGGTGTTCACATCTTAATTTCACTATATTTCCTCAGATTAGTAAATACTCAATACGTTAAATAACATTTTCCACAGAAATAGTGTGTGTTTACATTATATTTTACATAGATAAAGCAGGAGTGTGTCCCCTCCTACCTACACGTAAGTTATTTCTACACTATTTCCACGTTTTCCAAGTATTTCCAAGGAATTTTCCTTACTTTCTCAAAGTTTTCCATTTATTATTTACGTAAGTATATTGCAAGATAATCAATCGTCCCTTTTTCTGCTGCCAATTTCAGGATATTCCGTTGGAAAACCGGCGAGCTATCAATAACTCTGCCATACAAACGTATCGGATCAGCTGTACGGCGAAAATACCTACCGGCGCCCGGATAACGGTACTGTTAAGGATAATAGCCTACTGTCTTATTCTTGTGGAAGATTCGTGCGGTGTAAACAAGGTTGTATTCGTTGCATTTACCTAATTTTACATATTCATTACACTTTTACACTCGTATTTGTTGGATGATTGTTTGCGCTTTCATTATGACTGAATTAGTTAACTTAATTGACGAAAGGGGCCGTTTAAAATCACGCCTCACTTTATTTAAAAAGTTTTAGATCCGCTACTTGATACTAAAACAAAAATAAATAAGACACAATTCAATGAGTTAACTTTGAGACTTAGCAAAATACAAGACATGAATTTTACTTTTAAGGAATTACAAAGATAAAATTTAATCTTTGGATACAAACGAGGATGTACAGTTGACTGAGAGGGAAGAATTTGAAAACATATTTTTCAGTTTGGTCGCTCAAGCGCAAGAATTACTTGAAAATTATGCTAATAAATTTTGCAGGACTTCTGAAAGTAGCTCCACCTCATCAGCATCAGCTGTTCATCATCATCGTAGCAATTTAAAGTTGCCGCCGCTAAAGATTCCTTCTTTCAATAGAGATGCCAACAAATGGTTGAAATTTCGCGACATGTACATGTCTCTAGTCCATAACATTGATAGTCTAGGTGACGTCAGTAAGTTTCATTACCTAAAATCATACTTGGAAGGATCTGCTAAATCAGTCATTGATTCTGTAACCGTTACATCTGATAATTATTCAGTCGCTTGTTCTCTTCTTTGCGATAGGTACGATAATAAGCGCCTTTTAATAAACGAACACATCAAGTGCTTATTTTCCTTGGAAAATATGTCGAGGGAATCGGAAAAGGATCTAAGAAATTTAGTTGATGCAATTTCAAAAAATCTTAGTGCGTTGAATTCACTAGGTGAGCCTACACAGCACTGGGACTCATTAATAATTTTCATGGCTTCTGCAAAATTAGACCCGAAAACTGCCCGAGATTGAGAGGAATGTTACATTAAAAGATTTATTCGATTTTCTTCGTCAACGAGCGACTGTATTGGAAACGGTACATGCAAGCAAATCTGAAAAACCAGATAAACGTCACAGTTTAATAAAATCAAAATCATTTACTGCGTCATCATCTCCCGCCAACAATTCCGCGACACATGGCAATTGTTTAAATTGCAAACAAAATCATAAATTGTATGATTGTCACAGATTCAAATCTTTGCCCGTAGACGAACGCATCTTAAAGATATCTCAGTGGCAAATTTGCGGAAATTGTCTCCGGGGGGGGCACAGAGCTTATCAGTGTGGCTTGGGGGGGTGCCGCATTTGTAAAAAAAAAAACATAATACTCTTCTTCATAAACAGTCTTCTTTACATGCCAATATGTCTACTCCACAAACCCCACAGCAGGGCGCAGAACAAGCTTCCTCTTCTTTTGTTAATGCATCTTTAGGGAGCGCTGCGACTGTTGAAACGCCATCCTCTGGAGCGGGTCAACCTGCTGGGGTTGCTGGGAATTCTTCTTGTGTCGTCAGTATGTCTGCTGTCGCCCAAGGTCAGGCTCTTCTGTCTACGGTTTTGATCAAGGTGACAAACAAAGGCAAATCTTTTACTTTACGTGCACTACTGGACCCTTGCAGCCAGTCTTCTTTTATAACCGAAAAAGCTGCGGCTAAAATCGGTATACATAAAACCAAGAATCAACCTCGATCTGTCTTCGGTCTTAACAATGCCGTGATCAATATCACGGAACATTGCGATGTTGTAATAAAGTCTTCTTATACTTCGTATTCAACGTCCGTCCAATGTTTCATAGTTCCCCTTGTCACAGACGAGGTTCCTCAAATGAGAATTAAAGTAAAGGACTTAGTTATTCCTCAAAATATTCAACTTGCTGATCCTCATTTCTTCTCTCCTTCTCAAGTTGATGTTCTTCTTGGTATCGACGTCGTATGGGACATGATTTCTCTTAATAAAATCAAACTAGGCCCAAACAAGCCTTACCTGATTGAAACTCAACTTGGGTGGGTCGTCTCAGGTCCATTGGGGTGGGAATATTACGTAACATCCCCATCATCAAACCGTACAGTCTGTAACTTCAGTAAAAATATTCAACAACAGTTGTCAAAATTCTTCGAGCTGGAGGAAATACCCTCAGAAAAGGCACCCTCTTTTGATGAGCATTATTGTGAAAAGCTTTTCAATGAAACCACTTACCGAGATGAAAATGGTAGATTCAACGTGCAAATTCCTCTTCACGAATCACCAGATGTCCTAGGGGATTCTTATCATCAGGCTGAAAGAAGATTATGTCAGATAGAGAAAAGAATAAAGAAGAATCCGAAGCTTGCTCATGACTATATTAAATTCATGCAAGAGTATCAGGACCTAGGGCATATGAGTGAAGTCACAAATCCAGCACGTGGTTGCATCTTACCTCATCATGCTGTCATCAGAGAGAGCAGTGAGACGACAAAAATCAGAGTGGTATTTGACGCAGCGGCTGAAACGTCTACAGGCAAATCGCTGAATGACATCCAATATGTAGGGCCAGTGGTTCAGGACGATTTGTTTTCCATCCTACTACGGTTTCGGCAACATCAATATGTCGTTTCAGCCGACGTTGAGAAGATGTACCGTCAGGTACTGGTTCAACCTCAGCATCGCCCTTTGCACTGTGGCGTGGTAGCGTTGATCTTCCTATAAAGATATTCCAGTTGAACACAGTTACTTACGGTACAGCTTCTGCTCCTTTCCTCAGCACACGTTGTTTGCTTCAATTGTCAAAGGAATGTACGGACGAAAAGACAGCTCAGCTAATTAAATCAGATTTTTACGTCGATGACTTTCTTTCAGGAAGTAACTCTAAATCAGAACTGAGTCTCATTATTACTTCAGTTACTGAAATTCTTCATTCCGCATGCTTTCCATTGCGAAAGTTTCGCACAAATGTGCCTTCTATCTTCGAAAACAATCAAAGTACCCTCATACCTAAGGATTTAAATTTAACTTCACAATCCAGTGCTCTGGGACTTAAGTGGGATCCAGCCGCTGACGTCTTAATTTTTTCAACGGATTTCGAATCTCCTTCTGTAGCAACAAAAAGAACGATATTGTCCAACTCTGCAAAACTCTTCGATCCTCTAGGTTTGTTAAGCCTTTGCACAATCATTCCAAAAATGATTTTTCAGCAATTATGGCTGACAAAACTGGACTGGGACGACACCATTCTTTCAGACACAGAAAGAATGTGGTTGAACTTCGTTTCAGGGTTAAACAATTTATCTTCTCTTCAAATACCCAGGTGTGTCCTTGGTGAAGAACTTAATGACATTGAGCTCCATGCGTTTTGTGACGCTTGTCAAAATGCATTCGCAGCTTGCATCTATTTGCGTTCATCGTACAAATCGGAGAAAGGTTGATGTTCATCTTCTTTGCGCCAAAGCAAAAGTTGCTCCAATAAAACCACAGACGATTCTACGCCTGAAACTTTGTGGTGCTTTATTAGCAGCTCGTCTAGCATCTAAAGTCATCAAGGCACTTCGACTAGACATTTTAAAACAATTTTACTGGACTGACTCTTCTGTGGTTCTTGGTTGGTTGTCCTCTCAGGCTCGTGATTTGAAAACGTTCGTGGCAAATCGAGTTGCTAAAATTCAGCAGCTGACGTCCTCGGGCATATGGCGCCATGTCCCGGGTGTCGATAATCCAGCTGACATTGGTTCACGTGGTCTTGATCCGAAGCTTATTCACAAAGCCTCGATTTGGTGGCAAGGACCTTCATTTCTACTAAAAAATGAATCTGATTGGCCAACTAACATCAAACCTATAAATGAACTACCTGAAACAAAAAATAATACGACAAATCTAAATGCTAATTCTAATCCTAATATCAAAGCATTTTCTACAACTAGTCCTAAAGAGACTCTTACCACAGCAGCCCTGTGAATTTTCAGAATCATTGAAAGTTCACTATTCTGCTACGTGCAACAGCATACGTACTAAGATTTATTCATAATTTGAAACATAAAGACTCAAAACGTACGGGTATCTTAACGGCTAATGAACTAGGATCTTCATTAAATCATTTAATTAAAGAACATCAAGCTGAATGTTTCGAACATGAAATTAGCCTCATTAAAAATAAAAAATGCTTACCTTCAAGGTCACGATTGCTTTCTCTTTGCCCTTTCATTGGAAAAGATGAGCTCCTGCGTTTAGGTGGTCGGATTCAAAAGGCTTCGGAAGCCTATAGCCGCAGACATCCTATTCTGCTTGACTCAAATCATACTTTCACAAAGTAACTACTTGCTAATGAACACAAGAAGCTTCTTCACAGTGGTCCGCAGTTGCTCCTCGCTAATATTCGTCAATCTTATTGGCCTGTCAGTGGTCGTCGTCTGGCTAGAAGCACTGTTAATAGTTGCAGGCTGTGTAGGATCATGAAAGCAAAGAATGTAAATCCTGTTATGGGAAAACCGTTATCTCGTGTTACGCCTAATTACCCATTTGAAGTTTGCGGCTGCGATATGGCTGGGCCATTCCCTATTAGAGACCGTTTAGGACGCGGATGTCGAATAATTAAAGCGTATCACAATAAACAAACTCAAGAAAATATTATAATTAAAGCGTATCTTTGCCTCTTCGTGTGTTTTAGCACGAGAGCTTTACATTTAGAAGTTTCATCCGACCTCAGCACTGATGCGTTTATTCTGTGTTTGAGACGTCTTATTTCGCGAAGAGGAAAGCCAAGAGAGATTCACTATAATAATAATAATAATAATTTATTTGCACGAATACAGTAATAATTAAGATGTTACAATAGTTGTGAATGTTCTTGTATCCAACCTGTTTATACAGGTATGCAAATTTTACAATGTCAATTTATAATCTAAAAATTTTTTTACAGTATAAAAACATTTTTCTAATAACCAATTTGTCAATTTTTTCTTAAATACTACAATGTTATCTAGTTTCTTTAAATCGTCAGGTAGTTTATTAAATATTACTATACACATGTGAAATACATTGTTTTTATATATATAAGTACGTCCGCGGGGCTGATAAAGATCGTTTAAGTATTTTGATCTTAATTGTCTACTCTGAGTTTCCGAGAGCTTTCGAAAGTACATCGGGTACAGTTTTACAAAGTAACATAAATTTCGTATGTGCGACCACTGCGACAATGGTCGAAATTTTGTGGGCGCAAACAATGAACTTAGCAACTTCTTGGCATCATGCAACGAATCCATCACTTTTTACGCCGCCAGCGAAGGCATTACTTTTAAATTCTCGCCGGTTTACTCACCCCACTTCGGTGGGCTTTGGGAGGCAGGTGTCAAATCTGCCAAACATCACTTTTATAGAACGATAAGTAGTAGTACTCACTTAACATACGAGGAGTTATCGACGTTGTTCGTGCAAATCGAATCAATTCTTAATTCGAGACCCCTAACTCCTCTTTCATCGGATCCTACCGACCTTCTTCCTTTAACTCCAGGGCACTTCTTAATCGGAAGACCTCTAACCTCGTTGCCATCACCAAGACTGACTGATATTAAGATTACCAGACTCGACAGATTCCAGCAAATTGAGCAGACGCGTCAACATTTCTGGGAGAGATGGCGTAACGAGTTTCTCTCCGAACTACAAGAGCGGTCCAAATGGCGTTTGAGCAAAGGCGAGCTACTTCAAGGAGATATGGTCATCCTGAAGGAACCAAACCTACCACCACTCAAATGGCGAATGGGTCGCATACATCAGCTTTACCCTGGAGCAGACGGCATCGCGCGTGTGGTGGATGTCATGACATCAAAGGGCATCGTACGTCGTGCAGTTAGAAACCTCTGTCCTCTACCATCAGAGAAGTCAGAAGACAAATCATCTCCTCGAAATCCCATGGTCTTCGAGGGGGGGGAATCTGTTGGAGCCTAAATGCATGGACCACAGCGGGCGGTGTGAGGTGCGCGGGCGCGGAGCGTTCGCGGCCATCTTCATTCTATCTACTGGACACAGCGCATACGTGTCGCACTAATATCTACTTTAAAATTCCAAGTTGTTCAGTTTAATCGCTATTTTCATTAAATACTCTTCATACCATACACCAAAGTTGTCGCCTACATCATTTCATCTTTTCTGGAGTCAGATAGCTACAAAAGAACAAACAATGACTATGTACCCAGTAGTAATAATATATTATTGTCATACACTTCCAGTTTGTCGTTAATAACTGTAAACCCAGCCTCTAGATCATGGATGAAACGAGCTTTCTTCGTGAGAGAATTGGGTACATTTTGCCGGTTATTCCTATCGCCCCCGCGAATCGGTCCCCGCGGGGGTCGTTGGGAATTTTTTGTCCCAACGACCCCCGAATTCAAACTTTTAGAGTATGGGGGGTCGTTGGGACAAAAAATTCCCAACGACACCCGATATCAAAATAAATAAAATAAATAATATATTATTGTTTTTCAATGCTAGTATTTTTATGTTTATGGTATGTTTTCGAAATTAATGGATGTTTATGGGTTATTGTTGTGTTTCTTCGGTGTTGATGGTGAGTTATCAATGTTTATGGTTGATTTCTGTTATGATGGTGTGTTTACGATGTTTATGGGTTATTGTGGTGTTTATTCGGTGTTGATGGTGAGTTATCAATGTTTATGGTTGATTTCTGTTATGATGGTGTGTTTACGATGTTTATGGATTATTGTGGTGTTGATGGTGAGTTAGTAATGTTTATGGTTGATTTCTGTGATGATGGTGTGTTTACGATGTTTATGGGTTATTAATAATAATAATAATAATAATATAATTCTTTATTGCACAAAGTAAGTTTACAAATAAATAAAAAAGAATGAAAAAAAAAGTACAACAAGGCGGCCTTCTTGCTATGGTAGCAAGCTCTACCAGGCAATCTTTGGGTGAAAGGAAAGTGCGTTTAGATAAGCGGGATAGTGCATGACATATACTAACATAAACTACATAAATTAATGTACACACTAATACATTCATAAGCTATATATATTATAATAAACTAATAAATAAGCTTAAATAGACTAATAAATATAAACTTAACTATGGCAGATAGGATATATAGATAGCCAATCTAGATAAATAATAAACAAAGATAAGAGACAGATAACAGTTCAGCACAATGTTAGAGGGATAAGTTTCTATACAACAATTTCTGACAAGAAATGTGTTTTTACCCGATCTTTAAATGTTGTTACGGATGGAGCCCGCCGAACGACTTCAGGCAAAGAATTCCACAGCTTGATTGCTCGCACTGTGAAAGACTTTGCGTAGAAGTCGGTCTTGTGCGGAGGAATATTGAGCGTAAGACTGTCACTGGCTCGCAGATTGCGAGCAAGGGTTGATGAGTGAAAGACAAATCGCTCTTTAAGGTAGGGAGGAGTATTAGGATTGGAGAGGACGCAGTAAAGGAGGGATAGGATATGGCAGTCCCGCCTACGGGATATGGGTAACCACTGAAGCTGGGACCGTTATTCTGTTGTTTCTTCGGTGTTGATGGTGAGTTATCAATGTTTATGGTTGATTTCTGTTATGATGGTGTGTTTACGATGTTTATGGGTTATTGTGGTGTTTATTCGGTGTTGATGGTGATTTATCAATGTTTATGGTTGATTTCTGTTATGATGGTGTGTTTACGATGTTTATGGGTTATTGTGGTGTTAATTCGGTGTTGATGGTGAGTTATCAATGTTTATGGTTGATTTCTGTTATGATGGTGTGTTTACGATGTTTATGGGTTATTGTGGTGTTGATGGTGAGTTAGTAATGTTTATGGTTGATTTCTGTGATGATGGTGTGTTTACGATGTTTATGGGTTATTCTGGTGTTTCTTCGGTGTTGATGGTGAGTTATCAATGTTTATGGTTGATTTCTGTTATGATGGTGTGTTTACGATGTTTATGGGTTATTCTGGTGTTTCTTCGGTGTTGATGGTGAGTTATCAATGTTTATGGTTGATTTCTGTTATGATGGTGTGTTTACGATGTTTATGGGTTATTGTGGTGTTTATTCGGTGTTGATGGTGAGTTATCAATGTTTATGGTTGATTTCTGTTATGATGGTGTGTTTAATAAACTAATAAATAAGCTTAAATAGACTAATAAATATAAACTTAACTATGGCAGATAGGATATATAGATAGCCAATCTAGATAAATAATAAACAAAGATAAGAGACAGATAACAGTTCAGCACAATGTTAGAGGGATAAGTTTCTATACAACAATTTCTGACAAGAAATGTGTTTTTACCCGATCTTTAAATGTTGTTACGGATGGAGCCCGCCGAACGACTTCAGGCAAAGAATTCCACAGCTTGATTGCTCGCACTGTGAAAGACTTTGCGTAGAAGTCGGTCTTGTGCGGAGGAATATTGAGCGTAAGACTGTCACTGGCTCGCAGATTGCGAGCAAGGGTTGATGAGTGAAAGACAAATCGCTCTTTAAGGTAGGGAGGAGTATTAGGATTGGAGAGGACGCAGTAAAGGAGGGATAGGATATGGCAGTCCCGCCTACGGGATATGGGTAACCACTGAAGCTGGGACCGTTATTCTGTTGTTTCTTCGGTGTTGATGGTGAGTTATCAATGTTTATGGTTGATTTCTGTTATGATGGTGTGTTTACGATGTTTATGGGTTATTGTGGTGTTTATTCGGTGTTGATGGTGATTTATCAATGTTTATGGTTGATTTCTGTTATGATGGTGTGTTTACGATGTTTATGGGTTATTGTGGTGTTAATTCGGTGTTGATGGTGAGTTATCAATGTTTATGGTTGATTTCTGTTATGATGGTGTGTTTACGATGTTTATGGGTTATTGTGGTGTTGATGGTGAGTTAGTAATGTTTATGGTTGATTTCTGTGATGATGGTGTGTTTACGATGTTTATGGGTTATTCTGGTGTTTCTTCGGTGTTGATGGTGAGTTATCAATGTTTATGGTTGATTTCTGTTATGATGGTGTGTTTACGATGTTTATGGGTTATTCTGGTGTTTCTTCGGTGTTGATGGTGAGTTATCAATGTTTATGGTTGATTTCTGTTATGATGGTGTGTTTACGATGTTTATGGGTTATTGTGGTGTTTATTCGGTGTTGATGGTGAGTTATCAATGTTTATGGTTGATTTCTGTTATGATGGTTTGTTTACGATGTTTATGGGTTATTGTGGTGTTTATTTGGTGTTGATGGTGAGTTATCAATGTTTATGGTTGATTTTTATGATGATGGTGAGTTTACATACATCTATCACTAAGGGTATGTACAATTTTCTATAGTTTTAAATTCATGGGTATCATGAATGACACCAAGATTAATGTAAATAAAGTGATTTTTACATATAACTCTGTTTTTTTGTAAATGTTTCACTCAATAATATCAAAACATTCCCAGTATACTCTTTGAATATCATCATCACAGCATCACCTATTAACAATACGGCAGCTTAGGGAAACCACTTTAAACATCAAAAATAAACCACACACCATCATCATAGAAATCTACCATAAACATTGGTAACTCACCATCAACACCGAATAAACACCACAATAACCCATAAACATCGTAAACACAACATCATCACAGAAATCAACCATAAACATTGACAACTCAGCATCAACACCGAAGAAACACCAGAATAACCCATAAACATCGTAAACACACCATCATCACAGAAATCAACCATAAACATTACTAACTCACCATCAACACCACAATAACCCATAAACATCGTAAACACACCATCATAACAGAAATCAACCATAAACATTGATAACTCACCATCAACACCGAAGAAACACCACAATAACCCATAAACATCGTAAACACACCATCATCACAGAAATCAACCATAAACATTACTAACTCACCATCAACACCACAATAACCCATAAACATAGTAAACACACCATCGTAACAGAAATCAACCATAAACATTGATAACTCACCATCAACACCGAATTAACACCACAATAACCCATAAACATCGTAAACACACCATCATAACAGAAATCAACCACAAACATTGATAACTCACCATCAACACCGAAGAAACACCAGAATAACCCTATAATAAACAAATAAACATCCATTAATTTCGAAAACATACCATAAAAATAAAAAAACTAGCATTGAAAAACAATAATATATTGTTTATATTTTTTATTTTGATATCGGGGGTCGTTGGAAATTTTTTGTCCCAACGACCCCCGAAACTCTAAAAGTTTGAATTCGGGGGTCGTTGGGACAAAAAATTCCCAACGACCCCCGCGGGGGCCGATTCGCAGGGGTCGATGGGAATAACCGCATTTTGCAGTACATTGAAAGTAAAGGAATTACTTATATCCTTTATTGCATAAAAACAAACGAAAAATGTACAAACAGTGTGAGCAAAGGTGACCTTATCTCTAAGAAGAGATCTCTTCCAGCCAACCCGTCGGTAGTGCGAGAATCAATATTTTTGTGGGGACAAAACAATGCAACAATTTAAATGAATTTTAACTATACTACAGTACTTAACATAGATATGTTCATTATTTAAATATATATATATGATAGATACATATACATACAAGTTTACATATATACCAAATAATAATAATATATCAAATATACAAATTATGCATAATTCGTAATGAAAATAATAAATATTTTATAAAAGAGTTAACTCAAGGTATACATAACGATGATATGTGGTCCGTTATGTATACCTTGATGACGATGATATTGTGTTATAAGGGGAGTAGAAAAAATATATGATAAAGACGACGGACACGTTATTCTAAATGATTTTCATATTTTACCAACGAGCGGCCATACAGAGATACATAGAATGATAAATAACATAAAACGATATTATTACTGGTCAGGTATAGGATAAAAACGTGAAACTTTTTTTTTTGGCAGCAACCGCTAACCTAAACGAGAACGGAACGAGAACGGAACGTTCCGCGAACGTAAACAAACCTGCGTCTGATATTTTTTAATCAAATTGTTATAATTTTCTACTAAATTGCTTTCAAAACTTACCAAAGTAGTGTCAACTTCAAGACTGGTGCAGGAACAAAACAAACATATGTTGGAGACATCCTATAACACTGTTATTATCCGAATCCAGATTCGAGGTACGAAACTATAGCCAGTTCTTCAATATATTTTGAATATTTAACGAATTTAACAAGAAATTAACATCCAAACATTAGAAATGATGATCAGCTGATTGGCCAACCACCGATAGCGGATACATCACTGTGACAGATAAATCAAGAGTGCCAACTTAACGGATTGTTTTGGATGCGTTCACAAGAAAATAACGTTATTAAACGGAGTATAACGCTACAAACGTTATTGCAATTCCGTTCCACGCAGCAGTCACAAAATAGTGCCCTAGTACCAATTTTTTGCGTCGTTAACGACAGCGATAACGACAGTTTTATTTCGTCATACATCTTGGTACTTTCCGAGATACTTGCAAACATACAGGGTAACAGAAGGCCTACACACATCGACTGATACACCTATACTGCGTTTTATATAAGAAGATTACACAAATATTAAGATGCGAACCTGCACCGCATGCAACAGCCACATTAATGTCATCGACCTCCTGAAATGCAGTGGTGGAGGATGTGCAGGGCAATATCACTATACATGCGTGGGAATTAGCGAAGGGGAATATCAATCGCAAAAAGATGAATTAGAGATGTTTTGGAAATGTCCGGACTGCTTGGGCATAATCCAAAGAAGATTACGAAATTATGACGATTCTACCCCAGTACGCACATCGTTAAATACATCCATCACTAAAACATATCAAGAAATTAACGAAACAACAATGTCAATAGATGAATAACTTGGTGAAGAAAAAAGCATTCTATTTGGAACATTAAAAGAATCCCCAAACCTAAATAAATCAAAGGAAGAAAACCTAAATCAACACACGAAAACTGTCACACTCGAAGATATGAAACAATTACTAGCCGCGAATACAAAGTCTATGCTAACCGAAATGCACCAAATGAATTACTCACTGCGCGAAGAATTATCGAATAATATATTCAAGTTAAAATTTGAGATCTTAGGCCACACAAAAAATCTAGACATAGAGCAAGGAAAAATAAAATCAGAACTAGAAAAAATTAACGAGAAAATACAACTTTTGGAAAAAGAGAAAAATCTGCTACTAAACCAGATTACAGACTTAAAAAAGCAAGTAGGACACCCACTTGCTAAACTCCCTGATCAAGATATAGCTAAAAAAATGTTTTGTATGGACTTGAAGAATATTATAATGAAAGAGAATATGAGTTACACGACCGACTTATACAGATTTTCCACGATATACAAAATATAAACTTAATGGGCTATATTGAAGACATGAAAAGACTGGGAAGAAATGGAAATAGAAGACCATTAGTAATAGAACTCTTGAGTAAGAAAATGAGAAATTATATAGTACAGAATGGACAGTTATTTAAGAACTCGGGTTTGGCAGTTTCGGAATACTTAGATGAGAACCAAACACAAGAAAGGAAAAAGCTACAGCACATTTTGAAAGAGGAAAGAAAAAAAGGCAGACATGCGGTGATCCGTAATAATAAATTATATATTGACGGACAGGAATACAGAAACACTAAACCGGAACATACTCAGAAACGTACAACTGCATCACCGCAAGAGAGACAAAGCGTAGAGGCACAACAAATCGACGAAACAATTAATTCCTTTCGACAATAAGTACGCAATTATTTTTCAAAATCTGCAGAGTGTCAAAAATAAGATCGACATTTTGGAAAGCTACTTATCAGAACATCCCCTAGATGCTATCTGCTTGATGGAAACATGGATACTAGAGAAACAAAAGGAATTAATTCAAATAGACGGATACACATTTGCCGCATCATTCAACCGTCGTCAGCATATACATGGAGGCGTTGCCATTCCTCTACCTGAAAATACACAATACAAAGAACGAAACGATATAACATCATTATCGATAGAATTCGTCGTAGAATGCTTTGCAGTCCAAATAACTAACCCAGATATACTTTTATTAAGTTTGTATAGATCAGATCGACAGATAGATACCTTTTTCACTTTTTTGAATAAACTTCTTATAAAAATAGGCCCAAACATCCATAAAAAACACATAATAATAGGTGGTGACTTTAACATTAATGTAAAGACAAAACCCGCACAATATAATAAATTAAAAAACATGTTTTTAGAATACAATCTTCATCAAATAGTACAAACAGATACGAGAGTCACAAAAAACTCATCATCCTGTATTGATTTATTATTCACAAACTCAAATAATTATAATATTTCAGTAAACGACATTGGCATATCTGATCACAAAAGCTTATTATACAGCTTTTTTTTTTTTTTTTTTTTTTATTAATGATGGGTTTGCTCTTGACTCTAGTCTAGGTCATAGGACAGAGACAGAGTCTAAGATGGAGCGAGCTCACCCAGAAGAAGCCTGTTCACTCTTACTTTGAAGAGATTAGGGTTGTATGCTTTTGGAAACACAGACGCAGGAAGTGAGTTCCACTCTTTCAAGCTTTGATATAAACGAAACGGAACCTCGCAAACAAAAATTTACCTACAAAAGATGCTATTCCGAAAAAAATATACATTCATTTAAAACGGAATTAAACACATTATGTTGGGATAAAATAATAAATATACAAAACAATATAAATATAAACTATAATGAATTTGAAAATAGACTGCAAACGATATTGAATAAATGTATACCAAAAAAATGCATTAAACTTAAGGGAAAACGTAAGGGTAACTGGATGACAAAAGGCTTAAAAAAATCTTGTACTCATAAAAGATTACTTAAAATACTAGTAAATCAGTCTAATAGTAGTATACTCAAATTCCACTACAAAACGTATACAAAAATTTTAAAAAGAGTTGTAAAATCATCAAAAAGACACAACAACTCTTTAAAGATGCAAAGGGCAAAAAACAAAACAAAATGCATGTGGAATATCATAAACGATGTTACCGCGAAACGACCAAAACCTAAATATGAGAACCTGACACTGACAACATCAGTTGTAAAATCGGATAACACTTTCTATAATGCAAACAAGTTAAACGAATACTTCGCATCAGTAGGAAAGCCGTTAAACCCAACACGCGCACGCATGCACACGCCTCACAGTCAACAACCGATAGAACAACCGATTAGTCCCGTAGTTAACTCACTTTTTCTCCACCCTGCCACTGTGCAAGAAGTGGAAAGGGCCATACGCGAACTACCTAACAAATTCAGCTACGGCGTAGATGAAATACCTTCGGTACTATTAAAGGCCTGTAGTAAGGAATTATTGTCCCTCCTAGTTACATTAGTTAATCAATCAGTTGATGAGGAGACTTTCCCGGAAAACCTTAAAATTGCCAAAATACGACCAATACTAAAAAAAGGTGGAAAATCGGACGATATTACCCAATACAGACCCATAGCTTTACTGGAAGTAAAGCACATCAAAAATAATAGAGAAAGTAATGGCGAAGCGTGTTTATACTTTTTTGGAAAAATACAAACTTCTTCACCCAAACCAGCACGGTTTCAGAACAAATCGCTCCACGACACATGCGGTGTACGAGTACATTCAAGAAGCATATAACATGATCCGTGACAGATCGTATGGCGTGGGCATATTGCTGGATATGACAAAAGCCTACGATAAAGTGCTACACCCAATCCTGCTGAGCAAACTAAGCGACTTAGGAATACGCGGAAAAGTGTTAAATTGAGTACCAAATTTATTTTTTTTAAAACACTTTCCGTGTTAGGTATACAATTTTTGAAAACTTGCAAAATTTTCGAGTGCGGGCAGGATTTGAACCTGCGACTTTCGCATTACTAGTGGCGACGCCTCTTCCATCTGGGCCACCGCAGCTCATTTCTTGCCCGCCAATTTGCGGTTATTAGTTGCAAAACTAACCCGGTAGATGGAGCCATGCCAAGCGTTACTGGCATTAAAAGACACTTGCAAAATTGGCGGGCAAGAAATGAGCTGCGGTGGCCCAGATGGAAGAGGCGTCGCCACTAGTCATGCGAAAGTCGCAGGTTCAAATCCTGCCCGCACTCGAAAATTTTGTTGCGAACAGGCGACAACTTGTGGAATTAGATCACTTTAGTGAACTCACTGGTGAAGTAAGTAGAGTACACTCTAACATAGTGGTCACAAACTGGTCGATTCCACAGGGTAGCGTGTTAGGATGCATACTTTTTCTGGCATATATAAACGACTAGCCAAAAGTGGTTGATACTCTCTGCGTCCTATTCGCAGATGATGTTTCTTTGCTGTTCAAGTGTAACGATAATACTGAAAGCATCGATAACATAACACAAACATTTCTTAAAGTAAAATCCTTGTTAACGGATCACAATATGCAAGTCAACGAAAAAAAGACTAAAATTATCCAATTCCGGCCTTACCAGATAAAACCTATAAATCTACAACAAGTTATATCCACTCTCAATATCCAAGAGGTAAACGAATTTACATTATTGGGAATAAACATAGACTCGTTTTTAAACTGGAAAAGTAATATAGATAAAATCAAAGCTAAGTTGTCACAATTTATATACGCCATATCAATATTAAAACAAAATACTAATTACGAAACAGCCTTAATAGCATATTATGCGTACGCTTTTTCATGGATGCGATACGGTATTCTGCTATGGGGAGACAGTACAGATGCAGAAAAAATATTTATACAACAGAAGAAGTGTCTACGAATATTATTTAATTTAAGCCCAACAACAAGTTGTAAACCATACTTTATAGCTAATAGTATTCTAACACTTCCGTCAATATACATTCAAGAGACGGCAGTTTTCGTGAAAAAAAATATTGATTTTTGCACAAGCGAAAGACGTAGGAATGTGCTAAAACTACCAGCACCAAAGATGGAAATATATAAAGCTAGTCCGTATTATCGCGCAATTACCATCTATAATGCATTACCAAAAGATATAAGGGAAGAAACAAAACCTAAACTATTCCAAAACAAAATGAAACGGTTTCTAGTCCATAAAGGGTACTATACCATACATGAATTTATAAATGATAAAAATAAATAACAAATTAGGTTAGGGCTTATTATAAAATATTTATTTATTGAATGTAAATGATTAGTTGTAGTTGAAATAATATTTAATTAAATTAAATTGTTAGCAAAAATTTTGAATGTATGTGTTTTTTATTAAGAAATTATTATTAATGTATGTGTAATTGATTATTATGAAATTATTATTAATTAATGTGTGATTGTTTTATACTTATTGTTATTTTGGAAGAGAATGTTCCGTCTAAAAATTTTAAATTTGCAACACCCTTACAGGGTCCATGTACCAATACTACTTAGTACCATAAGACCGTATGTAATAAATTGTACATGTAAGCAAAATAAAGAAATTGAAATTAAAAGTTGCGAGAGTTTTCCTGTTTTTGACAATCCATATGCTTTCAATTTAATTTTGAATGTGTATTTGGTGGATATATTTCTTATAGGGGGAGGTAAAGTGTTCCAGCACTTTGCTGCTAGGGAGTGGAAGCTGCCTCTAAATGCCACTGTCTTATGATATGCCCTTCGAGAGGAGCATGATTGCTCCTCGTTCCATACCTACCGTGCAACGGCGTCAAGTTCAACTTCTTACGCAAGTACTCTGGTTGTTCGAATTTAATGACATCAAAGAGTAGACTAGCCAAGTGCATAATCCTGCGATGCTCCTTGCTAAGCATACCCGCAGTATTTTGTAATGATGTGGCTAGCCGTCGAAGGCAGCCTCTGTCATTGAAATTTAAATGAGTTGAAGCTCTGATCTCAGGGTCTGAGATTTGGGGTTCTAGCTCTATGTAGGTGGGTGGCGGGAAATGAAATACAGCGGTTTCACAACACAATAAGCTGAGTCGCGGGACCAGCCCTCTCGCTGGCAACTGGGGTGATGCTTGAACCGCGGCGGACTGTCGGCTGCTACTGCGGGTGCGAGTCACCGGGGCAATTAAAATATCACGGATGTAGTCTAAAGCCTCACCGGTGTATTAAATAGTAAATGAATCGGCAGTTTAATTGAAAAATACAAAAAAAATCATAACTTTTTATGCGATTAAGTTATGACCATGCTGTAGACAGATTTTTTGTTGGAAATCCTCTTTTCTAACCAGGGTTGGTTTGTTTGATCCACGATTTTTGGACCATCCTGCATATTCAGGAGCTACTGCGGGAGCTAAGTTTACGCACTGAGTCGCGGGACCAGCCCTTTCGCTGGCAACTGGGGTGATGCTTGAACCGCGGCAGACTCTTAAACTGTGTACTGGCAACTGGAACTGGTAACAGGAACTGCCGGTGCTCGCGGCGTGCGCGAGCTCAATACTCAATACTTAAAAGTTTATTGCATACCATGTGTTACATTTAGGTGATAAAATAATACAGATTACAAGGTACTTAAAACATGGACCCTGTTGGGCACAATAATAGTGGGAGAGAGGAAGACTTGAATTATATTACATGCAATCTTATTAATTACAATAATATCATATATTTGTATCTTAATACCTAACCCTAATGTATAATTAATGACTCTCAAACGGTCAAATTTTTCTATTAAAATATATTTTGGTATTTAATTTATTTATTCATGTTATTATTGGCTTATAATTATATTTATTTGATTTATATTTATAGTTGTTATTGTAATTTATCTTCAAAATACTCCTCTACGCTATAATAACATTTATTTACTTATAATTTTTTTAATAGTCCTATAAATAAATTATCTTTCGGTTCATTTTTTATGTATACCGGCAACTTATTGTACACTTTTATAGCCATTACGTAAGGGCTTGTTGAGTGTAAATTAAGCCTTGAAGTGGGTAACATCAGCCTATTGTTACGGAATGTGTACTTTGTTACTAAGTCTGATCGTTTGGTAAAGAACTGTGAATGTTTTCGTACGAATTTGCATATTTCCATTATATATATACTTGGCAAGGTGAGAATTTTATATTCCACAAAGTATGGTTTGCACGAATCAGTGGTACTTATATTAGCGAGTATTCTTACTAGCATTTTTTGGCGGATAAATAGGTCCGGCGCATTACAACTAAATCCCCATAGAAGCACGCCGTAAGAAAACCATGCATACGCATAAGCATAATAGGCAGATAATGCCGTTTCTAGGTCAGTTGCTTTTTGAATCTCCCGGAGTGCGTACGTGAATTTAGATAGCTTTTTTCTTAATTTATTTATGTGCTGTTTCCAGTTAATGTGTGTGTCAATATCTAAGCCTAGGAGTGTAAAACTGTTAACATTTTAGATCTGTATACCCTGGTAAACTAGATTGGGATTTAACGGTGTTTTCTGGTAAGGATAAAAGGCCATTACCTTTGTTTTTTCGTAATTTACGCTTAAGTTGTGATCATTCAACCATTTAACTGTTTTGTCCATTAATTCGTATAATTTTATATTAAGATTAGTATCATTTTTGCAGCTAATTAACAGGGATATGTCGTCCGCGAACAATACACATGTTTCGTCAATTGTTTTTGGGAAGTCGTTAATGTATGTTAAAAACAAAAGGCATCCAGCCACGCTGCCCTGTGGGATGGAGGCGTTTACAGTAATTGAGTGACTTTGTATCTACACTAATATAATAAAGAGGAAAGATTTGATTGTTTGTTTGTTTGTTTGTTTGTAGGCATCGAATAGGCTCCGAAACTACTGGCCCGATTTTAAAAATTCTTTCACTATTGGAATCCTACATTATTCCTGATGAACAAAGGCTATATTTTATACCAGAAAAAAATAGTGTGAAAAATGTACCAAAAAAATAACTTATATCGCGTACGCTGTGGAAATTATTGACAATAGAGCAAAGTAATGTACTACAGTTTTAAAGAGGACATCAATATCTATAATAATGTCCGCAATACCATATGTCTAACTATTACAGTTATGCCACAATAACTACTTTTTCATTTAAAAATGTACCAACTACGCCACAGTATTCGTACCAGTGTAATGATTACATTTAATAATTACTGTATTACAGGATGTCAGGGATAGCCCTCAGAATACTAATAGGGTACATGCAGACCGACCATGACACTGAACAACTTTCCCCTAGGAACATATTTCAGGAAACGTAAAAAAACTGACTTCCCATAGTGAATGCAGTCAGCTGATTGTGATTTTGTATGGAAGGTCATTTTTTTTGCGTTTCCTGATATATGTTTCTAGGGGAAAGTTGTCCAGTTTTATGTTTCATGTACCCTATCAGTATTCGAAGGGCTGTCCCTTACTCGGTATAAAAATACGACAAAAAACATTAAATAATGCATTAAAAAATCTACACTAAAATAATACATACATACACATATCACGCCTATTATCCCTTGCGGGGTAGGCAGAGCGTAAACGGCCTCAAATCGGCATATGTCTGACATTATATTTGAGGGTCATTCGGAAAATTGTGTATCGCCATAGTGACAGGTTGTCAGCCCATCGCCTAAAATTGCAATACACACCCTCAAGTCCCTTAGTTGCCTCCTACGACTCCCACGGGAAAGAAATCGGGTGATGCTATTCTAAGCCGGCATCACACTAAAATAATATTTATATAATCTACACTAATATTAGAAACAGGCTTTAATTTATTGTTTGTTTGAATTGAATAGGCTCTGAAACTGGACCGATTAAAAAAATTCTTTTACCGTTAATTGAAATTGAAATTCTTTATTCAATGTAGGATTGTTTTATCACTTATTGACGTCATGAACCGTCATTCTAAAAAAAGAAATTTGTATCACACTTTTTTTTTATTTTAATTTTGTTATGACCTAATAGAAAACCGGCTCGGGCGGGATAAAAAAAATAAAAATATAGGCACTGCCATGGGGCTGGCCAGGTTAATCACACGGCATGTAACTTTAGGCCACTACCATCTAAAAACGATATTTGTATCAAATTGAAGTCAAGATTTTTAAAATCCTACATTATCCCTGATGAACATAGGCTATATTAAACTGTCTTATTCCCGGGAGGAAATTGTTAGCGGCGGGTGAAACCGCTGGGCGGGCTGCTAGTATACGATATTTCCCCGGTTGACTCATCAAAGTATTCAATCTCAACTATTTGTTCGCGATCAGCCAAGTACGATTGGAACCATTTATGGGCTATACCGCGTATTCCTATTCCGTGCAGTTTATTTAATAAGATATCGTATTGTACTTTATCATACGCTTTTGTCATATTGAGTAGTAGCCCGACGGCATATTTTTTGTCGTTTAACGTGTATAATATCTCTTGAACATATTTATACACAGCCAAAGTGGTGGAGCGATTTTTCCGAAAACCATTTTGGCATTCATCAAATATTTTAAATTTTTCACAAAACTTGTAGACTCGGTCGGACATGGCTTTTTCGAAAATGTTTGACGCCGTAGGTAATAAGGCTATTGGGCGGTAATTTCCAGGGTCTGTTTTTTCATTTTTCTTATGGATAGGTTTAATGACGCTTTTCTTTAGAATATTTGGAAATTTCCCTTCCGTGAACGATTGATTTACGAGTAAATAAAATGGCAAAGTTAGTTCGTCTGCGCATTTTTTCATTAGTGAAGGTGGAATCTCATCTATTCCGTGACTATCTTTATTTTTTAAGTTTTTTAATATTCTATTTATTTCTTTCGGTTTGACGGGCGCGAGAAACATTGTGTTCTCCGTAGTATGGATCACCGGACGGCCGCGGGGCGCGCGGGATTGCCCGATGATGGTCCCCCCATTACCGCATTGTTTTTCACTATTAACCGGTTTACCTATTGTTGCAAAATAATTATTAAACGTGTTTGATATGTATTTCGGGTCTGAGATTGAATTATTATTTATTAATAGTTTTATAGGTTGCTTATTTTTCCGAGGCTTTTTGTTTGAGCGTTCATTAATAATACTTCTCATTGTTTTGTTTTTATTTCGTGAGTTTTTCATTTTATTTTTAAATATGTTTCGTTTTGAGGTTGCTACTGTCTTTTTAAGTATTTTGGCGTATTTTCTGTGGTAATTTTTAAGAACATTGTTATTTGTCTGAAAAACTAATATCTTTAATAATTTTTTATTTGTACACGCTTTTTTAATACCTTTAGTTAGCCATGTTTTTTTGTATGGTTTTATTTTGTGCTTTGTCTTTGGCATACATATGTTTAGAAGATTTGTGAGATTTTTGTGAAATATGTATATTTTTATTAGGTTTTAGTATTTTATTCCAGTTTAATTTGCTAAGGTGTAGTTTAAAATTTTCCATATTAGTTTCCGTATACTGTCTTTTTGTAGTAAACCAAGAAATTGTTTTTTTCATAGGTATATCTTCTAAGGATATCAGCGTTCCCTTGTGGTCACAAAAGCCAAATTCTTCGACTTTTGTATGTTTAATTCCGTCGCTAAAGTTTGTGAATATTAGATCAATGCACGTGGACGTAGTGGCAGTAACGCGAGTTGGTTGTCGAATGTGTTGAATATAGTTGTTTTCGGACATTATTTCTAAAAAAGATTTTATTTTTGGTTTATTGTTTGCTTCAAAAATATTTTTGTTAAAATCCCCCCCCCCCCATCAAAATTTTATATTTATTATATTTAAGGTTTAAATGGTTCATAAGCAAATTTAATTGAGTGTGGAATAAGTCCTCTTCTCTTCCATTCCAATATACAGTTATTAATATAAGATTCAGTATAACAATTTCAATAGCACAAATTTCAATTACAAATTCAATTGTGAAATTATTAATATCCTTTTTTTCTATATAACTTATTTCTTCACGTAGTAATATGCAAATTCCACCACAATCATGTTTTTTACGACAGAAATATGAAACAATATTATAGTTTTCAAATTGTAATAACTCTAATTGTTCCTGTGAAAGCCTGTAATACAAATCGCTTGGAACCTGTTTTGTATCATAAAAGCTTCTAAAAGGTGTTGTTTATTTACTATACTTTGCATATTTTGAAAAACAATATCATATTGTGATTTATGAGTTTCCAGATGTACTGTTTCGAAATGTATGATTCGTTTTCTGTGTGTTTGACTGACGGTTTTGTCCTATATTTTCAGTCGATTCTTCGTTTTTAGATGTTTTCGAAGCCGCAGTGTATTCTTTTCCATCTATGTATAATTTGTTAAAGCGTATTACAGCATGCTTTCCTTTTTTTCTTTCATCGCGGAGAATTTCTTGCAACTCTTTCCTTTTCTTTATACCTTCTTCGTCTAGGCATGCAGATATAGTAATACCCGAATTTTTAAAGCACCTACTGTTTTGTATAAGGTGATTAGTCATACATTTACTTAAAATTTCTATCATTATTGGTCTCTTATGACCTTTTCTTCCTATGCGTGAGAAGCCTTCGATATATCCATGTAGGTCTACGTTCATAATATCTCGAAATATCATCAATTTACGGTCGTACAATTCATTATCATTTTCGCCGTAATACTCTTCGAGTCCATAAAGAACGATTTTTTTCAGGTAGTCTTGGTTTGGGCTCGTTGTAGTTGTTGTAGTGTTTGCTAGTTGCGAGGTGGCTTTGGAATTTAAATCAGCTATTTGCTGTTGCAGCTTCTTATTTTCGTTTTCTAGTCTCATTATTTTATTATTAATTTGATCTATTTGATTTTGTATTTGTTTTTGGTCCCGTCTAGTTTCTTGCTTATGTTTATTTATATCATATTGTAGTTTCGTAATTGCTGTATTTATTTGTTCATGGACGGATGATTTTAGGTCTGAAATTTTTGATAATATGTGATTTGTATTGGTCTTCAATTTCTGGTCTAGTTTTTGATCTAATAGTGTACTTATATCGCTGAGGGTAAGATAACTTATGTTGCTTGCCATTTCTATGTTGGATTCGTCGTGGTGAGATTTTACCGGACTTTTTGTAGTAGAATAGAAAAATCAAGAATGGCAGTAGTTTGTAGGGAACCGCCTCTACGAGTGTTGACATTTGCAGGGCCGTCTCGAAAGTGAGTAGCAGGGGATGTGGCAGGTGTATTGTCATCCATTGGGACAAATATCTTCGGACAACCAAAACATTTCCAACTCATTTTATGTTGAGCAGTCATTGTGTTGAAGAAACGCTTCTCTGGCACATTTGCGCATTCTAGGTCATAGTTTTCCTTGCACGTAAAACATTGTAGGTATAATCTATCTTTAATTCTACCTTTACATCCATTGCATTGTAGTTCATTAGTTTCATTCATATTTGATATGATTTAAATGTAGGTAGCTAGGTGCGTAGAGTTGATGATACACAGCTGTTCGCGCGAAACGACACGATGCGCAAAGACGTGTGCGCGAAGGAGATAGCACTACGTGATGTGTTATGTTCGGTTGGGGTCAACGGTTGGCCGTTTATTCTTTATACGACACACTAATTTCACTTATTTCGAAGAAATCCGGATTCTTTTTCAGCACTTTTTATCACAACTAATTAGCAAAATATCTCAGCTTTATTTTGGTATATGTTATAGAATTTAAAGTTACTTTATTACACAGTTTATTAAATTTCAAACACAAACGGTCGATATAGCAATGCGTTACGTTCCGAGCGCCAATCCTCTCTATATCCAATCCTCGCTTATAAAGCGTCGCGGATGCGCTTGTCCGTGTGACGCGTGCTTGTGTGTGCGCTGCTACGGCGTAGAAGGATGTGTAGCCGCGCAGGAGTCGTAGCAGGCGAACCCTTGTTGCAATTTAAAATTGGAGTAATATGGCTTCGCGGTGGCACAGTGAAGCAAAACCTGCAGCAGGCATTTTGGACGCGTTGTAAAATATGTTTCGTTCTGGCTAGCAGTCTAGGTTCATATACGACATCACCATAACTTATTTTAGACAGAACCAGAGACTCGCACAAAATAATACGGGCAGTTTTGCTTAGAAGATTCTGTATCTGATAAAGTACTTTAAGGCGGTACATACAACTTTTGACGAGGTTAACAACATGTGTTTCAAATCGCAGGAGACTGTCAAAGGTGATTCCTAAGTTCCTAGCCTCACCAACTTTCTCTATACTCTGATTTTGTACAATTACTAATGGTTGCTGGTGTAAAATTTTGCCACTTTGCATTTTGGTGTCGATTACCATATATTTGGATTTGCACGGATTAAGCATTAGGTTGTTTTTAATTGACCACTTTCCTATTCTTACCAAATCCTCATTCATTTTGTCAATTGCAGAACCTATGCTGTCTGGGTTTAAGGAGAAGTACAGTTGGAGATCGTCAGCGTAACAGTGATACCTACAATGCTTAATGACTGTAACAATGTCAGCACTGTACAGAATAAACAATAGTGGTGTGGCGACTCCCATAAATAAACACATAACTAAAAACTAAAATACTAAATAACTAAAAACTAAATATCTAAACATAAATAAACTACACTCACACTATAAATAATATAAGAACAAACAAAACACTTACCATAAATTACCTCCGTCCGATATCGTTGTCGGATCGTATCGATTCATTGGAAACAGTTCAAACAACTTTGAGGACAATAGACTACGTACCGGACCGGCTCGCCGATGCTCCTGCGCTGCTTCCACCACCAGTCGTATCGATTACTAGACGCGGAGCGCACGCTGCTTACACTAATATTTCCGCTAATCAATCACGTACTGCTATCGCTATTGTTTACCTATATCGCTATATTCTTCTTTCCGCTAATTCTTCGCCTTCTTCACCCTGTGCTTACTTGTGCTTTATTTTCAAACTGTATCCTGTGCTTGTGACTATTGTGTGTACAATAAACTTTGGACTTTGAAAAATTTATGTGCTGTGTTGATCATTTATCACCAATCAACCCCACATCTGGTGACCCGCTGAAGGAATACGCCTGAAAAACACATTTGGACGTTGAAAACAGTAAGCAAAAGCACATTATTTGCAAGTCATGACCGACAAAAATGGCGATGGTACAAATAAGCCTAATGACGGACCTGGTTCCACAACACAATCCGACATTTTCCATGTCGGAGTTCGGATACCGACATTTTGGCCAGAGAAACCGGCACTATGGTTTGCCCAAGTCGAAGGAAATTTTGCACTTTCGAAGATTACTAAAGACGAAACAAAATTTAATTACGTAATTTCGCAACTGGATCAGCGATACGCAGCGGAAGTAGAAGATATTATAGTAGCGCCTCCGAAAGAAAACCTATATGAAACCTTGAAGACCCAGCTCATCAAAAGACTTTCAGCTTCGAGAGAGAAAGAAATCCAGCAGTTACTTATGCGCGAAGAGATGGGAGATCGTCGACCTTCACAATTCCTGCGGTATTTGCGCAAACTCGCCGGACCTGGCGTACCCGAAGATTTTTTGAAGTCGATATGGACAGGACGGCTACCTACTCACGTGCAAACGGCCCTTGCATCACAGCCATCATCAACCTTGGACAGCTTGGCTGATTTGGCAGACACAGTCATGGACATAGTATCCACCAATCCCCACGTCGCTGCTACGTCTACAACTGCAGGATCTCCATTTGATCTTATGGCGAAGCAAATAGCTGCCCTTACGAAACAAGTTGAAGCCCTCTCGCTTAGCCACGTTCCGCGCAGATCACGCTCTAAAACCCGCAACAATGCAGCCAGTCGACGAGAGCGTTCTGAATCGAGCTACAGAAAGTTTCCGATATGTTGGTTTCACGCAAAATTCGGCAAGAAAGCTGCAAAATGCGCAAAACCTTGCGACTACAAGAAGGAAAACTTCCAGGGCAGTCTGTAATGGCGACGTATGATTGCCTCAATTCAACAGGTCGCCTTTTTGTCACCGATCGCTTTTCAAAGATGCAGTTTCTCGTTGATACCGGTAGCGATCTCTGCGTCTTTCCTAAATCTTGGCTACGACAAATGCGATCTAAAACTAACTACGAACTCTACGCAGCGAATGGTAGTTGCATTGCCACTTATGGTTATACTCACCTCAACTTGAACCTGGGACTACGTCGTGACTTCTGCTGGCGCTTTACGGTGGCTGACGTCACAAAAGCAATCATCGGCGTAGACTTTTTAGCATATTATCATCTATTAGTCGACGTCCGAAACAAACGTCTTTTAGACATGACCACTTTACTTACCGCGACAGCATCTTCAGTTTCGTCGTCCCTCAATATATCTTCAGTGAAGACAATGACGGGCAACTCTCCATATCACGACATACTGCGTGACTTTCCGGAAATAACACGGCCATCTGGAACTCAGAACGCACCATCCCATAATACAGTTCACCACATCAAGACGACTCCAGGTCAACCAGTCTTCTGCACTCCACGAAGGTTAGCCCCTGACAAGCTCAAGATCGCACGGCAGGAGTTCGACGCCATGTTGAAGTGTGGTACGGCAAGGCCCTCTGATAGCCCATGGTCGTCGCCTCTTCATCTCGCGCCGAAGAAAGATAATGGATGGCGTCCATGCGGGGATTACCGCATGCTCAATGCTCGCACAATCCCTGACAGATATCCCATACGCCATATCCACGACTTCGCTCACAACGTATCAGGATGCCACGTTTTTTCTACAATCGATCTCGTTAAGGCATATAATCAGATACCTGTGGCGAAAGAAGACATCTGCAAAACGGCAATATCTACGCCTTTCGGACTCTTCGAGTTTCCGTTTATGACATTCGGCCTAAGGAACGCTGGACAAACTTTCCAGAGATTCGTAGACGAGATGACACGTGGCTTAGACTTCTGTTACGCGTACTTAGACGATTTCCTCGTGTTTTCTAAAGACGAGGAAACTCACCGCGATCATCTACATCAACTCTTCACTCGGCTTAGAAACTACAACATGGTCATCAACACGTCAAAATGCGTTTTTGGCGTATCCGAAGTAACATTCCTGGGCTACACAGTATCAGCTGACGGCGTGAAGCCTCTCGATTCTAAGGTAGAAACCATCAAAAGCTTCCCCACACCAAAGAACGTCAAGGAACTTAGGCGTTTCCTGGGGATGCTGAATTTTTATCGCCGTTTCATCCCTGGTGCAGCCCAACTTCAAGCTCCACTTCATGCGTTACTGACTGGATCCGTTAAAGGCTCTCACCCTGTCGACATCTCAGGCGAAGGCATGAAAGCATTCATTCAATGTAAAGAAAGCCTATGCAAAGCAGCACTTCTGGCACATCCAGATTTACAGGCCAGACTTGCTCTAGTCACCGACGCCTCGGACAAGGCAACAGGAGCAGTCTTGCAACAACACAAAGATGGTGCATGGCAGCCCCTCGCTTTCTACTCAAGAAAACTAAGTCCAGCACAACAAAAATACTCCCCATATGACAGGGAATTGCTAGCCATATATGACGCGATTAAATATTTTCGCCATATGCTGGAAGCAAGACACTTTACCATATACACGGATCATAAACCCATATGCTTTGCATTCCATTCAAGAAAAGAGAATTGTTCTCCAAGGCAATTTCGTCACCTTGATTACATCTCTCAATTTACCACGGATATACAACACATATCAGGAAAAGACAATTTAGTTGCCGACACGCTCTCACGCATTGAAGAAGTGGTCCAGCTGATCGACCTGACAGCATTAGCAAAATCACAAGCTAGCGACCAAGAGCTAAAATCATTGCTAAATAACGTGACCTCATTGCGACTGATTAGAGTGAACATCCCCGGAACTAAAGAAGATATATATTGTGACCAAAGTACTGATACTTCTCGACCATATGTACCAAAAGAATTACGACGCAAAGTGTTCGAGAGTCTGCATTCACTTAGCCACCCAGGAGCAAATGCTACAGCAAAGTTGGTGACACAACGTTACGTGTGGCCCAACATTTGCAAAGATTGTCGTGACTGGGCAAAGAGCTGCTACGCATGCCAGCGTGCAAAAGTTACAAGACATGTCTCATCACCATTGGGCGCATTCAAGATACCGCGCGCCAGATTCATGCACGTCCACATAGATATTGTAGGACCACTGCCTGTCTCACACGGATACAAGTACTGCCTCACAGCCATAGATAGATTTTCACGATGGCCTGAAGCAATACCCATTACCGATATTACGGCAGAAACAGTCGCACGTGCACTTTTATCTGGGTGGATCGCACGTTTTGGATGCCCAATTGAAATTGTGACAGACAGAGGACGCCAGTTCGAATCAGCAGTCTTCAAATACTTGTCTGAGATAGCAGGCTTTCAACACAAACGAACGACAGCTTACCATCCGGCAGCCAATGGCCTTATTGAACGGTTTCACAGACAAATGAAAGCGGCCATCATGTGCCATGAGAACAGTAACTGGTTTGAAATCTTGCCATTGGTACTACTTGGCATACGCTGTGCCTACAAAGATGACCTGAAAACATCATCTGCAGAGTTGCTTCACGGCGAAGCATTGAGACTACCCGGCGAAATTCTTCAATCTAACTCGCATACCACGTCAGATCTAACTGAATTTTCCGCTCGTATCAGAGAGTTTGCTATGAAAGTACAGCCACAACCAGCTTCACGTCACGGCAAGAAGTCAATCTTCGTGTTTAAAGACCTGGCCACTACAAGCCACGTATTTTTGAGAGAAGATGCATTACGTGGAGCCCTTCAGCCAGCTTACACAGGACCACACGAAGTACTGGAACGAGGAGAAAAGTCGTTCAAGCGGTTAAAGGCAAGATAGTCACAGTAACAATTGACCGACTAAAACCGGCTTATTTACTCGTGACACCAGCCGCCAGTGAAAACCCGTCTTCACCTGCTTGGAAAGAGCCGCCGCCTGCAAAAGAAAAACCAAAACCTAAAAATCAAATACCGTCAACACCAAAACCTGTACCTGAAAATCAAAAATATTATAAAACAAAATCGGGAAGACAAGTCAAATTCACTAACTATTATCGCCCGTAGGACGGTCTCTCGGGGGGAGTGATGTGGCGACTCCCATAAATAAACACATAACTAAAAACTAAAATACTAAATAACTAAAAACTAAATATCTAAACATAAATAAACTACACTCACACTATAAATAATATAAGAACAAACAAACACTTACCATAAATTACCTCCGTCCGATATCGTTGTCGGATCGTATCGATTCATTGGAAACAGTTCAAACAACTTTGAGGACAATAGACTACGTACCGGACCGGCTCGCCGATGCTCCTGCGCTGCTTCCACCACCAGTCGTATCGATTACTAGACGCGGAGCGCACGCTGCTTACACTAATATTTCCGCTAATCAATCACGTACTGCTATCGCTATTGTTTACCTATATCGCTATATTCTTCTTTCCGCTAATTCTTCGCCTTCTTCACCCTGTGCTTACTTGTGCTTTATTTTCAAACTGTATCATGTGCTTGTGACTATTGTGTGTACAATAAACTTTGGACTTTGAAAAATTTATGTGCTGTGTTGATCATTTATCACCAATCAACCCCACAGTGGACCCAGAATAGAACCCTGTGGCACACCTCGCGAGAGAAGCCTAGCATCGGATACTATCTCCCCTCCATCATCTTTTGTGAGTTGCACTGATTGAAAACGCTGATTAAAGTAACTCCCAAACCATTTGATAGACAAATCATCCAGACCATATTTTTTTAACTTTGCCAAGAGAATAGAAATGTTTATAGTATCAAATGCCCTAGAAAAATCTAGGAGCGTGAGTATGGTACCATGGCCAACATCTGTCTCAGCCAGTATGTTATCCACAGCATTTGATAAAGCCGTGCCAGTTCCCCGGCCCTTACGAAAGCCCGACTGATGGATAGGTAAAATATTGGTATCGTCGACAAATTTAGACAACTGAATATACACAGCCATTTCCAATATCTTATATGGATAAAGTAAGATGCTTATCGGTTTAAGGTCCTGGAGCTCAGTTAGTTCATCTACTTTGGGTAGCGGGGTCACTACCGCAGCTTCCCACTGTGAGCGAAGGAACAGTACCCGAGAATTATCATGGAAAACGCGGAGATAACAGTATCTACCCAGGAGGGTCCCGGCACCGCTGGGGAATCCCTCTCTGCGACGCCAACAGCGAGCCAAGCGCTGGCTGATGGCACCGCAGGTCATCGCCCATCGTACTATGGGGGGGCGAATCAACGCGTTTCAGATAGTAACATCCCGTCGCGGCAGGCCTCGAGCCGAGCAGACGACATAAGGGAGCCTGAGGGATCGCGGCAGGCCTTGAGCCGAGCAGACGGTCCTGAAGTAAGAATGTCCAAAGGGGATAAAAGAAAGCAGCGTCAGGAAGCGAATTACGCTAAACTGAAAGCTGCGGGGGTCGAACCCAACATTCGGAAGAGACCACCCAAAATAAAAAGGAAAAGCACTGATCCGAACGAAAGAACGGAACAGAACGCTTTTAAGAAAGCAAAGTCTAAGGACACCACCGAAACCGCCAAGCCAGCCCGCACGGGGGCCCCACGACCCTCAGCTAAAGAGCAGAGCAGTCTGGCTGTCATTGTTAGGCGTGTGGATGGTGTTGCCCTGAATGAAGAAGCTGCCGCTATCATCCGTCGCCGCATTAAGGTGATCATGGACGAAGCGATAGACCTAGAAATGGACGAGGACTACCTTAGCTTCGCTGCGTCGGGACTTGTGGCCGAGGGCCACTTCTTGGTCACACCCCTGACACAGATGTCGCGACTGTGGTTCCTCACAAGAGACCTGGGCGAGATCCAAGGCGTAAAGCTCGAGATCCTCAAATGGAATAGACTGAAGGTCACAGTCTGGATTCCCGGGATACCAGAGGATCTACCCAGAGACGTGATGAAGACCATTCGCGTCCAGAACAGGAAAAAGACGGCCTTGAGGCTTCCTGAGTGGACTCTGATCGCCAGAGAGTCTCTCCCTTTGGGCGAACGACTGGTGTTAGGAGCCCCTGAGGAAGCGTTCACAGGGGTGGACTATGTGTGGTTGAACTTCCAACTCACACAAGTTCAAGCCCGAGCCATAAGAAAGATGTCAACAACACAGGAAGGGAGCAGTAGTGGGGCTTGCACCTGTAAGTGTACCTGCGGTGCTAAACCACAGGCGACACCGACAGACCCCCCGCGAGCACCTTCCAAACCAAGCACTATTACACGACAGGCACCCGTAGACCAGGAGCAGACAACGACGCTAGAGCAGATGGAGACCCCAATAGTAAGCGAACCTGAGCACACGTCTACTGTCAGCACTGGCTACAAGCACACACCAATACAATGAACACCCCACTCCAAAACACACACACACTAAACACACACACCAGCAACACTCACACACATACACCAAAACTATACACAAATACCCTAAAAGTACTCCAGTTAAACTTGCATCGTTGCAAAGAGGCTATGGCCGAACTTTGCCAATATGTAATTGCTGAGGGCATAGACATTGCCCTGCTGCAAGAACCATACTCCTACAATGGGAAAGTGGTCGGCATTAGCAGCCTGGGGGGTCAGCTTGTCTACCTCGGTGGTGAGTTGCATCCCAGAACATGCATTTATGCTAGCAGCAGGACAACACAATTAGGACTAATACATAGTATATGTTACAGAGACCTTGTCGCCATCGAACTAAACATCAAGATGGCCGACGACAAAGAAATGAGGGTGGCGCTAATATCTGCTTATATTCCTAGCGAAACAAACTTTCAACCACCATCAAAAGAGCTCGAGGAAGCAGTCCAGCTATACCGAGGTAAGAATATCCCAATCGTTGTAGGATGTGATGCAAACTCACACCACGAAGCGTGGGGCAGCACCGACAATAACAAAAAAGGTAATCTATTGCTGGACTTTATAGTTAGCAACAACCTAGATATAATAAACACTGGTAACACCGCTACCTTTGTAACTAAGACAAGACAAGAGGTCCTGGATATCACACTAGCGACCTCTTGCTTTAGTAAATACGTTGAAGACTGGAAGGTTGACACCGAAGAAAGTTTCTCCGATCACAGGCGAATAACCTTCCAATTAGAATGCAAAATGGTGAAAACCCAAATAAGAAATGCCAGGAAGACGGACTGGGATACATTCGATAAAAATATGAAAGAATGGAACCCGAGTACGATAAATCAAACCTTACTGGCAGAGAAGATGGAAAAAGACACACAGAGGCTAAATACAGCCATAACAGAAGCGTTCCACAAAGCATGCCCTCTGAAAGAAATATGTAAAGGAAAAGGGCAAACATGGTGGAATAAAGAACTCAGGAAAAAGAGAAAACTAGCTCGCAGGGCCCTTAGAACAGCTCTTAAGAACAAGGAGGACCCTGCAGGCTGGAACAAATACAGATCGGCAAGAAATGACATGCGCAACTCCTGCCGCCACGAAAGCAAAAAAGGATGGCAAAATTTCTGCGAAGAAATAAATAAAACGCCACAAGCCGCTAGACTAATGAAAACACTAGCCAAAGACAACACATGTAAACTAGGAAGCATCCGGAACAAAGATGATCTTATAACCGAACCAAAAATGGTCCTGGATATAATGATGAAAACACACTTCCCGGATTGCACAGAATACCATGAGGAAGAAACTGACTACAATATGAACTGTATTTGGAATGAAGTGGAGAACATAGTACACGAAGAATCCGTAACATGGAGCATCATGTCCTTCGCACCCTACAAGGCGCCAGGGCCCGACGGCATTTTCCCCGAAATGCTACAAAATGCACTAAAATACGTTAAAGAAGATCTCATACAACTATATAGAGAGAGCCTCAGGACGGGATATATCCCAGTAACATGGAGAAAGGTCAAAGCTACCTTCATACCCAAACCGGGGAAAAAGAATTACCAGGAAGCAAAGTCCTTCAGATGCATCAGTTTATCCTCATACATGATGAAGGCACTGGAGAAAATCATAGACAGATACATAAGGATGAAGATAAGCTGCAGTGGAGACAAACTGCATGTAAATCAACACGCCTATATGAAGGGTAAATCCACGGACACTGCTCTTCATAACCTTATAGTAAAAGCCGAAAGAGCAGTAGACAACAAAGAATATGCAATGGGGTGCTTCTTTGACATCGAGGGAGCCTTTGATAAGGCCACCACTGATGCCATAGCGGGATCCCTTGCAAGAGAAGGAATAGAACCTATGATGGGAAAGTGGATCATGAATGCACTAGGACACCGCGCCATTTCCACGGAATTGGGCGGCGTATCCCACACGGTTCGAGCTAAGAGAGGCTTCCCACAAGGTGGTTGCCTGTCACCACTAATGTGGTGCCTTCTGCTAGACGATCTTATTAAGACCGTCAACAGAACAAGAGTATACATGCAAGCATACTCTGACGACGGAGTAATACTAGTCACTGGTAGAGAACTAAACATGATTAGCAGAATAATGAACGACTGCCTGAAGGCCGTTCTAAAATGGTGCAGGGACAGAGGTCTCAATCTAAATCCCTCCAAAACCAAACTAATCATCTTCACCAAGAAAAGAAACAATCAACTAGGAGTACCAGTCCAGATAGATAATACTGACTTGGAAGTGGTAGATGAGATAAGATACCTGAGTGTTGATATAGACAGCAAACTGCTTTTCAACACACATATAAAGAACATTAGCAACAAAGCCAAGATAGCCCTGATGCAATGCAAACGGGCTATTGGGAAGACATGGGGACTAAAACCATTCATAGTAAATTGGATATACAAATCAATTATCCTACCAAGACTAACATATGGAGCAATAGTGTGGTGGCACAGAGCCGCCATAACCTGTAACAAGAAGGCACTTGATCAAGTACAACGCCAAGCTGGACTCATGATAACAAGCGCTATAAGGACTACACCAACCGCCGCCCTTCAAATGATCCTAGGCCTGCACCCAGTAGACCTATAAGTGATGAAGGTGGCTCTAGAGCAATGGTTTAGAATGAAGTCTTTTTGTCAATGGAAAGGAAACCGTTTTGACAAAGGACACGCAAAAATAAGCTCAAAAATTGAGGAAAACATCTCCATGATTCTAGCAAACAACGATTTGATACAGAAACAAGAGATGTTTGACAAGAAATACAAGATACACATTGGACCTAGAAACGACTGGAAAGTAACAACGGACAACCCGATATTGGCCTGCTATACAGACGGGTCCAAGAAAGAAAGCACTAAACTATCGGGGGCGGGCATATACATCCAAAACCCACCGAGTCTACATAAAGTCATACCACTGGGGAAATTCGCAAGCGTTTTCCAGGCTGAAATACTGGCCATCCTGGACTGCGCTAGTGAACTGACCTCCAGAGAAGTGGACGCAGAGGTGGTAATTTATAGTGACAGCCAAGCAGCTCTAAAAGCTCTAAATAAGACCAGTACCACATCAGCTTAGTAAGAGAATGTAAGCTGGCACTCAATAAATTATCAACCAAAGCAAAAACTACAGTTGCATGGGTCCCAGGACACCAAGGCAACTTAGGCAATGAAGCAGCAGACGAACTGGCCAGGCAGGGAGCTGATGAAACCTTCATTGGCCCTGAACCCCGCCTACCTATCCCAGGACAGTCAACAAAAGGTGTCATCAGCATCAAAATCAAAAATGAAAGCAACAAAAGATGGAGAGAGTTGCAAACATGCCGTCAATCCAAACTCTTTATTAAGAGCATGGATCCCAAAAGAACGCGCAACTTTCTGCAACTAAGTAGGAAAAATAAAAGACTGATTATAGGTCTATTAACGGGACACTGCGATCTCAACAAACACCTATATACTATGAAACTAAAAGACGACCCATCTTGCCCCGAGTGCGGACAGGAAGAAAGTAGCTTCCACTACTTAGCGGAATGTCCAAGCTACTCGCTGCCAAGATGGGAATATCTAGGTAATGACAAACTTGAAGAAAGGGATTTAACCAATATATCTCTAAAAGATGTCCTGCATTTCTGCAGGGCAACAAGAAGATTCGAGGAGGTGACGCTGCCGGAGCACCAGTGAACCCAGTGCCCCAAACCTGGGAATTGGGTGAAATGGTTCCCGCCTAGTGGAGCTGATCACCCGTCTGCGAGCTCCGCAGACGTCCCAACCCGAGGAAGAAGAAGAAGAAGACGAGGCAGGCTTAAAATAATCATATCTCTACTCACGAGGTCACTACCGATAAAGTGATAAAAAAATGCTCGTTTTTCATTATAAATACAAATCTCCATAAATTTATTTAAATCTTTCTAAGTTTTTTTATCCTCATGCGCTTTAGTGCCACGATATTTTTCATGAGCTTCGTTTCGAAGCTCAGTGATGTACTTTATATTTTCTGTAATCCATGGCAGGGTATGATTATATTTAACTTTTATGTTTTTTATGGCCGCATATTTATCAAACAGTGTTAATAGGTGACTGTTATAACAGTGAACCATATCATCAATAGTAGGAAGGCTTAAAATAGATTCCCAGTCTAGAAACTCTAAATCACTGTAAAAACCAGTTAAGTCCCACGTCCTTTATGGGCCTAAATGTTATTTGATCATCAAAATTACATTTATCATTGCGTGTCCAATTGAACCTTTTATATTCGAAATCGTGATCTCGCGAACTCGAGAGTTAGTGCAAACAACATCAATTAGTGACTCCGTCTGAGCTGTAAAGTGCGTCGGTTTGTCTACGTACTGTTCAAGGCCCATGTACATTAGGAACTGCAAAAATTTTAACGTTGAAGTGTAAGACTTTTTTAATAGATTTATATTAAAATCACCGAGCAAAACTAGGTGATCAAAAATAGAGAAATGAGTCACGGACGCAGTAAGTGCTTCAATATTTCCCGACACGCCCTTGGTGTTTACACGCTGCTCGAGGTTATCCATACGAGATGTTAGAATGTCCAATCTACTTTCACATGACACAACTCTGGCCAGTAACTTGGTAAAGGAAACATTTAGGTCAGCTAGCTGTTTTTTTGAAGCCTGCGTTTCCCGCTGAAATTTGCTTCTAAAATACTTGAGTTCATTAAGCATCCTATCAAATCTATCGTGGAGTTCAGGCTGTTCAGAGAACTCTGGACTATTAATGGACGCGCCTCGGCGTTTAGTATTCACAAAGTTATCATAAGGTGTGTTGGTAGGTTTAGCTGGTGTATTGTCTGATTTGGCTGCGTAAGTTTTAGAAACACACAGCACACATCTCCAGCTAGACTTACTTTGCACCGTCATACTGTACTTCAATTCCTTCAAGGGAACGTTAGCGCAGATCAGGTCGTAGTACTTATCCTCCTCTCTCTCACACATACAGCAGCGTAGGTATAGATTGTCCTTGTAAGGTCGTTGATGGAGAGGTGTTGTTAGCCAGTAAGCTCAATGCTGCATGATGGAAAAGGGGAATTCCCACCGAGCGAGGTGTTCAGCTCGGGGACCGCGGCCCGACTGGTAGGTCGTGGATTTTATATTTATACTTAGTCTTCGACAAACTTCGTAACCGTGTTTTAGGCCGTGACTTCTGATTGGCTAATCTTCTATAACGAGTATGACGTGTCGTGTTTACATTGTGCAGGCAGCGTTGTCGTTGTCGCCTCGTCAGCAGTAGATGCATCCAGCGAAGTCAGCACATTCTGTGTGCGGCGCGCGCTTCATATTTCTTTGCAATCCGCGCCGCTACATCCTTAATGGGACCCCTACATCCAGAACATACCAGCTGATTAGCGCTATTCATCTTCGTAATGTACCAAATGAGTTCGACTGTAGGTAGAAGGCAGAACTACGTAAAATGCACGGAGGTTGTTAAGATAGCCACTAAACAAAACCTACAGGATAGCACTATACGCAGACTCCAAAAGGTAACAGAGACAACACAACAAAACGCGTATCAGTGTCGATGTCTCAATTCGCTCGTCATTTACCGGCCGTTAGCATGAAGTACTTGCTTATAGGCACAATAAATTCACTTAAAACAGCTAAACGCGACAATATTCTTGATAAATTGCTGTTGTTACACTTGACTAATTTTGTACGCTCAATTATACTACAAAAATATGTACTTAAAAATCACTTTTTGCACAGTTTATCAATATATTACATAAGAGTGAAATGACAACAGTGTGTGCGGCTCAAATTGCTCTGGCTCACCCAAAAAGCACACTTGCCGCCACGGGTAATATGCAAAGAAGTGCCGCATCTTTTTCCAATCTGCTGACTCGTATCTCCAAACTCGCCTCGTGGCCCTGGGGCTGTCATCCAGAGGAGAGCAGGTCGATACGGATTTCACCAGACAGTGGTCGGACGTTCCCAGCGGGGCTGAGACCGAAACAGAATGACTGTCCGGATCAGTTGTCAGCAGCAAGTCCAAGCAATTGGGTGTATGGCCTTCGATATCCGGTATCCGCGTAGCTACATTCACCAGCTGGGTCAAATCTAGCGATAATGCAAACTTGCGCGCCTCCAACCCAGCATGGTCAGTTTTCTGGAACAAGAACAACCACTCCTTGTGGTGGGCATTAAAGTCCCCCAGAAAAGTTAGCTTCGCTGTCGGGTATCGTTGATGTCCTACGTCTGTCTTTCAACGAGGTAATCGCAGAGCGCTGTCGTCTTCTGGTCACCGTTGTGCGATCGGTAAACGCCGACATAGACCCCAGCTTGCTTCTTTTACTTATACTCAAGAGAGTAATCCGGGTAGTTAAGGTACGCCACGTTCGACGATGTTGTTATCTTTGTCTCCGTTAGAAAGAACAGATGCGGCTTCTCGGTCTCGAAGGTGATGATGGATCGGATCGAGATCGGAGTGAAACCGTCGGATGTAAGTGAGGTGCACTTTTTTTGGGAGGAAGTGCAGCCGTTGTGTATACCAATTCATCTTTTTAACTTTTTTCATGCTTTGAGTATTGGTGGGGAAAAAGTTGAATTGTCGAGGCGCATTTCAGTTAACCAACTGGAACACCAGAGCTTAACCGTTCTATGGGAAACTCATTTGGAGACTGCGGGGACGCCCGAACCCCCCCGACTATAGCCACCGGGTCCTCCCATCCAGTCACCGGCTGGCCCGGTGAAGTATATCGGGATTTTTCGCGAGTTGGCAGGGCGGCCTTTGGCACGGCTGGTACCGTGCTTCGGATCACGCTACCCTCCAGAATGAGTAACCCGGTACAGTATCGCCCAGAGTCCAAGACCGGTTCTGAATAGCGCAACTGACATCCTCCAATTCCCCCAAAGGCACTGGCACTCCCACACACTGACGGAACGCAGCAAGCTGCTTGGCGCCAGACTTCGGTGGGATGATGGTCGCGAGCCAGGCAGCCCCTTACGGAGCATTCCACCGCTTTGTGGGATCGTTCAACCGGACTTATACACAGGCAAGCCTGTGTTGCCGTTGCCCGGGGTGGACCGCTAGGAGGTAGATCCCATACCACCCCAGGCTACTGTGTGTTGGAGTGCAGAGCTACATGCTTGGTGTTGTGTTCGTGGGTCTTCTGTGGATATCAGCTGACTGCGAGTTGAGTGAATGACCTTGAAATGCTGTGGGCTGACTTACTATCTACCATAACATAAAATAAGTGTTGTTTTTCTATCCTAATTCTTGTTCGATTGATAGTAAGAAAACCATTTCAAATTATGTACTAAATTATTTCCAAGCGGTTAGGTTTTGCTAATGTTTTATAATATTTTGTAAGAGTTAGGTAGGAAATCCTTTACTGATTTCATCCTATTTCTATTTATCTACTTCACCATATAAGGATCAGATTGGACTGGTTAGGGGTTACTTAAGTTAAGTCTATGCTTTGTTTCAACAGAAACGATTTGACATGGTAAACCTGTTGTTGCTTAGGCGACTATGGAATTTATTTATATGCTCCTGTGTTTTATATGTCGGAGATCGATCAAACTTAATGTATTGGCTGAAATTATTTGACAGTTTGCGTTTCGTTATTATTTTCTTCCCTTCGATTGCTATTTGATTCTTGCAAAAACGAAACGCATATCGTTGGCAACGCTGAAATAGGCAATGCGTTTTATTCACGGGCAGTTAGCTATCGACTGTCAGATAGGCTGGAGTGACGTTAGAGGCGTTGCAGTGCGTTCTCACAATTCATTGTTGGCTGCATTAGTGATGGAGAAACGGAACTCAAGTAGGCTATGGAGTAAACAACTTTGACAGTTTCGGTTGGTCTGTCGTTCGATGTAGTCGTTTTGATGTTAGGTTTTGAATCTGGTAAAATCTTTGGAATCTTGGAGCGTTTGGAGAACCTGTAGTCGTCTAGCGTTGGCGGAGCCCTAGATTCGTATTGCCAGTGGAATATTTGTGGAGATCATGAAGTGTGTGTTGGTTATTGTCGTATTTTCCCGAGATTGTAGCTGAGGTCAGTGAAATGCAGAGATTGTACGAGGTTGGTGACAGTTGCTGCTGTGGTCTCTTTGTAGTCCTGCAGGCAGGGGATTTCATGGTGTTCAGTGTTAGAGGTTGGTGTCAATCGGAATCTGTGGTTTTGTGAAGACACGTTGATGTTGATCAGCGTGTGTCTTAAGATTCTTAGGTTGGTTTGGTAAACAGGTCGGTTGTAGTACGAATACAGCGTGCCTGACGATGACCTGCCTCGAAACAGCCTCACCGTGGGAATTGACTGCGGAATGGTATCGAAGTTGTAGCTTATCATTTCTGTGGCTAGAGATAGCATTTGACGTTGCAGTATTCTACAGGGTTCGATGATTATACGCCCACGACGTGTTGTTCTGTATCCTGACGTAATTTTATTCTTCCTCAGTGTTATTTCATATCCGGACGTAAGATTATGCTGTGGTTTAAGCGTCATCCAGAGTTACTGGTTGATTTGATTTAGGGTCCATTCTTTATTGTTTTCTACAGCGGACCTTATGCAGTGTCATCTTGATTTATCGGCATCCTGATGTTCACGGCACGCGTGTGCCTATCCATGCATGCATCCAGACTCCTCTTTTTCGTTGTGTTCTTTTCTCCTTTCTTCTTTTTCGACATATACATAATTGGAATTTGTCCAGCAGTGAAACAACATTATTTACGCTTACCAATAATTTGATTTGCTTTTCAAATAAATTTGAGAACGGTGGTGTTCATCAGTGGGTTAATTATCTACTAATAAAATGTACTTGCTATTTTATAGCTGAAGAACTTTAATCATATTATATGGTGGGTAGATAATATACCCCATCCTAATATCCTACCCTGAAATGGGTTCAGACGTTTAATTTTATTACATCTGCTTATAAACTTTGTTCGAGAAATCTTTCATGACTGTTAGAATGATGCCGATGTGGATCTGTGACTACAGAGTACTTACTTTATTAACTGAATGTTATTAAATGTCATGTGACAGCTATATTATCTTCCAACATCAAACCATACTATACACTTTACGTTCGATAATTCTGTATCAGCATTATGATCTAAGACTAAATTATTTGACCACAGGCGGTTTTTATGAGATTTATTTTTGCAAAAGCCTTTTTCTACTATATGGGTTTTGCTAAAAGCATTTATAAACACTCATCTGGCTCGCCATATGAAGCTCATAAGTACTAAAGGGTCTATATATAAAGTGCATTTCCTAACTAACCTTCGTATGGATCATATTAATTGTAGACGAATGTCTGGTGCAGATTATATCTGAACGTTGGTTTTAGGACCACTACTGAAATACTACCAAAGATATTAGTTGGAATCATATCATTTCACTGATAACCTAACTTACCATACTAAACTTCATGAACCAGACACAAAGGTGTCAATTCAGCTGGTCATCAGATTGGCTATACTAATACAAATATGTTGTTCTATGAACATCGGAATCTATTTGATTCCTAAATACTTTTCCGTGGTATCTTTTACATCACAGGTACCTGTCTGTTGGTGCCATCTGTTCAACCCTAGGTGTCAAAACCCATTTTCGTTCAGGTTCTAGATTGGTTTTGGTACGGGGTTCAGTTTTGATGTCAGCTCTTTTAGTCGGCCTTGCATAATTGATTAATGTATAGGAACCGCTTGGTATACAAGGCATCAATTCTGAATATCTGTATGCAGTGGAAAATCACTTCCTAGGGGCGGGTGAGGGGCCCCGTGGTTCTCATTTACCATCCTCATGCTTTCCAACCTTTACTCATGTCAGGAA